>BGZK01000649.1:0-324293 GCA_005406025.1 Eumeta japonica | reverse complement strand
ATGAAAAATACTAAAGAAACGCTTAACAAATACATATTTATAATGAAATTTATTTTTAATATGATCTGATATACCATTTTGAATTATTGCCAAAAAACGTGCTTCTCAACAAAAGGACGTAAGTATTATTAAGGTACGCTATTTTGCTAGTGCACTTTATCACATTTTATTTTTATGTTCTTGGACTGTACTAAGTGTTTTAAATCAAGGCTAAGTCAGCACAGTTAGTTTAAGAACCTCGTTTTTTCATCTGTAGTGCATTTCTTTGTAGTAACTGCTGCGGAACTCGACACTGAGCATGGTCCGACATGGTCTTAGCAGGTTCTTTTAATTTTAGTGATCGAAATCTTTATTGAATAGATTTGTTTTAATGAGCTTTGTGGCATTTAAAAAGTTTCTTTAAGATTAAAATTGATTAGCTTTTAGAAAACTATTTTTTAATTTATAAAAGAAAAACCTTTTCGACAATATTCCATATTTGATTTTGTTCAAAATTCATTCATCTGATAGAACTTGAATTTGCAAAAAATCCAAAATAAGAATAAATTTTTTGAACACTGTAAATCAAATATTAAACATTTGATACGTTAAAATGTTATTAATAAAAACCTTATTGGGGCCATCCATAAAATATGTCATATATAATATGTAATATAGGTGGAAATCGACGCAAGTTTTGGAAAAAAAAAGCTTTTGTTATGGGTTAAAAATGGTTTAGATACAAATCTCGAAATTATCTTAAAAAACATTAATAATTTTGGTTTTTATTTGTTGAATATATTAGAAACAGCAGAACTGATTGATTTAAAAATCTGATCAGATTTAAGTCTTATATTTAACTTTTATTAATAGACTCTTTCGAAAGCCATGTGTCTAGTCGCATTCGGTTGATTTCTTCTTGAGAGATCGTACGACAAAAATAAGTTACACACACACACGCACGCACGCACGCATACACACACACATCCACACATACACACATACGGATATCCTTTTGCAATTAGTCGCGACTGTTTCTTAAGACCTCAAAACGTCAAGAAATTATGATAATTCAATTTTTCAAAATTAGACCCAAATGAAGAACTTCCCTTTTTTATTGAAATTCTTCGATTTCTATAGCAGGCTCTTAAAAATTAGTGGGCAACTACGGCTATTGGAATGATTGCAATCTATAATATTTTGCACAATGAATTGGTTATCAGAAATCTAGTTTCCCGTTAGGCACCTCATAATTTGTTTAAAGAGCAAAGGGCAACTCGTGCTGATTGCTGTTGGTCTATTCTGCAACGCTTGAATGGAGAGAAACTCGATGCCTTTTATAATACCGTTTCAGGTGATGAATCATGGATTCAATCAATTGAATTTGAAAGAAAAGACCAATCTGCAATTCAGGTCTTTGAAAACGAGCTCAAGCCAACAAAAGTAGTGCGTTACTACAGTGTGTCTAAAAAAAATGGTCACTTCGTTTATATCGAAAAAATGACACGTTGCCACAATTCCAATCTCCTGTATTGGAATTGTGGCAACGTGACGTGTTGTACAGAACTAACACCCCCGATTGGTAAGCTATTGTTTGTTTATCAGAAATGATACTTAAACTTTGTACAGATAACTCTAAACATAGCTTCATCTTACCATGATAAAGCAAGCTTCCACATTATTCATAAACCAAACTAATTTTTAAGTCAAAAAAATGTTTAATTGTAAATCCATCCTCCGTGGAGAGGGCGTACTTCGCTGACCTGATTACATTTCCTAGAATGAAAGACTTACCACATGATCAGCGTTTTGAAGGCCCAAAAGCAGCAGTAGAAGCTTACAAAGTCATTTTTGTCTATATCAACTTTAAGCTGAAAGTTATGTTTAAATGTTTGTTTTTATCGTGTTCAAAAGTGCATAAATTGTGACAAAGAATACTTCCAAAAACAAGTAATAATTTAGTTATATCCTAAATCTTGTTCTTTTTATTCGCGATCATTTCGGTATGGGCCTCGTATAAAAAAACCTCGAGACTGGTTATGCTAGTTGAATATGAATTATAATGAAGAATAATAAAATAACAATCATATGATGGCATCATAATGAGGTTGAAAATTTCGTAATGCCGGTACCAGTCGCTATGAAATAGAAACAAGAGTCGTTGCATGCACCACTTTCGTTGTGCGGTGTGCCGTACAATGAAAGTGGTATCGGTTATTCTAGAACAACCCATTTCGTCGATGGCTAGAGGCGGATTCACAATACCTCAAAGATTCAGTGTCGATAACACGCTTTTCGTCCTTTTGTTCGGATCGGACCGCGCTCACGTCCCTAGTTCTAGGTCCAGCCAGTATCTATGTACACATTGTGTGCACTTTTGAATATAAAGGAATTTAAAATATTATCTTTTCTACTATATAAATAAGTAGTGTCTGTCTCTATATTCATTTCTTTTGTACAATTTCGTGATAGATGTCCGTTTTATGATGGATCCCAGTTCTATTTTTTTTAATTTTGTCCGTTCGTCTGTCTGTCTGTATGTTCGTGTGTGTGTGTCTATCTTTTTGCATACATTTAGTTTTGGAAATCGAGAATCGCTTAACCGATTGTGATGAAAATCGGTGTATGGTAAGAACATGTGATTGTGCACATGATATACTGATTTTCATCACTAACCGCAGCTTTTACCCAACAAAAGGTCGGTTGTGGCGTTAATTTCGTTTTTTCTATTAATTTCAGAATTTAAGTACTCCTTATTTCCAAGCTGCTGCTGTGAAAGTATCATTTCAAAAATAGCTACAAAAATCCCAACTGTCTATTGTAATAACACCTGCTATGTGATTTCTCGATATTGGCGCATTGAATTGAACAAATTACACAAGTAAAAAATAATTGTTTGAGCAATGCTTTGTCCTGTGTCCTAACCTATGTTCTACTCTCTATTCGTTTGTCTTTTTATAACTTAAGAGTTGTTTACCCAAACATGATATAAATTAGTGAACAGTAAGTATAAGTGATTGTGAAAATAACACGCTACTTAATGTCTGTTTGTCTGTCAGTTTGTCTATCTGCATGTCCTTTTACAACTTAAGAACGGATTGATCGATCCTGATGAAAATTGGTACACACTAAGAACTTATTATTGCACAAAGGATAAGCTACTACTTGCTTATCTATTTGTTTAACAGTCTGTATGTTCTTTTATAACTTAAAAAAAGGTTTCATGGATCTTAATAAAAATTACTGTACAGTAAGAACGTGTGTGCAAACGCGAAAGTACTGTCTGTCAATTTGTCTATCTCCCTGTCTGCATCTTCATTTATAACTTAATGTCGACCTTAACAAAAATTGGTATACAGTCAGAAAATGTGATTGTGCAAAAATGAGCAATATGCGGTTTCGATACACTGTATAGTGACTATACAAAAAAAAACATTATTTTCGTATTTCGTTAGGAGCCGTATGGCCGTATTCATTTGTATAGTGCGTATGCGTGTGTGAATGCGTGACGGTTTATATGTGTGTGCTTATGCTTTTACGTGTTTCTCAGTCATAATACATCGTGGTTTTCAATTTTTAGTGTTTTAATGTGTTGTTTCAATGTGTCATTTCATTGTGAAAATTTGTCATTTATTCTCAAATAAAAGTAATATTTGGCAGTCATTTGTTCCTAATATTACAAAGAGGTAAAATTCGTAAATTTGGATGTAGGAAGAACTACTGATGCTCTTCTGAAAATTTCTCATTAATAGTAAACTCTTATTCTAATTTATGAGTGCTATAAGCCATTTTAAATATTTATAAACATGTGTTTTCAGTAAGAAATCACTAGAAAAAGTAGACGTTTTAATTGATTTATTGGCGTACTCTGCCTAAATGGTTTAAAATGTGGGAATAAAATGCATATCAAAAATATTAATCTTTAATAGTTTTACAAATTTTGTTATAGTTTAATATTTCAACTGCACAGGCGATTTTTGTAATAAAAGTTAAAGAAATTTAGCAAATGCAGCAAATGCCTCAGAGAGCACGTGAAGCTGCCGGTCGCGGACATCGCGGACGTGGTCATCGCACTGGTGACGATAGTCTTGCAGCTGCAATCCGCACTGGGCCAGCATAAAAAGCTTGAGGTTCGAGTCTCTTAATCTGAAATAAAAAAATTGTGGAAGGACATGGTTTAATGGTGAGCTAAATAAAGTGTGACACAACATTCAGTTTGGAAATTTCATGGATAATGTTTACTTTTTACAGAAAATTCATTGATAGAGTAGTTTATTAAATAATGTAGAATGAAGAGACAATAAGTTTATAAATGTAGAAAAATGACTCACCGATTCCATATACCACAAGATTTCCGAAATTATAAATCCAATAGATATTACATTTGATTCGATGATAGCTTATATGATGTATGGTCACAATAAGCAAGAATTTTAGAAAATTCTCTTTTATCGGGGAAAGAGGGGGTTGACTTTTGTATGAAGCTTTTAATGAAGTGAGGTGCGATTATGTCTGGCAAAAATTATACTTGCTTATTAATAATGGCCGGATGTGATTTTCGCAACTTTCGCAATTAGGTGAAAGGGGTAATAGTGTTGTAGAATATATGAGTGTGCATTTTGTTCGTTTTATGTGTACGCTTAAATCATTTACTATAAAACTGCAGATATGTTGCGCTCGCAAACGGGAAAGTTTCTAAAAAAACAATCCAAGAGTTTTAATTGGTATTTTGAAAAAAAAGATTTGTTCAATCATAATGGAATGAATTAACAATCTTTGAAAGTCATGAAATGAAAAATACAACAAAAAAAGTAAAGGAATGGTATTAATAAATATAATGAAAATTTTAAATGTTACAAATTACTATAAAAAGAATGCAATACTAAAAAAGCAAAAGTCGCGTGGTATTTCCAGGCGGTCACCCATCCAAGTACTAGTTGTGCCCGACGCTGCTTAACTTCGGTGTTCGCACGACCACCGGTGTATTTAGCGTGGTATAGACGTTGGCTAACAAATTTATAAAAAGGCAACAGCAGTCAATGTTTTCGTCGTCGAAGTTTTCAGCAGTCGAACGCCTGAGTGTAACGTGCCATAAGGAACTTCGTTCCAAAAAACTAACAACTGTATTCAATTTCGTTTCCGTATTCGTACTGTTAAACCAATTTATTAAACCGATTTATTAAACCAATTTATTATACGGATTCTTCTTATTCCTTCATGAATAAGAAGCTCCTCGAGTAAAATAGACTATTAAAATTCCACTCGGCGTCACCTACATATCTGCGCTATTACAGATTCCAAAAATTCTTTCACTTATAGAAAGCTACATTATCCTCGAGTAATGTAGCCCAAAATTTATTTTAATACTAGCCCTATCAAAATAGGAATTGTGACCGGTAACAAAATCGAAATTACAGTTTAGACCAAAAGAGTTCCAAATCGAGTACGGAAAGAGGCCGGAATCAAGTGCGGGACTAAAATTAGAATTAAGCATTTGATTGGAATTGGAATAAG
Organism: Eumeta japonica; assembly: GCA_005406025.1. NCBI lineage: Eukaryota > Metazoa > Arthropoda > Insecta > Lepidoptera > Psychidae > Eumeta > Eumeta japonica. The sequence goes on along the minus strand of BGZK01000649.1, from coordinate 318,800 downwards.
GAGCAGTACGGGGATTAGAATTGAATGCGGGACAATAATTGTAATCTATTTAGATCTAGACCAGGTTTGCAATCAAAAGCAAGACCGCAATCGGAATCGAAGAGTCAGACAAATCGGCGTGGATAGCAGGAGCGGGATTAGAGTTTACAACGGGATAGCCATCAAAATAACGATTAAAATCGTAATCGGCCCATATATTATATGGAGGAATTCGTTACATGTCCATGTGTACGAAGCAGGGGGCGGAAGCCAACATATTTATTGTTGAAATGTCTAAAACGTAAATGTTTCGTGAAGTTTTGAGCATAAAACTTACAGTTTGTTAGAGGTAGGACGCGTGCTTATATGGGTCATAATTAAGGCTTTATCGGTTTATATATAACACTATGTAGTAGTGAAGTCTGAGAACGTTTTACTTAGAATCGAACCAAAACTCGTCACCTTGCCGGTAAGTATCGAACGGGCCCCCCGAGAAGGATCTCTGTTGATAATAATTATTGAAATAAAACCACGACGTCGAGTCGAGCTTCGCGCGTGTGTTTCGCCTAGGCCCAAACAACGTTCCCACTTAAGGCGGTAAGTGGGGTGTCAGGTGAGCGCTCGAGTGCGGCGCGTGCCCGTGACGGGAAGTAATGACGACACTCGACCGCCGCCCGCGCCGCCCGGCCGGCGCCGCCGCCCGCCTTCTTGAGGTGTGATCGATGACGGCCCTAACTTACGGGCCCGCGCAAAAACCTATACATCTCGATGTCTGAGATATGGTTTCGTAGTAAATCTCGTGCGCGTCCTGAGGAAAGAACGGCTCGAGAGAAAGATGAATGCATTGTTATAGAGAAGTCGAGACACGCAGTTATTTTAACACTATCTAGATGTCTGTGTCAGGCTTTAACCTGAAATTGCCAACCAAACAATAAAATTCCTCCCTTGTTAATAAAATGTTATGGTATCGTTAAAAAGTCTTTATTCGTTATTTTTAAATATTTCAAAGAGAGTTTTAAAATTGCCGTGCTTCCTCTAAGTTTTTAATTCGAGTTGCTATTAAATTGAATGGGACATATTGCTATAATTTTAAATCTCATACTTACGTACTTCACAATTTCAAATTTTATTTTTCCTGGTACTTACAAGACGATATTTAAATTTATGTTCGACACTGAGCAAAAATTGTACAGAAAGAGGATAATTAATTGTTCTGTGAATAATTATTTCAATAGCCAGCGAAGAGTTTCAAAATGTACAAGTTCAGTTTCAAATAAGGAAAATAACATACATTCAAATTATGTAGCATTAATTCGTTAAACTAATACTTTAAATAACGAATTGTGCCCATAATTAATTTTTGGTTCGTTGAAAAACAATAAATCTCCAGAGATTAATTACTTTATTTGAGTTTGTATATTCTCTCGCCAAAAGTAAGTACATCTTTTACCTCTATTATATAAGATGCAATGTAGGAATAAGTTTTTCACTTTATTGACAGTGACTTGCTAATTGATCATAATTTTAGTGTAAGCAGCTAGTTATTTATGTTAGTTTTCAACCGTATTAAATTTTTTACATATGAGAACATATCGTTATAATAGTTGTACCACAGAAACTATTTCGCAACATAAATCAATAAGATTAGCTATTTCTTCAGAACTATGTTTCCTATTACGCGAATAGTTCAAATAAATACGTACGTACGCCGTTTATATTAGTATGTTTCCTGGAATCCCGATGCTGTTGGCGGACAAACGTATATAAATATTGACTAACATTTCATTTACAAGTTAACAAATCGAGTTATCGTTAACGTTATCTAATATACCGATACATCAAATACCTTCCTCGACCTCGGACATGAAGGAACAGGGTGTAATGTACTGGGAATACGATAGCTGTATTGGATTACGTGTGTAGCGCAACAAATTGTTAAAGGCGTAGACGTACTAAACAATTTTATCTATCGGAGTGTTACTATGCTTACTTGATTTCGTAGTGATCTCAAAACAATCATGGAAACCTAACGCGAAATCAAGGTGGAGAGTGAAATTGAAATCGGGTTTTATAATCAGTAAGGAGAGCGAGATCTGAAATGAAAGTAGAATAGATCAAGAAATATTAGAATAGTCACAGGATACTTACACACTTTTTTTAGACGTATGCTCAAGAGTGATGCCGGCTACAGGTAGTCATTTGGATGAACACATATAAATACGTAGATGTTAACAGACAACTCGAAGATATAAATTAATACCAAAAAGTTAAGATAATTTAATAAATCTTCAACGAGTATTTATTCTGGACTAAAGTTTAATAACTGCATATGCTATAATTTAATAACACGTACGAATGAATTCGTTATTATTAGTAATTTGAAACTAATTTGTTCGTATTGATGATACACCAACTTTGGTAAGGTAAATCATATATTTCAGAAAAATAATGAAATAGATCGTTATATCACCTTCAATTCAGCTCGCTGTTATAATGCTGTGTATTTATAACTTTTATCCATTCCAATGTTCATAAAAACATCAATATAATAGGCAGTCAATCAAATTGGAAGTGTTTATATCGTATGGCCAGAATAACGTGAGATGTTTTGTTTTAATAATACAAGAAAGAAAATCACGATATTTTGTATTTCCATAATATTCCACAGCTCTCGAAACCAGCAACAAAAATATGTGTACAATAAAATATATTTACTTAATACATTTACATACTGCATGTATATTAGCATATTTATGTATTGTATACATTTATATACTATTATACACATACCATACTTTTCACAGCAGTAAAAATTTTAGTATAATTCAGATCTGTATTAAAACAATTATTATTGATTATATTATTTGACTAATTTACTGAATTTCTGACTTTTTGACGCAACAAGATAATTAATGATTTATACACCTTTATTTTTAGGGACTTAAGAAAAAACCAAAGTGGCTTTTTAACTTTATTCTATAAAAATTCAAAAGGTTTAAAAAGTGAGAACATAGTGTTTCAGCCTGATTTCCATAAATGGAATTTTCATCAGTTCTTGAGGTTTTTAAGGCCCCAGGAGCCTATTTTGACAGAGTGATGTTTTATGTCTGTATCTATCTCTCTTTCTCTCTCTCTCTCTGTCTCTGTGTCAGTGTTGTCTCTGCCTTTGTGTGTGTGTCTGTCTCTGCCTTTGTCTCTGTGTCTGTCTGTCTCTGTCTTTGTGTCTGTATCGCGTGCGCGTGCACGTGTTCGTGTGTGTTATTTCATATTTTTTTTATTTTAAAATTGTAGTCTAAAATACTACTCTACCGATTCATATAAAAATCTAATCAGTTCCTTTTTTTTAAATAATTGTATCGATTGCCATAAATCGCATAAGCATCATTTGATTTGTTCAAAATATATTATTGGTAATTTTTTTTATAAAAACACTATAAAAAAGATTTATGACTACCGTTAAAAAATACAATTTAATCAGCTTTTTCCCTTTAAAAAAACCATGTTAATTCGAGCAAGCTGCATCGAAGTCCGGTGGTTTCTTTGATAGATATCGCTTACGAAAGATTTAAAAAAAAAGGATTTCGTTGAAATAACATAAAACTCTTGTTGAGTTGTTTCGCAGTGGAAAAATTGAAAAACCCGCCAAGTGTGTGTCGGATTGGTACACGAGGGCTTCCGTAGTCAATTTAACGTCTATATTGTATTAAATAGATAATGAGAAAAATAAAATATGTTTTCCATCTGCGTACAGCGCAGCCAAACGACTCTTAGTCACATGTTGCGAATACACTTTTATAACGTGCAAAGAAACATGCTTTTTGTATGAGGGTCTCGGTTAGTTTTAGTTTTTTTTTTAAATTATAGTAGCAGCTATAGAAACACATACTCTGTGGAAATTTCAACTGTTTAGCTATTATGGTTCATTAGATACTGCTCGCTGAGTGACAGAAATGTAGACAAATAGACAGACAGATGAACAGCGGAGGCTTATTGATAGGGTCCCGTTGGAACATTGTGACTTCTAAAACAGCGTTTTTTTTCTGTAAATTCGACTTTTGAACTCGATGAAGTTAAAACGTATTATAATTATATTTTTGAAGTCGGAAAGTTAAAAAGAGTATTAAAATTTACTACTATTTATATATTTGAACGCTTTGAGTACAAAAGTGGCTAGAAGTTCCAGAGATGACTTTGACGGTTAACACAACCGTCTTTTGAATTATTAACACGATAAGCTCAAAACTTGTAGAAAACTATATTTTTGAACTTAAACAGCTTAAAAAGCGCATCAATACATTTCGGCGGAAAGTTTTATGGATAGCCTGAAGGGTCAACCGTTGTTCTCATTTTTCGTCAAAATTCCCGGAGGAATAAATAAAGCACTATTGGTCCCTTAATTATAAACTCGAACGGAGGCCCTTTGTGGCATACAAATAACGGACATCGATGCGCCCTTCACATAAAACATCGACCGTTGTCGCTATCGGTATCGAGATTATATAAGCAAGTAGCAATTATTTCTACGAGCAAGATGTCGAAGCTGCAAACGGCAGATAGTGTTTAATGGGACACGCCAAAAAAAAAAAAAATTGAACAAATTTTATGGTCAATTTTGACTTGTCCGGCGGTAAGTTTGGAGTTTGGAGTCGGCGAGTTGGAAACGAGACGTCGGTCGGGGTTCGTCCCTCGCCGCAAGTCAATGCTCGCAGCTTGAAAATTTATCTTAACTCGGCGAACCTCCGATTAAATTAACATAGAAAAACTTGTAGTTCATAATGAGGGCTGTTAATTAACCAGCGACCGGGACGAGATGAAGTTGTTAATTTAAATTTGTTCTGTAATCCGGTAAATTTAAGCCCGGTTCGAGATGGGCGCTGTTCGAGCAGATATTTTTTATGAAGGAGCGGATTAATTCAAGTTGTTAAGCAATAAAGTGAAAAAAATATGAATTTTACGTTATTATCCAATTGATTTCGCATCAGGATTAGGAAAATGCGATATTTGGAAGGAAACGATTTACACTAATAAAATTTGAATGAGTTCAACTGTTATATTGAAGTCCAACGTTGTAAATTATTTCCGTTCAGACTAACAATACGCCAGACGCGTTAGTGTTTCAGCTTTCATTAGTTTACATACTTCTTAATTAATATTTTATATTTCGTATTCGTAGCATAGGCTTAGATGTCGTAGGTTATCGGTGTTTGTTATGTATAGCAAATAAAGTAAGGTAATTTTATAAGATAGACATACATCTGCTTTGAAAAAATAATTCTGCTTTGCGATCCGGTTTTTTATTGATGTAACGTTGGCGCATGGCTATTTACAATGGCTATTCGAAAAATCGAGCCATTCCTAGGCGGCTTAAAACTACGTGCCGCCAATTAAACAATTTATCAACCACAAACAATTTACGTTATTGTCCTTAGTTGTTATCCTTATGGCGAGTGCCATAACCTGTTATGTGACTTTTATTCACCTGATGACCAGGAGAGAAAGTGGTTTGGGGAATTAGTTAGTATTAAAAAAACACTTGGAATCGGAGAGATCAGGGATACAGAGAAATACATTTTTCGCAAAGAACGCAGCAGCAAGAAGAGAGAGAACATTCGCTCATATGTTCAAGGATGAAGAAATTTGGCTAAAATTTTCAAAGGTGCTAAGCTTGAAGAATGTTGACAGTACTAATTCGTTTCAGAATTACATAGTGAGAAAGTGCGTTCAAGAGTATTTGCCTAGAGAAATATTGATTTTGAAAAGGTCGTGGAGTTGGCCCGCGCACTCGATGCGGTGGAGCGGAAGCGTCGGCTGGCGCGGTCGACGGCGGGCCACACCGAGTGAGCGACGCGCGCGCATGCCGGCGACGACGGCGGTAGCAGTGACGACAACGCGCCATGTGCCCATGAGCACGCTCTGGAACATCGGACCATGCGCCGAATAAGTGTCGATATAAAATTTCACATGTTATCTTTTGGTGTATAGGACTATTTAAAAGTGATGTGTGTATTAATAAAGGTGAGAACATCTGGTTTTACCTTCTTAAATAATAGTAGTGAATCTGAGGACGATGATCGCTATTTGTCAACTTAGTTATTGGTGGAGACGGCGAAGAACCTTATTTCGTTTAATTGCCGATAAATAATGTTAAATGTAAATTCGAAATCGATACAGGCGTAAAATATTTACCATATCAAAAAAAAAATTACGATATATATTTTGCGCATTTAACAATATGTAAAAATATTTGAATGTTTAAATCATGTATCGGGGATATTATCGAGGCGCTCAGTTAAGTTGATGTCGATGTATATTAGGCACGAAATTTGCTGAATTGAAATTATGTATAGTAGAAAATGGCGGGCTTTTAATAAATTAATAAACTATTTCACATAAATATGTCAAGTTTAGCTCATATATTGAAACTTGAAAGATCATATGTGCTCTAAATTACATAAATACACCTCAAACGGTTATTAGATTATTAACGTCCAAAAATCGTCATTTTATCACTGACTGATCTATAGATCAAAACTATAATCCAGTTTCAGATGCCTAGAAAGTTCAAATTCGGCATCCAGATAGGTCGTTGGGTGAATACAAAGGAATAAGTCAGAAACTACTATATTTTCATTATTTTATTATAGTTTTCCAATTAAGTGATTCTATTAGGAACACTTACTCATAGTGCCTGAAATGTAAGAATCATCAATCAAAATTGATAACAGCCGGTTTTTATGTGGATTTTTAGGTCTTCACGTGAATATATAATGAGTGGAATACCACCTATCATTTTTTTTTAATCCGAACATGTCAGCAATCAAAATTGATCCATTAGTACCTACTAAAACAGTAATGGAAGAGCTCTAAAAGACAATTATATCCCGTAAACGTAGGAAAATGCAGTAGTTAAACAAAACCATTTGGTATTAATTTTATTATGAAAAGTGGCGACCTTTACATCCGACCAAATACATTTCCTGTAGAGCAATTGACTTAATATTATAAAATTTGTCCATTAAGTAATCATATAATTTATATATTGTTTTGATTGCATGATAGGCGCTGTATGCGTGTGACATTGAAGTAACTAAACAAAGTAATGAGATCGAAATGGGTGCCAAGTTCAATCGGTCAGTCCTGAAATTTATTTATAACAAAATAAAATATTTTATAACTACTTAAAATATCATTTCTTCTTATAACTTAGGATAATATATTGAAGCTTAAGGTCCTGACTTGGTTAGTTTTCATATACGAATTATATTATAGCTTTCTGCAAGTTCAAAAGCTGTAAGTTCTTATTTTATTCTTCCGAAACTTTGACTTGCTGGTTTCTACCAGCAAGCTAGTTTCTACTAGTCATCGAACATAGGGCTCTTCCATGACTGCTTTAATAGATATTTAATAGTAACTAGCTTTTACCGGTGGCTTCGTCGCGCAGATTTAAACTTTTATATCACTTCATCATGAAATCAAGCTCCCGATTGTTCTTCTATTCTCGTTACTGACTTCGGTTCTGCTAAAATTTTCCAGACTCGAATCGTAGTTAGCCTTAATTTAGCAAAATTTTAATTATTACTTAATTTCATGTTTGTCGGAGCTTTAGCTTGAAAGTTTCATTTTTGAATCATTAACGCCCCCGCAATGCATTTTGGAAGTTTAAAACTTACTTAAGCTTAGCCTATCGACAAAGTCAGTGTATCCTTTACATGTATACAAAATTTCATTTCGATCGGATGCATGGGTCAATAGTTATAATGGAACAACCCAAAAAACCTCTGTAGATTTATATATTGGTACAGATTCACATGAAAACTAGTCACATCTTGGCTTCAATATATTAACCTAAGTTATAGAAAGAAATGATATTTTAAGTTGTTATAAAATATTTTATGTTGTTATAAATAATTATCAGGACTAATCATTGAACTTGACACCCATTTTGATATCATTTCTTTTATCGTTGGAGTCAACGAACAAGGCATTTTATCATAATATTAAACTTGGCTCTCATTTTACATTTATGTTTTTGATGGATATCTAATTCAAAAATCGTTTAACTCAAAACATCAACTGTGTTCTCGTGAATTGTTAACCGATTGTAAAATATAACACTGCTTAAATTGTACAAAACGGTTTACTCATGTTTAAGAAATCGATGAACACAAATGAAAAATACACGCGTTGAATATGGGCTTTCCTATCGTTCTTTAAATCTATTGAAAATAAATTTACAGAAGAATATTAATTTCAAAATGTATCAGTTATTATTCCATAATTCAATACGTTTTATTTGGATTACTTTGTGAGTTTTTGTTTGTATGTGGTGTGTGTGCGTCTATGTGTGTGTTTGTGTAAAACTATTAAATTACGTCAGAATTCGGATTTCGCGTGCTCGTGTTGTTTGTGTCATTAGCCGTGCTGCGGATTACAGCGGGCGGCCGGTCCCTCAGCCGACCTATCGCGGGTCGACGAAAGCTTGACTATTTTTTTTTGTATATACATAAAGAATGTTATTGAAACCCGAATGGACACTTGTCAAAATAATAAATTTTAGTTCTCGCATTCAAATATGTATAGACAATTTTAAATAGCTAACTAGACTAAGTACACTAAGGCACTAATTAGAAAGTTTGTCATTTCAACGTTTCCTTTAATTTACATTTCATTTTTAATATACATTACTGATTATTCATCGTGGGTATGATATAATTGCTGTTTCTTTTGTTTATAAAAATAATATTATATCATTTAAATTAATAGTTCAGTTGTAAGTGTCGAACTATAATTTTAATCTCACTGAATGTTATTTCCTGTGTGCGAAAGTTATCTTACAAATTTTGGTTAATGTTTAATAGCCGTCATTTTCATACAAAGTATAAAACACTATATCTGTCCGACTTTGTCTGTCTGTTACATATTTTTTTAATAAAAATCTGTTATTTGACGAGATTTTATTACATATTTGAATCAATAACCTAACGAAGGCCTGTGAAAACAGTTACTGCTAACTAGCAATTTTAATGTATCGTGTCGAAAAAAATTTCAGCCCGGCGCAAGCGCCACGCAGCGACGATAATCCACAGCGAATGTTTGGGCGTATTTGTATTTTACGTCCATAAATATACGTACAATTATGACGTCAAGCACGCTAAACACAACTAACGAGCGGAAATTAGATTTTTATGAAACATAGTATATTCACAGAACATCTCTTAGTACGAAAAATGTGTTTATTATCTGTCTGTTAATAGCGTCGTCTCGAAACCAGATCATACCGGATTCGAACTAGACCGATGACTGCTTAAGTCAAAAATACCACTTGCACTGCTCCTCGGAAAGTTTGTTTGGCTGTCGGTCGCGGCCCCCGCCCGCACTGAACTGACGTGGATCGCTTTAGGCGCTAAACTCTCAATCGAAAGAGGAAGAATCGGTTGAAAGAATTAGAAGAAAATATGACAAAATAACACACAAAAATATTATGATACAATTCTTTAATTATATATATATATATATATGTGTGTGTGTGTGTGTGTGTGTGTGTGTGTGTGTGTGTGTGTACATAAAAGTACATAAACTGTTATTTTCTATATTACACCAAATGTGAAATAAAAGCGAACGTTACATTTTCTCTCTGGCAAATTCTATATTATTTCTTTTCTATTTTCGTTCAACCCGACGCACACTCAGGAAGCTAAAGGTCGAAAGATACTCGAATCAGGAACCCTTATAAAGTAGGTTTTGTCTGAATTATCTCAGAAAAGTCTTAGTGTAGGTTTATGTTTCTAGGTCGTAAATCAACTAAACATTCATCTTCAACCGAAAAACCTGTCCTTTTTGTTGTGAATGAAAAAGTAATCTTGCTTTTTTCAAAATTCATGTGCACGTCCTATATTTGATTCCTGTGCAGGGGATTGAATAACGAATCATGTGACATCATGTCTGATTTGACAAGGATAAAAATGGGGAATAAATTTCTTAATGAAAACAGTAATTTTTATTGAGAGATATCTCGTTCAATAATGACATTGGACATCAAATCAATAATATACGTTGAGAGTATAACATACATTTAGAAAAAGGCTTCATATTTAAGTACCTCGATTAAAAGCTTGTGAGAAGGTACACTGCACATGTGTGTTACATAAAAAGATGGCAAAATATACATATATTTAAAATTATATAAACATAGTGAAACATAGCTGAATAAAGACTAAGTGATAGCGACGTTTTTCAAAATCAAAATACTGTATATTTACAATAATTATCCCGAATATTTTTGACTCGGCTTTTGTGCATCGCAGTAGACGCATCCGGATGAACACGGGAGTATTTTCGCCACATCACAGGGTAATATTTTCCTCTAGTATCCTTCTTGTATACGTCAGTCACACACTGAGGAATGGATACTGGAAGTCAACGCTTTGGTTTTTTGAGAGCGACACGACGTGGGTTAAACCGAATAACTACATGGCTTGACGGAACATCGGTACATAAGGTAGTTGATTAATGAAACAAATCGAAGAACATCCATTTAGAGTTGATCTCTGATAGTATAATCTATGGATATAGTAGAGCCACGATGTGATCGGCTTGGCTGCACATGCAGATGAGGCGGCTTGGCTGATGAGCATACTCTCACTGAACGTGACGAACTTCACCTACATGAAGTTGCAGCTTCAGATGTTGCATTTTCGTCCATTGATTGAGAGTTCCAGCAGTGCATTCCCCCTTCGATCAGATATTCTACTCATTTCTAAAAGCCGGCAACGCACTAGCGAGTCTTTTGGGATTGCGAGTGTTCATGGGGGGCTTGTGATCATAGACTAGCTACCAGAGTAACTTGCGAGCTCATTTACCTCTTAGAAATGCTACAAAATATATTTTATACTTTTATCGAATCGGATACTTTATTATATGTAATTTAATTAAGTTTTGTTTCACATTAGTGTAAATTTATATAAATTTATTTAGTTTTATAATAGTAAGCTTATTTCGTATGAAAATCTGACTTCTACCTGTTGTAATGATTATGCATAGATAGGTTTCTGTATTCGAGAATTATTTTCTTGTTTTCTCTACACCTGAAATTAATAAGGTTAATTTGTAAGCTTCTCAAACATATTTTAAAAAATAGTAGAGGGTACATAAAAAAGAAATTACGTTCTGATTACGCTTACAGGATTTGAACAAGATTTTGAAATAAGTATATATTATTTAAAATACAGTAATTATTTGAAAATCATTTTTGAGTAACATAGTTATTTAAGATTGGTAAATTGAAATTTGTACTTAAGAAGTAATAAGAAATAACATAAAAACATATTTAAGTTTTTTCCAAGATCAAGTTACAACTGTACTAGTTTCATAAATTTCGACAATACAATTTCATTTACGGAAAAAACTAATAATAAATTACATATCAATCAACAGTTATATAAAGGGCAGAACATGTTGAAATTACAATAACTCGTAATCGACCTTCGGATTCTAAAACAAAATATTTAGCCCGATGCCCAAACGGACGGATAAATGACAGATTTACATACACCGTTCCTAATTTGGGTACAAACCACCGAAACACATTTCTCAGCGGAACATATTGATCGTCATTAGAAACTACCTTCGGCTCGGGGCATTAATTAGTCTGCTCCTCACATATTCCGCTTAGAATTTAATTTAGGGTCGGTTGTCTAATACCTTTTACCTGGAGATTTAATAAGCGGTAAAACGCCATTAAACTCTTATTACTATGGCTCATAAGTGATAAATTAGGTTGTTATCAACAGAGAAATAATACACGTTGAATGATATGAATATTGTTAACTTTATAAGTACCTATATAAGTATTGCAAATTGTTACATTTATGTATTTAAATAACCTCTTTTTTGACGTATTGGGTAAATTTTTACTTTGCGTGTTAACGATTCTAGATTTCTTCCAATTGTCCAATTGCGTATTATATTCTAGTTAAGAGCAAAAGTTTCTATGCACCCAAAAAGCAAGACTTTTGTTTTAACACCGTAACTTAACATCATTATACTGAAACAGGGTTGTAAGTTCCAAGATATTATTTATTTCATCTCAAATTGCGTAGTCTATTTTCCTTTTTATAATATTAATTAGCTATGAACAGTCTAAAAATAATATTCGGTTTAAGCTTACTTAGTGATGTTATAAAGTTTCATTATATTTTCTAAGGGCCATAAATAAGAATATTTTCAAAACACAACCTTTTCTACAAAATAAAATCTGCCACAGGATGTCTGTATGTCGCTGTACAGTTGTGTTGTGTATACATATACATTCTGATCTTCCAGAATGTGCCAAATGAAATATACTTTAATAGATTTGTATAGTCGCCATTAAATCACAATGAGAAAGGCTCCAAAAATTAACTAGTCAGCTTTTTCTCGTTTAAACACTTTTGTACCTTTTCGCAAATCGCTAGTGTAAGTATCAATTTAAATTTAAAAGAAATTTCTTGTTTACCATGTAACGACACATTATTAAAAAAATGTAACATTTCCAAATGTGTTATACACTTTTTGTGAATTAATTCAATGGGAAATGTAGTTGGAAAGAATTTTTTAAGAAAAAAATTGTGTTAATTTAATTATCAGTCCAATATCGTCACATAATTGCAATAGCGTCATCTATGATCTCTGCTGTAAAACTACGTCGTATTTGTAAGCAATGACTGGTCTATTATATTTACTGTGCCTTTTTTTATCAACAAAGTAGAATGGCGTGTAAAGTCTATATTTTACACGTGACAGATATAATTTATTATTTTTATATGCAAAAAAAATGTAATAAGAAATAGTAACCACCCTGAGCTAATTAATACCTTTGTTGTTTTTTGGAATTTACCTTACACTTTATTAATTCAATAATATGTGCGAGAAATCCTATTATAAAAGCTTTGCGTGTAAAGTCTGTACATTACAGGTGACACATATAATTTATTATTTTTTTACGCAAAAATAAATGTGATAAAGAATACTAAGCACCCTAAACCAATTAATACCTTTGTTATTTTTTTGGAATGTACCTAACATTTAATGAATTCAACAATATTTGCTAGAAATGGCATTATAAAAAGCTTTGCGACTTCGGATAAAGCATACCCTTGCTTCTTTACAAAATCAAACAGCCACATCCAGTGATAGCTAAACACTGTTACCTAGTCGAGTATTAGATGCGTAATAAAATCTTAATTCGCTACCAGTCCATGAACGTTTTGCGGTACTTCAGGATATCGTGTTTGAAGTGTTTATAGTTTGATGATATGTAAGGTCTGAAGTGTTAACGACATTTAGTGTATCAGATTTTCATCTACACCTATGAAAATTTAATCGTTCATTGCTTACAAATGTTGAACGAAAATAGCGACTTTTTTATAACAATGCTGTTCGTGATTCACAAGGCTTAGTGTATATAAACGTTTTGCAATACATGAAGTTAGAGCATACATCGCTACGTCGGAAAGTTGGCTAATAGTGCATTCTTTAATAAAGAATTTCGCCGATTCGAGGGCCCGCGCCGTAAGTTGCCGGAGCGCGGGCGCCGCTCAGCCCGCGGGGCCAGGAGATTATGCTAAGAATTTCCACCGGCCAAAATTCTCAAGACCGTTTGTACGTTTTAATATTATCATAAAATATGCCAAATCCATTTAAGCGCAGTTTTTCTTTCCGGCTTACTGGCGCGAAAATATTGTTATGGCGCTACGTCGGCCGAAGAAAATTTTAATAATGGCCCGTACTTTAGGCGGGGTATTACGCTGTTTTATACATAATAAAGTTTTAAAGGGGGGCGAGAGGCGTAATTTGTTATACTTTAAAATATTGACGTCGCGGTACAGTCGACCCGATATTCGAATGTTGCTCGTGTCTCAATATAAATGCGTAGTACTGAATTTTCGTATGGATGTTTGAATGTATTAAAGGCTTCATAAGGTGGTGGAAGTTGGATGTGGCCGAAAAGAAACGACAGTAGAACAAATGCAGTGGTGATGCGATTTCTGAGTATTATGTATGGAGTGCCTTTGAAAGATGTGTAGGAAGAGTGGCGCAAAGAGCGATGTGGTTTAAAAGAATTAGTGACTAGAGTAGAACAAGGTATATTATGGAGGTTTGGTCATCTTAAAGGACGAATGGAAGTATACTGACAAAACAAATCTAAAGAGCGAAAGTGTGTGATTGAAGAGTCAGCAAGGGTTGCCATAGAAAACCGTATATAGATCAAATTGGTGGCATATTAAAAAAGCCAAATTTGAAACACCCAAAACCGAGGAGCTTATATGAAAAGATTGATGGATATTATTAAAGCAAGAAAGGTATTCAAAATTGTAGAGTGTGGAAATCTATGTTCTCTACATTCCTAGTAAATAGGCGTGAGTATTGTAAATAAATAAAATTCGTTGACACGCTCGTAGAGCCTGTTTGATTGCAATTAAAAAACATATGTTTTCTTTTACTATTGACGAAAAATTTGATAGTAATGTAGCATGTTTCGATTTATAAATATAATATCAGCGCTCTACAATGAGTAAAAATTTCTCATTATAAATTCGTAGATAGTTCTTTTGAAGATTTTCTCAACCGAATTGTATTTATAAAGGCAAATATATATCTACTAACTAGATCATGTACATAAAGTCCAAAATGTTTCAAAACCTACATTACCCTGAGAAGTCAAGTGTACTGAAAGCAATGAGAAGTAAGCATTTTACTTCCATCCCGTTCTCACTATAACTTTATTTGTTTAGCTTATTTTAGTCATGGGCCTGAAATTATGCCTTTTAATATCTAAATAGTAATACTTTTATTTTTATTTAGATATTAAAAGGTATCTCTATATTTATACACTTATTTATAGATTCACTAATATACTAATATGTATCTACATACATATATATATACTAATGTTACGATGTATCACTATCGGGGTTCGAAAAATAAGAATGGATGAAAATAAACACTAGGGTAAACAAAAGGCGTATATTAATTTATGATTGACACAAAATGCATGCAAGTCACCTACAAGAAAGTGTGGAACAACGTCTGCCGGGCCAGCTAGTAGGTATATTATGAAACAAAGTCGTAAATGTGTCATGCCTGACGTAAACAAATAATATCCACTGGAATATTATAATCGTATAATATTTATAGTTATTTACATTATCAATCAATTTGCACTGATAATGTAAATAACTATGCCTATGCATTTCGAGATAAGTAAGAGGGGATCTACTCCGTTATTTAATCGAAACGCGGTTTATTTTATTTATGTACGTAATCCGCTTTAATATTAGTATTTAATAATTTGGTTCTTGCCTAAAATATTTCTTAAAAATCAAATTTACATAGAAAAAATAATGTATATTTGTGCTTTACATCAAATCTTCGAAGGAAATTGCCAGCCAATAGGTTATTTTTAAATTAAAAGTGCTTAAAACAAATGACTAAATATTAAAATCATGTTAAATTTAGATTCCCAGAGAAATGACAATGAAGTAAATCTATGACACGTTTTTTTAATGCTGTTTCATAAATTATCCAATATTGCTTACACAATAGAAAATAATGTTTATATTGTTGAAAAAAGTAATAGAAAGGATACAGTGTTTTTTTCAATCCAGTGGAGATACGATATTTGCGTAGTATGTGACGGGAGTCTTTGAAAGATAAATGTAAAAGCAGTGATGTCAGAGAGCCGTGTGGTTTGAAATAGGATATAGGGCTGAAGTAGAAAAAGATATGTTGCAGTGGTATGTCCATCTGGAAAGGATCAATGAAAGTAAATTATCTAAACAAATCTATAGAGCAAATGCATGTGATAAAAAGGTCGGCAAGAGTCGCCGTTGTATTAGGTTTTGAATGGCCCACTGCTGAGGTAATTCTTTTTTATTTCAGATTAAAGACCTTACGCCCTATACGTTGACTTGGGATGGGGACTGATATCGACAGATGTCACCAGTGCAATGACAACGTCCAGTACCGATAGCCGAACGTGCTTTCCGAAGCTCGGAGCGAGTGGTTAATTTGACTTCAATTAAAATATCATTGATCAGTTGGCCCGTGATCAGGATCGAACCCAGTACCTCCTGGTGCGAAGGTGACGCCCTTACCTATTGAGCTATCATCGCTTTTCTTTGCCGAGAAAAGTCGTCTTAGAAAATCCAATACAGACTAAATTGACGACTTATGAAAAAAGGGCCAAATTTCAAGCAACCGAAATCGACAAGCTCCCATGAAAAGATTGATGGATGTCAGTGAAGCAAGAGAGATATGCAAACTTCTACAATGTGGAAATCTGCAGTTTTTGCCTACCTATATGAGACATAGGTGTGAGTTTGTTTCATATAATATATTTTCATTACACACTACATTGATAACATAAATAAATCATGTCTATCTAAGTATTTTAGTAACATTAATCCGAGGCGTCGATAAGTTTTGCGTCGCCGAATTGACGTATCGGCACGATCGGTCATCGGCCAGTGTTTGACAGTTTGATAAGAATATCCATCGCCTATGAATATCAGATTAGTGAAAAAAAGTTGCGAGCTAGCGATATAGAAAAATAACTTACAAATGGCTAAAAGACAAAGATATAACTACGGGTAAACTGCTTTAATTTAAAGGAAAAAAGAATAGCTCGGTATACCATTCAGGGTTGTGCTGCATCAGATCTAGTCGACCCATTAAGCCATATTCTTTCAAAACCTTTTTGAGAAGCTTGCAACCTAAACCCTTCATGCTGGTTCAGTGTGAGTTTGAGTCAAATGTGGACTGTTGTCACCGGCCCCATGACAAAGCTCAGGACTGATATTATATATTCTCTGAGCCTCGCAGCGAGTGTTTTATCATGATTTATGTTAAAAGTTCATCAGTCAATTCACCCTTAGTGTGAATAGAACTCACTACGTTCGACTCGAAGGCGAAGTTCTTGTCTACTGGATCGCTCCCACTTCAACACTGTACAGCTAAAAGTAAGAGTTACAACTCAAATTCGTCACATGAGTAACGAAAACCTTTCCTCGCAAGTCAGTCAACTTAATGATAAGGTGAAGTATATTTTTTTATTCCCGGACCTGTTTGCGTTGGACGTGAAACGTCAATTTATCCTCAATAGTATAAGTCATTAGATTCCTCATGAACCCGGTTAAATGTATGAAATGTATTTTTTGTTATGAGTATTAGAACATTTCTGATTTATAATACAAAGAATGACGATTACGACACTTCTTTAACTTGATGTAATTTGTTTTACTACATTGACGTCGAATAAGTGTGGCTGGAACTTAATTTAGTTCTCCATCATGTTAATTGACCAAAATGACTAATTTACAAGATGAGTGTTTATTTAATGCTAAAAAATTAAATAACTTAGACCCGTTAGGTAGTACCGTATAAAAGTTATTAACAAATTCTATATTCAATTAATGCACTTTACAAAATTTGTGCAAAATGTGCAGAGAGAAACAAAATAAGCGTACACAGTCTATCTAAAAAGACCCCGACAACGTCTGCTAGGTGAGCAAGAGTTTATACTATTTATATAAAAAAATAGAATTATATGGAATGTGTCTTTTGATGTTATTATGTACTAAAGAGAATAATGAAGATACAGCAATACTTTTACCTTTTTACCATTTTACCTTTATACGAATGATAAAACATCAAAAGATTTAATATAGGCAATATTATTCGATTTAGCTCATCTTACACAATTTTCTTTAAAACTCCTGTTTAATAAGAAGTCACTTTTGCTGTTAAGTGTAAAGTGGAAATACGTTTCAAAGGCTAATTTTTTGTTGAAAGAGACTTAAAATTAGGTCGTAGAAGAGGCCTTTAGAATTTTTAAATCATCATTTTTTCCAATTTTTTGAATCACAAATTGCTTTTATATGTAATTCTAATAATAACTATAGTCTTTTAAGAGTTATAATCGAAGTGATGTTGTAGTTGAATTGGTAGCAGTGGAATACTGTAGTTTTCGGTAGCTCGTCCATATCTTCTTAATCGACTGCGGCGCAAAAAGGAGGGGTAATTGATTTTATTATAATATTTATAGCGCATATGTATTTTCGAGCCAATTCCAGAGCCACTCAACCAATATTAGAAAATGATTTGCTGATTGTTTTGAGTTTAGTAGAAAAGTTGGATGACTACGTTTTCAAACAAGTATTTAATATAGCGACCGTTTTTTAAAAATAACATAACCGAAAAAAAAATTCTACTGTACCAAACGGAGTACCATTTGACAAATGTTTTAAAATATTACCTAACAATCTATTGTTTAAATATTGATGTAGTTATGCAAACTTTGTTGAATTCGCTTGTTTACTATAATTAATATTCAGTTAAATATAGCGCCATGTTCATATTTAAGCCTGAACTGAACGAAGTCATGGTATGAATGTGTAAGGGATTGTATTTCATATTAAAAGCCTACAATACTTATATTAAAAGCCTACTTAATTACTATAAGTTTTTGTCAGCTGATTAGATGAGCGCCTGCTATTATTCTGTAAGCTTTTGTAAGATGTAGGTCCCCAAATAGTGTCAAATGAAAACGAAGAGAAATTATTAAGACTATAAAACAAGCTAAGTGTTCCGTTGAAAGGCAATAGTTTCTAAATTGTGAAGCTTGGTGGGATTTACTTGTGATACCGACTTTTATTTAAGTACTGAATTTAATTTCCATCATTTAACACCGCATGCTGCTCATGATTCAGTTAACATTACATTCCAAAAAACCCTAACTTTTTGAGTTTTTTAATTAGCTCATATTTTAGAAGTTTGTACTCATCGAAGAAAGGCTTTGAAAATCATAAATAATTACAGAACTATAATTTGCATTTTGTTCGTTACATTAATTGAAATTGAAATTGTTTGTGCGAATGGTAGTTGGCGATGGTAAGTTTGTAGCTTTCATTGATAGCCATTGTCAATAGTATTTATAAAATCGGCACCTTTTCATTTAAATAAGAAAAAAAAACGTATAACCAAATACGTAAATACAATTGAAATATAAGTGAATATTGTAAGGAATACTGTGTGTGCGCCCCATTCAAGTAGACATCTCTAATAAATATTTACGCGAATACCCATCGTCAGAATCAAAGGGAATTCAATTTGTTCTACAGACATTTTTATTACAAACGAATTTTGTGTTTACTGGTTGTATCTAATTGCCATCGAATAAATAAAAATGATACATTTGTAACGAAGAGTTAAAAAACATTCATTTCATATTTAAACTGTATATTTATTCGTGCAATATTTATACAAAGAATTATTGGGGTCTTTAATTGAATGGAATGAATTGAAATTCATTAACGTAAAAAAAAACAAGAAATTTAAAACGTGCAAAATAAATAAAAATATTCCAGGATAATTTAATACTCGGTAACATGAGTTTTATAACAGCGTGGGATTCTTTTGGAATTTTAATTTGCTTTCCTTTAATTCGATTTTACGTTTTATCGTATCAGATTTCCTACAACGCTCATAAAAAATAATCAATGCTAATAATAAAAATTCGAAAGTGTCCCTGTTTTTATTACGTTTTGTCGTCTAAGCTTTTATACTGATTTAGTGGAATTTGACACAGACGCAGTTTGACACCAGGGAACGGACATAGACTACTTTTTGTTTGTTTGTCATAGATAAACAAACAAACAGTAGCCTATGTGCGTAAATTACACATAAACAAACCGTGTTTCTATGTTTTTTGTACCTCGACAGTAGTTAGATTAGTAAAATGGATTTAGTGAATTAATAGAGCGAGCACTTTTATAATATATAAACTATTATCTGTTTATCTTTTTGTCTGTTTGTTTGTATATCTATTTATGATGACGACAATGACTTAACCAATTTTGAAGAAACTTATGAAACTATTAGAAATCTTTGTCCCATAAAATATAGGTTACTGATTTTTTTTGTTATTTTTCTCTGTATAACTCCTTATAAGTAGAAGATTAAAAAAAAATCATTGTTTTAATTAACCATACCTATTGTTTGTTTTGTGTAAAAAGGAGCCGGGTTAGAGAGGGCGATAATGACATAAGAGAGATTTATGGTGTGGGAGGGTAAAGTAGAGCCAAAGTAAGAGAGAGTGTCAACACTTTAACTATACGATTAATAATAATGGCCTAATAATAAAAAAATCATAGTAAATCAAAATCAACAATAGTGATCTTACACACCGTTTTCGTCAGTACTATGTCCTTTAATTATAATAAAAGCAGCGAAGCCCGACGTTGCTCGGGTTAAAATACATTGCACGTTTAATGGTATAAAAAAGATTTAATGATTAATTTTTTAACGTTGATATTATAGAATTCTAGTTTAGATATTGAAAGACTTGTTCGTCCATTAAACATACGGTGTATTTAGAGTATATCAAACTAATTTACGAATCGAAATAATTATGAGTTAAAATAAGAAACACCTTAGTAAATTTCAAATTTATGTTTTATTTACACAATTATTTATATATCTACATTATTCATATTACATATCATATTATACACTTACACTTTTTATTTTAGTTATACTTTTTTTTTTATAATACTTGCTTATAGACTGCATTTATAGTTTTATTGTTTGGACTTTAAATGAACAAATTTCGAGGTGATCCTACTCGTGAGCGTGCGACGTATTGGTCGTGTGCTAAGCAATGGTTCCTTTAAGTCAACGTCACAGTATTTGAATGTTTGGACCTATGCTTTGTTGATAGTCGTGCTGCATGCCAATTGCACTGGGAATTGTAAGCATTTAAAAGTAAAGGGCAATCCATTTGACATTTGAAGGTATTCTTAATATATGTTATTTTGTAGCTGTTTGATGCAGAGTCTTGTACCGTTACACAGTTTCGGCGAGTTCAGATTTCGTAATAAAATAATTGGTGACTTTAACTTAAATTGATAAATTTAACTTAAGAAAGTGTAATGGCATTCCTGGAAAATTTAACGAGTTTAAAAATTTAGTGGGGAAATTGATGCTTTCTTGCTCATCAGTCATTGTATCTATTGACATGTTGATTTTACTTCTCCCAGAATCATTTCCTGGATAATGTTGTCGATGCCGTTGACAGTGTCGTTCTTTATGGCTAGAATAATTCATTCGCGTAACTATTCTGAATTGGTATAATTTTCAGCAATACTTGGATATATTTCATCAATAAGTCGTTCCGGTGTATCGACAACACTACATAACTCATTAGTTAACGTGATTTGGCCAGTATTTTCGTGTATTCGATAGATGCTCTCTTCTATTTATAATAGTTTTTAAGAAAATTCTTGTACATTTTAATCTCCTGAAATTTGCGCCCTCATATTTATTATTAATTTCATTATTATTGTATTTTACCAAATGACCGACTTCTATAAGCAAGTATTAATGTCATCTGCCGATGTTAATTTCCGAATGACAGGTAGGGTTTGACGAAAATCGTCTGATAGCATTAACAATACATCTTCGGTTACATTCGTGTTGTAGCGTACATCTTGAAGCGTTCTCTTTAGTGCTTCTAGTGATTTTATATATGCTATTGTGCTTTCGTCCCATATAATGGCTTTGCACTGTTTCAATATTTGTGCACGTGCTGATGATTGTGTGATGTCACATACCGGAAATTCATAGTCAGCTACATTTAATGGTAATTTTAAACCAGAATGCGCTGTTCGTCCACCATCCA
Source organism: Eumeta japonica (assembly GCA_005406025.1). Classification (NCBI taxonomy): domain Eukaryota; kingdom Metazoa; phylum Arthropoda; class Insecta; order Lepidoptera; family Psychidae; genus Eumeta; species Eumeta japonica. The sequence continues at coordinate 297,106 of BGZK01000649.1, read as the reverse complement.
TAACCGTTGGCGCTATCCCAGATGATGCTAGGGCGAAAACAATTTCTTTATTTGCACGGATTTCAGCTAGAAATAAATTTATCCAAAATGTTTTTCCGGTGCCGCCAGGTGCGCTTAAAAATATTATACTACCTTGCTGTTTTTTATAATAATCCATTTTTATGTCATATGCTTGTTTTTGACTATCAATTAGCAAGGATGTAAAGACTCGATTCGTCGATATAATAATTTGTTTCTCATAAAAATTCACTGTTCATAGCACCCAAATGACTTCGTTTAGGATATTTAACACCTAGTTGTATTAACGTTTGGGTAGATATTGCTAAATATTTATGTTCTACTAATATCAAAGCTACGTTAAGAATTTCTTCGTATACGAAGTTCTCATCCGTTAGAAAAGAACAGATATATATTTTTTCACATTTTCGCCACCCACAACCACCCACTTTCATCCACAGCAACCAACTCTCACCGTGAGACCAAGGGGTATTTACCACCCCAACGGGAAGTTGATTGGAATTGGTGGTGATAGAGAAAACTCTGTCTTTATAAACGAACATTAGCATTTTACATATATATATATTTAGATACAAGAGTTGCAATATTTGGTATAAAGTATCTGAAAAGAACCAAGAATGATTTTTATTTGAGGAAGTATGGCAATCAACATAAATTCTTTTTTGTCATTCTCACAGCTAAGAATGGAAATCGTTAGAAGTTTATCACAAATCTCGTGTTGAAATCATCCTGAATAGCGAAAATATTGTTGTTCGTTGCAAATAGACAAATAAATGACAATATTCAACGTATTTTCAAATGAATAATATGACTAAAATGTATTTCAGTTCCATAAAGTACTAACCAAGAAAGACATAGTGAGTAATTTTAAAATAATAATTTAAATAATTGGCGCTTATTTATCAGAGTATTTTTGTGAAGGAACCCCGACGTCTGTATTGGCGTCAAACCCAGAGACTTTAGAATCAATATTACGTAAGTATGAAAATAGATTTTATATTTTCTACTTAGCTATTTAAATATAAATATAAATATAAATATAAATATAAATATTAGACATAATTTTAAAGAAATCTGTAGGAAGAGAAATTTTCGAATTTAAGTTTTGTTACTATTTCTACTAATATTCAACATTAAGAAAAAATATAATATTCTGGCTATTATTGCTATTAATTTACAGTTTTGTACTAATAAACCTATTTTTTTTTACAATTTATTATACATACAATTCGAAGTTTGTCACGTTTTTTAAGTATCATAATAAGCATTGAAAGTATATGCTTTAAGCATATCTTAACATTCACGTGTGTGAATGATAGTTGAAAAAAAATTTTTTTAGGTTATCAGAATTCTACTGCAGAGAAAAGTGTAAAATCTGTGTAAAGAAATGAAAACACCTTCAAAATGCCTTAAAAAGACAGTAATCTCAAAATTATTGCATTATCAGTAGATCATTAACGACGATGTATGTCCTTAGAAAGTGGAAGGGGTTATCTTAAAATACGATACAATAGGAGAGCGGCCCATACATTTTCCACCAACCCACGTAGTGACGAATGAGATGCCCTTAGAAGTCGCGCCCACAACAATTAAATCTAAAAATATTATTCGATTTCTGTACATAGACACATCATTTATTTCGTGATAAATTGCGCCGGTCGATATTAATTTACTTCAAAATTATGTTTTATTCATTTTATATTGCTTATAGATAAAACCGTATACGATATTGCTCCTATGAATATTTTTTTAATTCATTCGTCTTCAAAATAAAAGTAAACCTTACTTAAGAACTACAACAGTGACGTTTACGCCGTCCAAAGGGATAAGAGCTTTTTGTAGTGATCTATATATAAGTGAAATAGGTGGTATATCTAAATTTTGTATATTAATATTGTGCAAAAACAGCATAATAATAGAATAAGTGGTTTTGAAAAGAGGTAATTTAGATATTCTACATTCTTAAGAGGCGATTATGTACTCACCTGTATGCTTCTATTGACTACAATCAACCTGAAGAGGAACTGATTGATAAATATAAATCTAAGCAAGAAAAAGTTGAGCAAGTCGAACAACATAATAGTAATTTTTGTTAATGACAGGAACGTTTAAAATGGTATGAGTCAAAATTAAGTTGACCGCCGAGTAATTAACTAAAATTAAACACACTCGTTCCACTAATTAAAATTATATTCGTCAATACGACGTCATACAATAATATACGTTAACTAAACGATATTAAAAAGGGCCATTGTCTATCAATAGAGAAGTTTTAATGAATTATAAATTTCTGCGTGGTACCACAAACAATACCCGCCGAGCTACTGAATAAAATATTTCAAAAAATTACTAAGAATTTCGTTCGATGTTAAAATAAGTTACCTAAATTAAGCAAAGTTGCACAACAACAACATCAATTACAAACAAAGTTGTAAAGGGTAAATTTGTTTGAGTGGTATACTAATAAAAACTTACGGCGTATCCGTGCACAGCGTTAGAAATATTTGCAAAAGTATACATTAACAATGAGCGGTTTTAAGTTCTAGTGATCCATCGCTATTACATCGTTCCGTAACGTAAATTGTTAATACTACATACTATTACATAAAAGAAAATACAAAACCTCCTTGAGAAATTGTTTAATAAGATCTTAGAAAACGTGGATACAGTATCCGCATTAACGTAGTAGATATGCAAATGGAAATGAAGGGAAAGTATAAATCATTTCAACTGCTATCAATTAAGTGTTGTTGCACCATTTTCAACATTTGTACGTAAAAAAATCGTGGATAAAAAACTTCCCAGCTTTAATATATAAAGTTGATTCTTCGAATTATTTGATTCATATGGAATAAAATACAATCTTAATAATCCCTTTGATAATTAAACCATTGAGTACTGGTTACATGTTCTGCATATGATTTTAAAATCGAAATCAACTTGATTTTCATTTAAACAATTTAAGGAATCGATGCCACAAATAAGGTGTTTTGCTTTAATATCATTTGTCGTTTGTCAATATGTCAATTGTTAACAACGTCTAATTAACATTGGAATAGCGGGAGATCTTAAGACCCAATATCCCCAATAACAAAAATTTGACGAAGAATGCATAATAATTTTTTTTAATACGGTAACTTGATAATCGTCTTGTAACATTCGAGCCAAATTTGGGTGCAGTATTTATACTAGTTGCGTACCACTCCATTGTAGAGGCATACATAAACCTTCCTTTCCATTTCAGGGAGTTGGATCAGGCCAGATACAGTGCCGGCCCTCCATGCTGGGCCTATATGAGTTGTGGGTTACTGCAGAAAACTTTCATCACTGCGGTAACAATTGACAACGGCAATAGATGCCGAGTCTATTTTATTATAAAAGAAAAACAGTTTAGATATTTATAAATCGATTCTAAATTGCATGTGTTACTTAAATTAATGATAAAAAATGTGAAATAAATCTTTATGTACTTCATGCTTATTTCCGTCGTCATTATTTTACTGTTAATTAAAAAAAATCGTTTTTAAGAAAACCTAATTAAATTCTTATTAGTAAAGATATAAAAAAAGACTTTCCACTTAGGTACCACCAGTCTTCACACCATTCTCATCAATATAGAGTATTGATCAGAAAAAAAATAAAATCGTGGGGCGTAGTGCATACAACTTGAGTCTATAAATAGCATTTAGACATCAGCGGTTCAACAGTGAACCGCTGATAATAGAAATTTAAGGCGCCTCACGATTTCTTTTTCTGATCAATACTCTAGATTGATGAGGAGAATGATGTGAAGACTGGTGGTACCTAGGACCTACCGAATTATTATTTTTTTAGCTTTTAGTACATTTTCTAAAAAAAGTGATGAATCATTGTTTTCATAAAACCGTTTAACTTAATTTTTATTTTACTTATTTTATTTTCAAGTTTTTAATTTTTAATATTTCTCATTCTATTTAGCTCATTTAGTGTCTCATGATTATAAGGTGCTTTCTTGTTAATTTGTTGCAATCCAACGCCTCAATCCTTCCAAAGACTTTACATTTAATATCCTATAGAGGGCATTGTGTGGAGGTCCGCGTTTTTGTTGGCTGCCATATTGGATTTGCATTTTTTATAGTGTGTTGTATTCTATTAGTCCAGCCCTTTCATTTGATTTTCGTTTATTACCCATAATGAGGGGACAGTGAAAAAATATGGTATCCACCATTTTTTAGCGGCGGCCATATTGAATTTGCTTTTTTTTGACACTTACATTTTATTTGACGTCCATATTGAGGGGGTTGTAAAAATAAATATGTAATCCGCCATTTTGTTAACAGCCATGTTGGATTTACAATAATACAGAATATGCTAAATTGTATTGTCATCAGAAACAAAGGTGTAAACCAAATTTCAGATCAATCCATTAACTGTAAGGGTATAAAATTTCAACTACTAAATTTGACCCAAACAAATAAATAAACAGGTCACGTTAAATAAAGCCGTTTAAAAACAAACTCAGCGGTACTAAACATTACCTCAGACGGTGTGGGTGCGTAGTTCAAAAATTGCTAAACCTTGCACCTCCACGTTTTACGTGTAAATAAAACAGTAAGCACAGAATGATGAAACGTAACCCACCCCTCTCCGCCGCCGACGCGTATGCGCCCCGCCGCGGTCGGGGTTTTAATCAACTTTGAGGAGGGAGCTGCGTTCGGCCTATCAATTTGCTTTCTTTACAACGCGAACGCGCCCCGAACATTCCGGCACCTCGTAATCCGGCACGAAGAACGGTTAGCGACGTTGTGTTGCATTTTTCCTTATTTTTATACAGTACTGAAAATAAAGATGTGGGTTTTGTGTAAAAATATTTCTTGGAGCATGACGAGTTTTCATGAAAAATTTTGTATAATATCACGATTAAATCCTCTTCTATCTTAGTCTTCTCTGAATTATGGTTGAATCTGTGTATTTTAGGATATTATTATGGCCTATTTTTCTCTAATCACTATGTATTGAATAAGTGTTGTTCCAGACGTCCTGTTTCCAGCAGTAGGTAGTATATCGCATTGTACAATTTTAACAGTATATTTTAATTTTAAAACATCTTTTCGATGATATTTTAAAATTAATTGTCATAGCCTTCTATTTAGGTTTGCACTTTGAGCTGTAGATAGAACTTAAATTAGAATACTCGAAAAGGCTTTTAGAGTCATTCAAATATTTTACGGCTGTAAACTATGCGAAGCGGTAATGTCGTGAAACGTCAATACAGAATTAGATAATAATATGCGTCTGTTCAAATGTGAAATCACAAAAAGTCCTCTGTTACATATTCTTGTCTCTATACCTTCTCTTCTCTGTGAACAAATTTTAACCACACTTATACTTTTATACCATACAGATGAAATTTTATTGTTATTATTAATAAAAATTTGTCGCTGTGAAATATGAAAGTTCGGTATGAAATATGAAAGTTCAGCTTGAGGTGAATTAGACTGAGTCGTTCGGCTAACCACAGTTGTAGATCTATAATACAACTATTTTAGATGTCAGTCTACAAATTGTAAAATATTGTGTAAAAAAATATGGTTCTATAAATAAGATCTGTCTTCTGCCACATCAAGATCACGACAATAGCGTTATAGAATAATAACGCTCCCCGCCCTCATGCGCTTCCGCCCACACACCAAGTTGTGCCTCACTCCTGTAAAACTTACCAAGAGACAAGTATTAAAAAGCTTTTACCCTACATAGGTGGTATATTTGTTGTCTTACCTCGAAAGCTGCTTTTAAATTTTACGAGGATAACTTTGTACTCGGTCCGTTTTAATATTATTTTTGGGTAATGTAATTCGTGTTTATCCCCCGTAATTGTACGGCATCCCAAGGGATGTCTTGTCCTTACAAAATTCGGTGAAGTCCTCCCAAAACCCTCTTCAAATTTTTATAATATCTACGTTAAGGATGAATTTTGATTTAAGGATTTTTCTATCAATATAATTAATGAAACGTATGTGTGCTTACGTTTTTTTATTAAATATATTTATTACTTAATTAACATGAGTATTCGATCAATCTGAATAATTATTAAAAGACGTTAATCTGCTCTTTCCGGTAGAAGACGTGAAGTTTCTTTTAGCATATTTTGCACAAATATAGCAAAATGCTTAAATTTTATTACTAAGTCATGAAAACATTCTAAAACTATTATATGGGTTTCATTTCGGAAAATTTATTAATAACTACGCGCCATCTATTGAGTACATATTTTCTGATATTATATTTCGCGCCAATATACTTCAAAATAAAATCTGTCAGCAACTTTAGATTAGATGCTAGCTTAGCTATAACCATTGGCTCTGCAAAAGAAATACATATTGCGAATTTGTCTTCAATCGCTTGGTTAAATTTTTCGCACAACTCTAACACAGACACCACTAATGATTAATTTACAAATTGAATTATTAAAGTTTCTACGATTTTAGTTTTACACCGTTTTCGTAGCAAGATGTCGTTTCAGTGGGGCTCGGGACGTACGTCTGTTTACTGGAGGGTCATCTTCCCTGCTACCGAAATTAGTTCGCTGTGATTGCTTGTAACTTCACTCTAGTCGATTATCTTTTCGATTATCATCGAAATTTAGTTTAGCATGATAGACTCTACCACGGCTACATATATGATTCTAACCCTGTGTTGATTTAGCAAATCTGATAAGGCCTTTACAAAAATCGCTTGTCTGTTTATCTGTTTCTAATACCCTAATCATGTTCACTAGTTAGTACATTCTTCCCAAAAGGCGAACTATGGCCCTGACATATTGTCTCGGCTTTGCTTCAATTTGGTCGAATCGGACTACGAAACCTCGCAGTTTCTCAGAGGGCATGGTTGTTTCATCAAGAGATTGCACGTTTTGCGCTCGAATGACACGAGCCTGACTCAATGCCTGTGTGAACAGACGGACAATGACACCAATTTAGTTTTGTGGTTATCCTCTCTCTACGACGACATGATCAATAAGATTCTTTGCGGTATAGCAGTGTTGAATCTGGGCCTGGACTTATGTGCCCATGAGCCGGATTCAAAGTTCCTTCTTTGTCGATATCACAGGCAAGCGTCGTTTCCTTTTTCAGTTTTTCTGACTGGAGACTTGCTGAGTTTAGCAATAGCCGCCCGTGTACGTTTCGATGCTTCGAAGGCTCGAGGCTCGGAGGATATACCGAGCTTTTCCGGCCACGACAACTACGCAGCTCTCAGCCCCAGACTTCGATTGTAAGATATTGAGGTCTTTCATCAAGTATTAATGATGTAATACCAAAGTTGTAAAAAATATTCTACTCCTATATGGAAAATCCACTATTTTATTTACATTCGAATTATACGTTTTTTTGAACTAAATTACTTTTGCTTTTACAGATTTCGAATTTTCTTCTAATATCATTTAGTCGTAAATTAATTTAATTTACTTGAATAAGGATAATTGTAATGATCATTAATAATAAACCTAGTTATAACCAAATCAAAAAGTTAATTATAAAAATAAAAATATATGCGTTTAAATATAATTATTAAAAATATGAATTTTAAAATGTAAATTAGATTGAAGCAAAATTACAGAAATAGAGCTGGCAATTAATAGTATTAATTGATAGCTCTGCTCTTATAATTATGCGAACTTTAAATATCAATTTCAACTAATAATTTGTATCTTCAGCATAAATACAATTATTTTCAAACTCAATATATAAAAAAATATAGTATATAATCTAAATATTTTTCGAAATTTATAAATAATCGAATAGTGTAAATGTAATTCTAATAAAAATTTGAAAATAGTCAAATATTGTGTATAAACGAACATAATAATAGATAGTAATAAATTTGTTTGATAGACAATAAAATAAGGTAGAATAATTTAAATTTGAGTTGTGGACGAATGATTTTTTTAATCTAATACAGGCCATCAGAAACGCTGAAAAGTGCCAAAATTTATAATAATAAATGTAATTTACTGAGTCACGTTTAAACGTTTTTCTTATTTTTATTTATCTTTAATATTTATTGATCATACTTGGTTCACGTGTATTAATTCTAAGGTGTACTTTTAAAGAATTTTATCAGAATTACTAATTTCAATTTTACATTGTAAAAATTATTAAAATTATTGAAATTTTAAATTTGTTTCTTCTATGTTCGTCAACTTTCTTTCTACATGTTTTTTCCTAGGCGGTTCAATGATCAAGTTTAATGGCTGTACGTCTTGATTTCGTTAGTCTATGTCTTTTTTGCTTTTTTTTTTCTAGAATAACAATGAAGAAGAATACGATGATTTGGTTTAGTTTTATGTACTCATATATATTGCGGTGCAAACGTTGCAAAAGCGATCGCAAAAAGTCTACGATAGCGAAGTTCTGCGATGACTTATTGTAGACCATAAGGTTCCGAAGGGGCCGGCTCACAACTATGACGTTGTCCACAAAAAGGTACGAGAGGTTCCTGGCGTTGACCAAATCCAATGCGGTGCTCGGCTCCTTTGTAAATAACTAGAAGGCTCGATTACAGCTCACGGCATGCGCGTATTATACTTGACACTAGAAATTACAGAAAAATATATGGGAGTACAACACAATTGTCCAGAGCCTTATGGGATCTGAATGTCAATGTCTTGATAGCGTGATCCTTGCACTACAATATAACGATTCACGTCAAGACACTTAACTTCTTTTGCATTGTACTTCGACATTAAACAAGTAATGTAGGTAATCTCGTCACCGTATCTACTAAACCGTAATAAGATTTTATTCGAGAATGTGCCCAGTTATCCTGTAATAAATCGACTTTACGTGTCACAAAAGTAGCAGATGTTATCTAACTAACGTACTTATTTAAGAGTAATCGATAAAACCAGATAAATTTTCGATCGCTAGATATTTCAAAAAGAGCGACGTGTATCGATTCACGGCAATTTATTCCATTCAGCAATTCGATCCTATTTCTGTTAGTTCTAAAAATTTTTTTCGGTTCGAAAAAAATTTTTGGACTTTTAGGAAGACGAGTCTGCGAAAAAGGTAAGCTTTGCACAGACAGACTACCCCTTGCCTTGTGGGCGCGCAAAAAACCTATGGTTTATATACAGCGTAACTCAAAAGTTCTATGTCTGTGGATTACATAGATACTTTACTCTCTTATATATTTGTGGTAAAATTACCAGTATTCGCGTATAAAATCCACATCTGTATCATTTGTAAGCAATAAGCTTCAACAAAACAATTAAATTCATTATGAACTTAAGACCCTATTTCTTACTTGTAAAATTAATGAAGTGTCTTTTCAAAATAATTGCCTTTTCCATGTTCATAGAGTTATATACGTTACAAATACCCAAAAAAAAATCCCTTTTAAAGAATGTTCTCTGTCTGTCTGCCTGAGTAATTTTCAGAACGGCTTAACTGATCTTGATATAACTTTCATCGGAAGGTAGAGGAGCTCATTGGGTTAGGTATAGGATATTTTCCTTCTGGAAACATATAGGATTTCTATGCGAAAATTCAAAACTCTTAAAATCTAGGTAAATTAAAATTTACCTATCAGCTTAATTCCACGTACGCATATGAAATAGCTATCCACGTTTATCATCAATATATCCATGCGTATCATCAATATACTTTATTAGCTACATGTTCAAGCAAATATTATTTCAAAAACTAAAACAAATAATTCACTATGATGAAATAGTATAAAGTGTATAAATAAAAAAATGGGTGTAATAAAATGATATGGCTGTAGCACGTGTGTTTTGAATGTTATAATATGAGTTTATCTACGACAATTTGATACAATACAATAGATATAACAAAATGAATCGAGAATTTGATAAAAATCAGGATCTAAATCGAAAATCAGGATCTAAATCGATATCAGGATCGAAAACAGGACTGGTATTGAAATCCTGAGGAGATCGAGCTTGATGTCTAGTGTAGGGGGCGAGACAGGAAATTAAAGTACAACTGAGATCGAAACAGATAGTGCGATTTTGGTCGGAATTGTATACGGAATCGGTATCGGCATCATAGTTTACAGCGCCACCTATCGACGTAACAGATGAAGTAAATTAATCTATATTCACGCATATAGGAATATGCTTCAAAATGAAAAACTTCGCGTTACGGATTGTTGTGATGATTGGTTATGATGGTAAAAGATTTTGACCCGACGTCCTCCATGTACGCGCCGATTTTAATCATTGCGTATATAGTTACTTTTTATTGCTATGAACTAAAATCATTGACTATCTAAGTAATTTAAACTAATTCCACTATCGTTAAAACCTACACGAGGGCGTGTAATGAGTTTGGCCTCCTTTTGAAATATTGACTGTGACGTGTGCTCAAGGAGCTGTTCCATTTTATTTTACCCACAATGCTCTAATAGAGAAATATGTTTACTTAACGTCACGATGTTTTAGTGTAATGTAAGTATTTATTACGAGGTTTGGAATATTAGTTTAAATAAAGTTTAATAAAACGTAAAGTTTATTAAACGAATACACTTAACACAAAGAATATGATAGCCATATAATGACAAAATCGAACAGTAGAAACTAATAAAGACAACGACGCCACCTAATTGCAAATGAAAATTATTATCATTACACAATCGGATTGAATTACTGATGGTGTTGCATTTGTTAACAAACCAACTTCCCTACTGGCGTAGTGACAAACATATTGATGCATCAAAATACATGAATGCATATGCTGTTGTCTTATTAAAAAAAAGTAATGTCATCATCGAACAATGTTATCAACACAAAATCACAATTATCTAAAATCAGCCGCCGTGTACTAGCATTCAGAGTCTCAGTTCTATTTTTAGCGATATATCGGAAGGAATTCCGATGGGCTTTTCCAACTACAGTAAAATCTGTCACGTGCAATGACGCCGGATCGGCGGCCTCCCTCGGCCAATAAGAGGCCGCGAGCCGGAGCACTGCAGCTACCTCCCGCCCCCACACCCTTGAGAGGCACCGCGGCGCCTCCCGGGACGAGCTCAGTCGCGATCCCCGTAAGCGAGAATAAAGAATATTTTATACAACGGAGAGAAGCGACGTCTGCCGGCGGTAGAGGGCTAATAAAAATTTCTGCGGCGTATCACATTCATGAGGCGGCGGGGGGAGGAGTGGGGGTTGGAGAGAGAGCCGACTTTTTATTATTCCCTTTCACGGGACATACCGTTTACGCAAATTGGACGGGGATTAACTAAGAGGGTTCTCGTACTGATTTAAGTATTTATGCGTGTTTGGCGAGTAAGGGTACGAGCACTGCGAGTTTTTTTTTTTTAGATCGATTTAAGTATTTCAGTTTTGGAATATGAACGCGGATTTTCGAGTCGGCTTGTAAAATAAAATGCTTAATATAATGTTGAAAGTCTGAGAAAATCAGTAGTACACATTTGTGATTGTGCGAAATCGATAAAATAATTTAAAACAGTGTTTGAGTGTATTTTTAGCCAACGACTTACACGTGTGAATATCAAATCAGTCGAGGAGCAACCAGTTTTCGTTATCAAAGCTAACTATTAACATATGTAAATTACAATAAATACCCGTACTCACTATCTTATAATTTGTAGACAGGATAAAAAATTATACACACAAATAACTACAAAATTAACTAAAATAATTTTTAACTGAATGTGGTTCTGATATAGTTTTTTATTAAATGAATATTTAATTTTGAAATAAAAAAACGTGATCATCGGGAGGTTACGTTCTTCTCAGTATTAGCTTGTTATTCTAAATCAAATTTTCGTTTGTCGACGTACTCAAGTCCTAGGAAACTATTCCGACAGTTTTTACGATTACGCATGTACGAATGTAATATCTCGGTCTTCAAGTAATTATTGATGATAAACTCTTACGAAAATAATTAAAAAGACACGAGAAGTCAAATAATTTCTTACACCTAAGAAGCGTATTAAATATTGAAAATAGATTGAAAAGTATTGATAAATCAGACATTTTTTATTTAAATAAATACTTTAATAGAATAATAACGAATTATTAAATAGCTGCGGTCATGTGCCTTGATTTCGTTTTTAATTACTGTGAGGACATTGACTAGTGTGATTCTATAGAAATATGATAATTTCGTCTTGAAAATTCATCACTATATCGGAGGGTGTCACGATTACAACATCTTGTTGAGGTTTTTTTAGCAATTTTAAAGAGCAAAAGAGCTTGAAAACCACCAGAGAGTGAATGATCACCGTCGCCTATGTCGTCTCACAACTTCAGAGGATTTAGTAGTACGTTGCCGGCATCTTAGGTAGAGATAGGATACCTGATCGAGAGGGAACCGATGGATAGGTCGTGGCCACCGTAGCTGTCATTGCTGGATGAAACGTAAAACGGAAGTTGTTACTTCACAACTGTATTTTATGAGAGTGTGATACTTCACCGCTCTAGACGATCCATTCTCAAGCTGCAACCAGATTGACTACAACATGATTCTACTACGCATTTTTCTTTCTACTCAAACAAAAGATAGAGTTACTGTTATTTTTTTAATTTTTCTAAAATATCAATAATAAGTAGTTATAATCGGATTTTCCGCATTCGTCGCTTACAACTCACACATATATATATATATATATATATATATGTGTGAGTTGTAAGCGACCGTGTCCGTAAAGTGCATTATTACTGTATTTTCGTAATTGCATTAATTAAAGTTCGGCTTGCTTCTGTATGAAAAATATAATATAACATACTGATATAACATAACATTAACATATAACATAACATAACATATGCACCATGCATTTTTACCTATGTACATTAACGAATGTACATAGGTAAAAATGCATGGTGCAATAGCACAAAATATTGCATCATCCTTGAGTGAGTGAGACAAGTATACATAACAGGTAGAGTGGCGATAGGCGATGCGAGCACTTAGGCAGAATTTCGGATAGACAATAAATAATGTTTTTTTAATGTGTTTTATTCCCCCTAAAATGTTAAATGAACATATTCGGTTCATTATATGTCCTGTAGGCTGTCAGTATGTCCTATGACATAATCCATAGATTGATCCAGGCCGTTTGGTAGCAGCCGGGATCGTATGGCTGTATGACCCAAAATTAGGAAAGTTAGGAATTTAGGGCATACAGTCAGCTTGCTAACAAACACAGAAATGACACGAAGGACAAAAGTCGATAGAATGATGAGGGAAAAACGGGACAATAATAGCTTACGGTGTCGACACGCAACCTGTTATACACAATTATAGGCGCTTTAAATTAATATAGAAATGCGGACCGTCTAAAATTTGTAAAATGATTATGTTTTAGTGTAAATTGTGTAAATGTATAGTTTTAACGATTTTAATAAAGAAAAATATGGCAGACATCCTGCGGGGGGCACTAGTCGGCCGCACGGAAGAGTGGGTAATGCACTCCCGTCTATATAAGCCGGAGCACTTCCGGCTTACGTTGTCAGTTCGAGTGCAGTGGCCGACGGAAGAACCTCGAAGAAGAGGGGAAGCAGCGCCGACCGAAGAGGGCAAAGCCAGTGTATGTGAATAGCGCAACGACGACGGCGTTTCATTCAGAGCCATTTCCCCGTGAAAGAATATTCGTCCTCCACAATATGGAAACAAACAAAAGAAATCGAGGTCGTTGAGATCAGAATTAAACTATTCAACAGAGCATTACAAGACATTTTTAGACCTTGAAATAGGAAGAAATGGGATATTCATGGAGGATAGATCAATATATCACTCACGTTATATTTGGTGATGACATAGTAGAATTACTGGATGGCTTCAATGTCAAGATGAAACACTTTAGTTGAGCTTTTCAAGAAGTGACTAAAAAAATGAATATAAGCAGGACGAAAATTACCATATTGTACCAACGACAGTGATAGTTTAGAACTCTACAATTGAAGTTGTAGGCGAATACGTCTACTTGATACAGACTGTTTGAAGTAGATTCAACTTTAACATAGAGTTTATGGGAAGAAATCAGCTGGGTTGGGTAGCGTTCGGGAGTTTATGAAGCGTTTTTAAATTCAGTATACCTCACAGTTCGAGCAGTGAACTTTCCATTGCAGAAACGCAGGATTTGAAGACTAAAGTCTTTCAATAGTACGCGTTGCCAGTGATGACATACGGTAGTTAGACGTGGTTCCTTATTGTTAGTTTCATTAATGAACCTAGGTTCATTCTACGTGCAATGAAAAAACTGTTTTCGGAGTTTTGCTCCGAGATAAAATCCGAAACTAGTAAATCCATAGAATAACTACACTAACCGACAAGGTTATCGGTCCTATCCATATGGTCCAGCATCCACAAATTGAAATAGCAGTGGACAGACCACATGCCATGTAGAATGAATAACCGCTGGGGAAGAAATGCCTTCGAGAGAAGATTACGAATTGAACATCGCAACGTGGGAGGTGCTCCTTCTAGGCGGAGTGACGACCTCGTCAAGGTAACGGACCACCGTCTGTTATCGGTGGCTCGAGATCGTGTATATATCGTGGAAATCTAGGGTGCGAGGTTTACGTCCATCAGTAGACATCCAAGGTCTGCGGCTAAATATCGGATGAGTGTTTTTGAGCTGGCACAGTTTAAAAGCGATGAGTGGCAAGTTGTTAATAATAAAATATATAAGTGAACGAAACTTTTAGATAAATTTTGTACGAGAAGGTACAAAGGACAATTAGATTTTTAAAAAGCTGAAAAAACGAATGGCAATTAATAAATATGAATAAATCAATCGGAAACTTTTCTAAGAGTTTAACGCGCTTTCTGTAACGCTTAAATGGAAAGTATTTAGATATATATGTTCTTAACAGAGAAATATTAGAAAACGAGTATGTACGAGCGTTTGTCATCAGTAGAAGCTCGAAAATAACGTGATGGTTTAGGGTTAGGCTGAAGAGGCAACCATTTTTCAGATTTTCATGTACTCGTTTTTTCAACAAATCTCGAATAATATGAATTATTATAATAATAAAAAAAATTAAATAGTAAATTTGACTATAAACTGTCTGTGAATTGGATTATTTGCTGATAGCAATGCCCCAGATAATGTTTTATTCGTGCAATAAACTGCGTGTTACATGTTTTGGCCTTTTCTTTATCGTGGATCACTATTTGCTAGAACCGTGTCGTCGTCTGAGTTTGCGTTAACTCGCTCTGGCTGTAAACTCTGTGACGACATGTGTAACGGCCAAATAAAATGACATAATCATAAATGAAGCCTCATCTTTCCCATCGGATCTTTGTACATTTTCCGAAATAAATATTATTCATATTGTTTTCCTTAGGACTTACGACGTCGAATCATTGAAAAAAGACGCAGACAATTGCCAGTTGGACTTGCACGCCTAGGGTTTTGCACTATATACTATTAACGTATTAAGCACTTGAAAGAAATTATTTTCATTCGTTCATTTGCGGTTTTTTAGCAGAAGCCCCTATCACGCTCGGCCGATATTTATTTATTGTTTTCTTTAAGTAGTTCTATGAACAATCCAGGTTTGACGCTCGTATTGTTTTAACAATATAGCGAAAAGGTTTTCTTATAATATTTAAGTAAAGAAATAGTTTTTGTCTTTTTTTTTTAATTTTAAACGCAGTACTTTGGGAGATACGGGAAACGGTCGATTTCTATTCATTTTCTTAAACAACTTTAAAACTATTTTCTTCAAATTTATAAAAGAAAAGTATTCGTCTCAATAAATGTTTCATTTGAAACGTCATTCAGTACACTAAATAAAACTTTTTTTAAAATTCTAATTTGTCGATATGTGATTCTCCTATTTAAAATTTATTTATTTATTTTACACTTCTGTGTTGGGGTTTCAGAACATACATACATACACATACACGCACACGCCCACACACGCACACACGCACATACACAGATGTATATATATATATATATATATATATTATCCTATAAGGGTTCCATTTTTTTTGGAAGTGCGGAATCCTAAAAGTAATTAAGGAAAACGGTGTAAGTACTTAACATAGTCTGAATTTGTGGCAATCCGTATACGATGGTGGCTTAACGAGCGGCTGTGTTCAGTCGGTCACTCAGAGGAAGCTTGCATCATGATGCAATCCCAAAATTTGAAACAATGAGATCGAGGGAACGTATGCGTGACAAGTTGGCAATTAATATTCGACACGACAACATAAAAAACAGTTTTATTGACTTTGCTTTATTATAAATACTTTTAAAAATATTATTATTTAACATTAAAAAATCTAAAAAGTAAACTTATCTACACTTTGTTTGGATCTACAATTATGTACAATTTGAGATGATATTCGCAATGGATGCTTACGGTTTTCCATTTTCTTAATTTAGTTTTCAACCCTGTAATTTTTGTAATTTGTCTGTAAAAATCCTGACACTCTATCTATAAGTTTATTAACGTGGAATTCGATATATAAATATTGTAACAATATATTTTTTTACAGTCAGTTGATGGAAAGTTTGCTACAATAAGAATTTAAATTATGGATTCCAAAAAAAAAAATCCAATGTAGAAAACAATTTAGTTACACTCTTATACTATTTTACATTATCTAGCGCAAACAAATTATGTACTGTAGGTATTTATTAAAAAAAGTTAAACTTTCAATAGCGCTTTCAAATTAGTCAAAATAAAACAATAACAAATAAGAACCACATTTAAATTTGGTATAAATCTAGTTTTTGTGAGTCAAATGCCTATTTCATTTACCTATTGTCATTTCTTACTGATTCCTTTCGTTTGTTGATATTACTTTATAGAATAATAATTATCTTAATAAGATAGAAAAAATTAAAATAAACTTAGAAAAGCCTATTAAGCATATATATCTGGTAGAGGGTCCGGCAAAAGACGTATTAAGGAATCTTAGCAGACTCCTTATTTCTGATCGATTATTATCAACCTCAATTAGCAGACTCAAAAAAACCCGCAGTAAATGAGTGCTAAAACAGACAGTTTAGCAGTCATTGCGTTTAGTATACTTTCGTCATACCTTCCGTTAACACGTCAAAGTATTCTTTTAAAAATGCAAAAATGACACGTAAAAAGCTATGAAAGAGGATGTTATTTTTTTTTTATTTTCGATAAGCAAAATTTATAATAGTTTATTTATAATAGGTGCACAATCATGTATCATAATGAGTATTTGACGAGTATATTGTATTTATTCATTTAAAGTAGCATCAAAAGCCGAGATATAAACCGATTTAAAAGAAGTAGAACTACGTAACACCGGTCTCGTATTTCGTTCGCTGTCACATTATTCGGTCGCTTAACAGACTCTGTTCTTATCCTAATGGAGTCGCCTATTTCACTTTTTTATTTATTATTCGTATTATAGAAATCTATAAATAAATTACCTCTGAAGGGAAATCATGCAATAGATTAAAACTATTCAATAAAAATTTATGTTCATTATATTTAAATTTGTTTTTAGCAAATTATATATAAGTATTATGTTCATCAAAATATGTTAATGTTCAATGAATCGTCATCTTATTTTATTATATTATGTAAATAATGAAAAGTTTTATATTACTATATACATTTTAGATATTTTCAAGTCCTTTCATGTATATTTTCACCGACATTATGAAATTCGATTATTTCCGAAAATATTCAATTAGTATAAAAAATTGTTTAGAAACCTTAGTGTTTTTAAAAAAGCTGTCGAAATATGTGTCACACATTGATGTTTTCTAGCAAAAATTTTTTTAAAGCTTCTGTTACATGTATATAAAGCCCCCCTAGAATTATTTATTTTTGTAATCTAACTACCAAACTAAATACAGGCTTATACAAAACTCCTATACTCCGAATTTCACAATATACATCTTGTAATTACTATATAATATTTTTTTACACAATATACATCTTAGCAGATTCAATTTGTGGTATTCAAAAAAAATAATCAATTTATTAGCACCTAGATGTAACGAACTTTTAAAAAATAATTGATGGATGTCAGTAAACGATAGAAATATACAAAGAGCATAATATATGGAGATCTTTGGCTTCTGCAAGGACGTGAGCTATCAAATAAATAAATCGTATTATAAAATAAAACAAATAATGTACAACCCTTCATTTAAGTTTTGTTTTTCAATATCGTGAATATGTTGATATAAATGACAATTAATATATATATGCTTGTAATATAAAAATGTCAGAAGCCGACCAAATAATAAACAAATTTTCCACTTAACACCTAGAAAACGAGTTCAAAGAAAAGTTGGAAAAATTATAAAAGAAATATGAGACATACATCATAAGTGTAAAACAAACAACATTAACATAGGTAAAAGTTGTAGTTAAAGATTAATTGACTCCGCAGTTTTCTTGAATGATAATTTCTTTACTTTAAATCTAACACACATATATATATATATATATATGCTATCATAATTAATGAATCTCAATGTAAAAGAGCTTTGGATACAAAAAAATCTAAGTATTTCCTTAAAATAGTTTATATTTCATTAAAAAAAAATGCAAAAACTATCGATATTTCATTTCTGGAATATGAAATAAAGCGTGACCAACATCACGCCCGCTAACGAGCGGGACCCAGTTCCACCGCGCGCCCGCGCACGCGGGAGGTTGCATGGCTGGCTTTAATTAGCGTGATCGGGCCGACCCCTTTAAAGTCCGCGTAACGCGCGTTACGTCACGCGGGTCGAGACGGCCGACGGCTGTTTTTTTTTCCCTGCGTTACGTTCAACGAAAACGATGTTTGCCTCCATCGGTTTCCGCAGCGTTATAACTGAAAACCCGATCGGACAGTGCGCCGTTAACGGACCCTTCACTTTATTTTGTTCGAATGGGCCCTTGCAAATGGGCGCGTTGACGAGACAACACCTGCGTCCGTCTGTGTGCGCATCGCTGTTGATGAATGAAACGATAATGCTACAGTCTAAATGAAATTACCTACTGTTAATAATTAGAAAGGTTTTAGATTGCCCTATAGGTACATATATAAAAAAAATATTGTCCTGACGCTCACTAAGTAAAATACAATGAATGTTATACTGCAAATATAGAACCTATATGGCTGTTAGATAATGAGATATCAAACTCAAAGGGACTAATAAATATTAGATCTGTTTTTCATGACTGCTGTCTCCCTTTTATATATAGAACATAGAGTCGTCTATCTTTCATCGAGCTTGTCCTCATTATTGGTAAAAAGGAAACAAAAGTGTGATCGGGGAACCCCCGTCAGAATTATTTTTTTGTTTTCGATTAAATACTGCAAAGTAAGGAGTGAAATCAAAGACTTAGGTAAAATGTTATTTTATTACAAATTAGATATGAAATAGTGAATTATAAATTAAATAAAAAGAAAATACTAAATAATAAATTTTATAAAATAGAGAGAGAGAACTACGCATGGAGGGACGTAATCTTGTTTGCGACCATATTAATAATATTAAGTACGCTGCACTAATTTCTTAACAATTATTAACATTCTCATACTTCATTCTCATTCCTTAAGAGCAAAGATAATGCATACCCGCGCCTTTGCATATTAAAATTCATTGTGTGCATACGAATCGCACCGCTAGGCTTGCTATATACAAATAACTTAAAGTTTTGGTGAAAAACCAGCGGTCGGAACTCCAAGATTGACGGTGAGTGCTTCCTTTTCTTTATCCTTAAACTTAAGATTAATACTGTGGCCGCTTTTACATGAATTTCATACCAGGAACAATCGGACTAGCCACATATAGCAGATCGAAGGAATTAATTAATTTATTTATAACCGCATTCTGTTGTCACGATTTCTACAGGACGACCCCTACCGCAGGCCGCGTTAAGGAATTTCGTTCCAATTAGAGCCCCTCCTTAGGTACTACTAAACACCTCGATGATTCAAATTCGTTATTCAATCGTTTGTGTGAAGTATCAAATGTCCACAACATCAATTAAGGTGAAATAGATGGTTCTTAAGGAAGGTGATATATAAATATTTGGAATCACATCTTGCTACTTTAATGAATTTAGTATGATCCAACTTTGTTATTAGGAATGACCTCAATGATTTTGAATAGTATTTTTAATAGAATGGAGTTTTACAATTAATATCATTCCTATCCGATCGCCATTTAAAAACTTTTTTTTTGTTGTGATGTAATTAAATAGATCTACAAGTTATAAATATGTAACCGTAAAAGCCCGTTTCATTAGTCATTCAAATCATAATGGAAAGGATTTTTAAATAGCGATGCGCTGGAAATGAAATTGCGAAAAAAATCATATAAGCTTCTGTACATAAATGTGAAATTTTATGTTATTATTAAGATTGTGATATTTATTTTTAATTTTGGTATATATTAGTTAATTTCAATTAAAATTATTACATCTAAGTGTGTATTGCATAATAAAATAACTTCGTAATAAATTGGTCGTGTAATCTAATCTAATAAAATTCCGAACGTTATTAATTTGACTAACTGCGAAGCTCCGCGCCTTAATGTCTCGGAAATTTGTTATAATTTCACTTGTAATTATTCAAAAGTTAATTTCATTTGGTCAAACTGCTTCAACAAATCTTTGAGCGAATGGTCTGAAAGATAGAAACTTAATCAAACAATCTTCAAGAAATTCACAAAATTATATTCAGTTGTAACAACTATTGTAAGTATACATAATAGGAAAAGGAACCTAGGAAGGCTTTTATTAACTTAAACAGACTAGCTGTAACAAGAAGTACGATACAAACAAGTCATCAATACTAGATAAGGCTAGTAAAAGACAGACAAGTCACGAAAAAAGTATCAGCTGAAAGATTTCAAATTCACCGAACAGAAAAGAAAAAGATGTCTTCTATTGAGTAGTGACGGCGTGATGCAATTTAATTCCCCCTTACTTTTTATCTACACCCTATAAGCATCAATTTGATTTTTCCGTCTGTCGTTTTTGGCCATTGTTCGAGTGTGAACCGATCGGTTATATAGTTCCTTCACTCTCTTTTCTAGCTGAAAGAAAATTTACACTACTTTCCATAAATACGACTCCCTTCGGTGTATCGTAATTCCGCTCTATTCGACCGCACGACTGGCCGAAGGCTACACACCGATGATAACAATGGTGTTGTGGTTATGATACTACAAATAATTTTTGATAGTAAAAAATATTGGAACCACTCGTGTCTCAGGATGTTTGAGTAGCAGCGAAATTGAGAAAGCAGTTGTTGCGGGTCAGGAACAATATGCATGGAGCAGGCGTGATAAGGTACGGCCACAGACCGTGTTTGAGCCCCGCATTGTTCGAAAGCTTTTTGGATTTCGTACAGAATATTATCATGTAATAATGTATGTATATTAAATATCTCAAACAAGACAACGTTATTCGCGGCGCCCGCGCGTTTTTGGTGCGTACCTAGTTCTATTTTTTCACTTGATATACTATTTTTCACATGATTGCAAATTTGTTTTAGAGAATAAAAAGAAAATTTTCGTTTGACTTAGTACGGTCCTCTTAAATACCGCACTCATGAAAAATCGGGAACAAACTTTTTACAATTTAATTTTTTTCTTTTGCATGTAATTCTTTACGGCGATTGTTTTAGAAGTTTTTCTCAACGAAAGGAGCTATAGGTTATATACATCTTTCTAATTCTCCAGTTCAAGGTTTTGTAATCTTACTCTGTTAATATTTAATAATTAAGTAATAGTGACTACGTGAAATACAATAATAACAAAAAGTTTAAATAATGACCTTTTTCGTATACTTTTTTAAATATGTAAGCATCATATAAAAAAGATCAAATGCAATACGGACACATCTCATGAAAATTCCATAAAATTACCGCCAGTTACAACTTTACTCTTAAAATGGACAATACAAACTTTTGCACGTCAGAATTTCGAAAATGTTCCTTAACCTTTTTTATTTATTAAATATCTTCTACGGGTATATTTTCATCCAAGCCCTTGTCAACCTTGGAAGCCTCTTACTTGTTTCCCTTTAATTTGGGCTTGTCTTTGCAAATGCCTCGATCAATGAAAACCTTTCCACATCTTTGACAAATTCAAAAATTCGAATTCAAAAACTTCTTTATATCATAGGTTATAGATAACCTTTGAAATAAGTCATTATATTATGAATTTACTATTATAATGCGAATTTATACTCTTTCGGAAGACAATATTACCTTAAGAAGAATAAGAACCAAAGTTAAGGGTAATTTTAATTGTTATTGTATAAAATTCTATTTCAAAGAATCAAATAGAATTTTAGACAATAACAATCACAAGCAAAAGTATTAGAAAAAAAGAATAGTCGATATGAATTTCGAGGTGGTTATCTTTTGAAGTCAAGATAATTAAAAATTTCGCAATACCCTTTTTATTAAGCATTTTTCTAATAATAGTCATAATTTATTTAAGAAAAAGTTTTGAATATGTAGAAGAAGACATTTAAATCCTACAGGTTATACTGTCAGGACTGTTATCGCTAATAAAAATTGAGAAAAAGTTTAAATAATATAATATGGTACATAAGACGAAATTACGGCCGTCGTTCAAAATGGTCTTCGTTTAATACCATCATTCACCGCGACCGTCAACGCGACTGGCACGTCTTTGTTCAGGATTCGCTTCCCATTTCTTTCAGAATCGACACAGCCCGTGTTCCGAGAACGAAGGCGCAACAACGAAAAACAGAATCATTCCAGTCGTTCCGGAACGGGCGTTCGTTTTATACGATCACTCAACGCAATACAGCGGCTCTCGCCTGGCGCGCCGTGCGACGAACGCAGAACGGCAAACGGAAGTCAGCACAAAGGCCGGGCCTCGATCGGCGGGGACGTTCGCGCGCTCCTTACAAATCCCGCCATTGTGAGGCGTTTATTCAATATTCGCCAGTAATTACCGGCCATTTTTCTCCGCCGCGGAACCTTGAACATAATTCCGCGCGATCCCGGGCGGCGTTCGCGTTTCATGCGAAGCCGATTCCGCGAGCGCGAAATCTGCCGTGATTACGCCGGTGATTTAGTGCTGGCCGTCGGCGTCGGCGCGAGGCGACGCGGGCCCATCAATTCTGTCACTTTAATATTCCCGTTTCGGCTGAAATTCAAACGACTCCAGCCGTTCAGCGGCGTAAACAGCGCGGCCGCGCTATCGGTTGTTTAGGGATCGAAATGTATCGATAGGCGATGGTTGTGGGCATTGCTAGCTTTATAACATTTTTACGTTCTACAACTGCTGGGGTTCAGAGATTGAAATAAAAAAATGAGCAATAAATAAAATAGAAAGTGTAAATTGAATTGCACTGTGACACAGAAACACACAAACCACTAAAATACTTTCCAGTGACGTGTTTCACCCGTCGACCCACCGATCGATATCGGAAATAAAAGAAAAATGCACTCCCAACGTCGAAACTCTTGTACGTATACCTGCGAGTCTCGAATTATTAATAAAGTATTCAAGAAAAATATTAAAAGCTTATAGACTTGGTCAACACCGTCAAACAACTTAAAAACCAAATAAATCATATTGTCAGTATATATCCAAAGCTATTTGTAAACACTAAAATTTTAAAAAAAGACATATTTCCTAACAACTACAGATTACTGAGCGAAACAATACAATAGATAAAAATACAAAATAATAATAAAGCGAATTTCAGCAAAACTCGAACACATGATATAAAAATCAACAAGTTTACCTCGATGATTTAAAGGACAAAACTGAATATATCCATTGGTAAGACAGGGACGAATACAGAATTGTACTACCTTAAGATAAAAATGGCTATAGCACTGCCACTTCAAAAATAATAAACAAAACTATTTTGATCAACGAAACCGATTAACAGCTTATAAAATGTACTATACTGCAATCAAAACCATTTAAAGGCAAAGAGGAGGAAAAAAAACTTACAGCTCTCCTCAAAAGGACAAACAAGTTGCTAAAAAAGGTTTATGAAAATTATAAAAAGGAAATAATCGAAAATAATCTAATATCAATCAGAGGTCACAAAAAAGCCTACAGACAATTAAATTCATAGAAAAAATGGATACGTATAATACATTGAAAGTACAGAACAAAACAGGCAAATACAAACACTAAAAGATCTATTTGACATTGCTTTGGACTTCTACTGGAATTTTTACCAGGGATAACACAATGTAAATAGTAAATACAAAAATATGAAATACAAAAAATACAATCATCACACCTTTGACTGCAAAGAAATACTGAAAATTTTAGAAAATATGAGGAAATAAAAAAGCTTAGGCGAAGACAACATTCCTAATAAAACTTCAACAATTGAAAAAAAAATATAGTGTGTTCTGTGATGATTCTGTTTAATAAAGTAATAAAAATATAAGAAATTTCCCAAAACTTGGTGGAATCTCTAATACTTCTGTTGTATGAAAAGGGAGACCCTTTGGATATTAATAATTACCGACCTATCAGTCTGCTGCCAACAATGTCCTAACTATTTGTGGCGTATCTAGAAAAGAGAATAGTATATAGAACTAATCAGTATAACAAGCCGGATTCCGGATATATTACTCTACTATAAAGTAAATCTTGGTACCAAGTCATGGATTAAAACATCAAGATTTTAACATGCCGTTCTATCTAACTTTTATAGACTACGCAAAAGCGTTCTATTCAATTTCGCATGAGAGCACATGGCAAGCGCTTTTGCACTAATGTATTCCAAATAGTTACATAAATATAACGAAAACCCGTATAATAATATCACGGATAGGGTGAAACTGGATAGATCAGAATGAATAATTTACATTAGATAAGGAGTGAAGCAACGAGAGTCACTTTCTCCCAAAATATTTATCGCTGTACCATAAGATATTGTGAAGGATCGAAATGCAATTGAGAACGAATAAAATATATGTAGAGTATACAAGCAGCTTAAAATTTGCAGATGATATCATTCTCTGCAAAAACATCAAAAAAGTTGGAAACAATGAAAAAAGAACTAAGAAACGCTAATACAAAAAGAGGTTTACAGTAGTATACGTTAAAAACTAAAGTTGCTACAAAAAGTGTTCCAGATCCTACAATGATAAACATAATTGCTAAATAATATGAAGAGAACTAGGGAAACAAATATCATTCAAGGAATCACCACACGAGGACGAACTATAATGCCGTATCAATATGATTTGGAAGAAGTATTGGTGCCTCAAGGAAACTTTAAAAGTAAAGCTCCCATTGAAGCTCAAAGAAAAGGTTATAAATTTTTGCTTGTTACCTTGCATTACATATGAAGCAGAAACTTGGGTATTCAAAAACACACGATAAAGAATATTCATTCATTCCAGCGCGCTATGGAACTAAGTATTCTCGGTTTAGCTTAATGATAAACGTAGGAACGAAGACATTCGAAAAAAACTAAATTATTAGACGGAGCACAATATGCACAGCAGCTGAAAGGTAGATGGGCAGTACATATAGCTAAGATTATGGACAAAAGATGGACAAGACGAATGATCCAATGGACAAGTCCAAGTGGACAAGAGAGATAAAGGCAAACTCAAAGATCGCTGAGTGGTTGATATTCAAAATATAGCTGATAGAGACTGGATACTGACAACGCTAGACCGTAAAAAATGGTAACAGTTGGAGAGGCCTATTCTTGACCCAAAAGAAGGGCCATGTTGATAGCTTAATTAGTGTGGAAAATGAATAAGTTTTATTATCAATACTATTATGTACTCGTAAGTCATGGTTTCGAAAAATCTTTAGTACTTATAGACATAAATATATTATACTAAGTTATGAATAAGAACACAAATATGTCGTCTTGGATTGTCGTCTTTAAATAAAACAATAAATAATATTTTTTACAGTATTTAAACCAACCTAAAATCACGGATCTTATAAACAAAACTCATTAATTTTTCAATTGTCAACAATCTAGAGAATGGGGGAGAAAAGAGAGAGAATTCTGTTATTTATAGATATGAGATTTGTTTTGCTATTATTTTCATTAGTTAATTTCGCATACATATTGATGTATTTTTGAACAATATATTTTCTAACTTATAAAAGACTGTCATTAATTAAAAAATTAAAAATCATAATTTTGTATTTTATAATATATTGTATTAGAACATAAAAAAACGGGTTCTGTATTTTTTAAATGGAAAACAGAAATATGATTTTAATCAATATATTAAATAAACGATATAAAAAAATAAATACTTAAGTAATTGCTGAATCATTTCATTTGCGAAAACAAATAAATAATTTTGCGAACAAAATTACGTTCTGTTATAGCAAACAAACGGGCTATTAAACCCCATGCTTACAATAGCCGCGTGCGCCGCTGTCCCATGAACGGCTCGCGCAATAAATGATTGTCACTGACGAATAGAGAGTTCTTTATTCCGCGAAAATTGCTTTCGCTACAAGGGTTTACTATTTTCTTCTTTTTTTCTGAATATATTTATTCATGTTTATTGTGAACTTAGTAAATGAAAAAATACTTTGATCGAGAGCCAAAAGACTTTCTATACTTTTGTAGATCTGGAAATAGTAGTAGGTCTTATGACAGGATGAAAAGAAACGATCTATAGAAAATTTTACCCAAGTATAGTGTAAAAATGTTAGACAGAATGTATATGCGTAGAAGATGAAATAGTTGAAATATTGAAAGAGTTTGTTTGAATTGTTTTGAAATGACGATAGGCATGATTGGTATATTGAAAGTAAAGTAAATACGAGAAATAAAGTAAGTACCCTTTTGTTCGTTGTTATGAATATTTATTCTTAATATTAAAGTGTCTCACGATAGACGAGCTTGACTGCCAACAATGAAGTTCTGGTCTCTCTGCTTATCTACGGCTGAGTAAGCTGGGTATGGCAGAAGAGAAATGAAAGTAGAATCGATATAGCGGTCACTATATACGATGCTTACTTATTATCAGTGGAACCTCTTTGAAGCATGGATACAGGAATATTAAAAGAAGATTCAGTAACTAAAATAGAAAAATATATGTTGCAGTGATTTGGCCGTCTGGAAAGGATGAACAAAAGTAGACTAACAAAACAAATCTATAGAGCAGACGTATAACAGAAGGGTCGATAAAGGTTGCCTAGAGATCGCCATGCAGGCCAAATTGGCGGAATAATGAATAAGAATAACTTTTAAGCACACGAAACCGTCTAACTTACTTGAAACGAACAATGGATTTGTAAAGCAAGAACTGTACCATACAGAAATCTGGTGTTAAAGTAAATTTATTTTGTTAAACTTAGATAATAAGTGACCGACTTAGGCACTGTAAAACAGCTTAATGTACGTTCACCTGAGTACCGACAAATAAGCAGGGCGTTCAATAAAAAATGAGAATAACTATGTTGCCGGTAATTTTCATTAAATGTTATTCTATTTTTTTACATAGTCGCTTTTTACGCTAGGTATATCTTTTTTCTGAACTTGAAATTCCTTTCTCTACAACTCTTCATCCTGAGTACCTGAAAATTCCTGTACTGTATCAACTTTCGGTTCAACATCTTCGAATCTCTGTTCTTTCAAATATTTCTACAACTTTGGAAATAGAAACCAGTAAAGTCGAGGTCAAGTAAATGTGGGAAGTGCTGAAGATTTTGGAGTCATCATCTCGAATTGCAGCCGTATTAACGGCGAACTTGTGAGCTGAGGCATTATCTTGATAAAACAGAACAATTTATATTAGTTTGTCTCGCGGTTTCTTTAGAATATTGTTATCCATTTTCTTTTCATTTGTTATGCACTCAAAAAGCCCGTAATAGTAACTTCACAATGAACATATTTTAAAATGATCGCCCCATTACTGTCCCAGAAAAGAGAGCCAATGACCTCTCCTGCAGAACGACTCGTCTCTAATTTCTTAGGTATGGTCTTTTCCAAGTCCTAGACTGTAATTTCATTTCTGAATAGCAATGGTGAAGTCATGCTTCATTTATTAAATTGAGCCAAAAAATGATTGGGCGCTTGTATCCGTTCTAAAGAAGCTCGAGAAATGTTCAGCCTAGCCTATTACATGGATACCTGTTTAGCCTCGATACTTTTTCATCTCCAAACGTTTGTGTAAAATGATATGCATACTACCAGTTGAAATCTTTGTTTCTCCAACTACTTTATGTATCGTGACACGACGATCTACTACAACAATTTTTTCCACTCTTTTTACCATTTCTTTGGTCACTAACTTTGTTGGGCGACCCGAATGAAAATCGTTTGGCGCATATTCTTTAACATTTAAATTAGACACATCAAATAGGCAACTATAGAATACAGTGAAGCATTTTCTCGTAAAACATCCTGTAAGCCTTGATTAATTAACTATCTATTAAGTAAATAATCACTGAAATTTTGAAGCATATATACTTAATACCCGAGTGCAATTAATTTCTTTCCGTTTTTAACAACACCCTATGACAGATAGCAAACAGAAGACTTCAAGTTAGAAAAAAATAATAGATATTCAAATTATTTCTTTTTAAAAATCTATTCAATATTTCAGTCTTACCAACCGGAATTTACTTTTTTTTGTTTCCAAAGAATTTGTGCCGCATTCTCACTTTATAATGAACGCCCCTCGTGACTTACATTGTAGCATATTAAAAATTTAATTACTACCAAAATCGACAACTAAGCATTTCGAAATATAACTTGGTACACGTCAAAGGAATGTCAGGATTTTAACAAGACGAACTTTAGGAGCCTTAACTGTTGGACGCTTATAGTTGCACGAACGTCAGAATTAATCTCAAGGGAAATCAATTAATATCCTTGTTAAGAAATTCAAGGAACTTCAAGCAAATTTAAGTATAAAATACATAAAACATTCATATTTAAATAATAATGTAATGATAGATAGAGCGTATAGTTCATTGGACAATTTTTTCTTATAAAAAGTGGTAAATTTGACATCTGAATTAAGAGTATTTTGTTATTTTAAACGTTTGTTTTTAGAATTTCATTAAGAAGTTTATAAACAAACTTTAATAAGTTTGTAAAATATCTGTATATAAGATAGTCAGCGCAAATGAATAAATTTTAACGTTACAATATCGCAGAGAATCAAAAAATTCAATCAAGCGAAACATCGAGTGTAAAAGATTAATTGAAGACGAAGTGGCAGCATCATAGATTATTTTTTTTCGATGACAAAGGATAAAATTCATGACTGCCTTTTGAATCATTTCGTATAATATTAAATAATTACGAAAAGGATATGTAAAATATCATCGACGTCAAAAATAGGTGGACGAAGTATTGCTAAGCAACGACATCACATCTCTCTATAAACGTACAGGCATTGAACACGTATTCACATTAAATAACTTTACTTACTGCCATTACTCCGTCAATTCCACCCGATTAATATCATTGACACAGTTTGGAATATTTTGCTATTCTTTTTCATCAACTATATCTTAGAAAGCAGTGATAGTTGCAAAAATTTCTACCGAAATAGTAGTCTTTATTACGTCACGTAAGTTGAGAAAAATTATTCTTACATGGCAGAACCCGTCTGTCCGCTCATACCCAGCTGACTGCCATACAATGCTTTATTAGTTACTTAATGATGCTTTGTCAGCTTATTTTATACGACTATGTAAAGAAATTTACCTTTTTAGGATCTAGCAACGCCTTGTCGACCCTTAACTATACATTGAAAAAAAAGAGCACAATAATCAACCTTGCTGCGGATAATTTAAGGCTTAATATATAACTCTAATAAATATATGATTAACATTTAGTATGTAATTCTAACATTGTATATAATATTTACATCGACTGTTTTTATGTATGCAATTACATAATGGACTACTGTACTAGTAATAGTACAGCTAACTACTGCTACTAGTAGTGAGGATTAATAGCCGATAGAACACAAGGCGCAGGAACCGCTTGGCATTTATAATGACAGGGGCTTATATTGAAAAGTAGCGAGGGAATGGAGTGCATTACCATGTTTGGGCCATTTTCAGACCGTGTGATCGACCGAACAGCGCGTGCGCCCATAAGAGAGCTTGTATGCCTTTTTGAAATATGTGAACAACGAACAGAGAAAAAGGATCATCTATGTTAAATCACTAGTGATTATGTACGGTTTAGACTGATAGAACTTTATTAGTTTATTCCACTTGAATGTAATGAATTTGAAACTAATTTTTGACCAAGTTCATGTCATTAACACAAAATTAAATAGCATAATATAATTATAAAATATCTTAATTTCTAATTTAAAATAAAATGTGCAATGAGCAAATTTGTGTTATTGCTTCTCAAAACAATAAAGCGAGGCAGTACCCGTGGTATTATTTTAAGAGAGAAACATCAAATAATTAAATCTCACTACGTCACTGAATTTAAAACAAAAAAAAGTTTACAATGCGTAATTAAACGAGAAGCTGTCAAAGAAACATACTAATCTCAAAAAGAAAATAGTTCAATGGGATCTACTTATATTACGATTTTACGTGTAAGTCGTACGTCTAGGCTGCTATCGTAAAAATAGAAATCCTAAAATGACATTGTGATAAACTATTACCTTGAAGTGGAGTGCAGCGCCCCGTAAGCGGCGGACACCGCGGAGCTGGATACTAAAACACGCGCGCGTTTGTCTATTTTTAAAGCTCGTATGCGACAAACCAGTTTTTTTTTGTTTGAATTAAAAACTAGGATGAACTTAAAAAAATCCAATATGCATTTTGAAGTGTTTCTATAGATCAATCTACATAAAAATTTGGTAGATCCAATTGGTCTTATTTACATGTAAAATGCAAATCTCTATTTTAAAAGAGGCATCTTTGATTTTTTTTTCTTTGGTGTAAAAGTTAATTAATTGTTTAAAGGGAACTATCAAATTAAAATCAATTACTCGAAGAATACGGTTACCGAAAATGACTTACATATTTTCTATTTTCTGAGTAAAAGCGAGATCCCTATCATCAGAATTTCCAATTCGTCTTCTTAATCAGGTCAAAGTTCATAAACTTAAAATTTTAACTTCACATATGCGTATACATATATATATATATATATGTATTGTTATAGTAAGAAAAAGCGCTTAGCATAATTGGTTCGACTTACTAAAGACTCCTTGGATGAAGTCAGAATTGTAAGTACCATAAGTTGTAACTTTATGCTTATTTAGGAAATGTAATATTACAAAAATAACAGTGTTATATTTCATGTGTAACTATTTGCATATCGATTTCAAAATTTCCACAGGGACTAACAACATCGAAAATACTATCTCAAATACTACTTCTTAAGAGTGATAGATAGAACGGTATTGTAAAGTCTGCTGTGCAAAATAACATATTTCAATTTGAAAAGAGCTTCTTTCAAGTTGCTTGCTCATTTTTCTTGGGGGAAAATTGCTTTTTTAAAGAATAGGTAAATGTGAATTTTTAAAATATTGTGACTCATTTTAAGAGATGTTATAAACCTATTAAATTCAAATATTTCTGAATTCGAATTTGTGTATAAAAGTGGTGAATAAAAACCATATTTAACGAACTCGAATGACTTGTTAAACCCGATAGTTTTGTATTCATTTTATAGCACGTTTTATTTACATTATTTTATAAATATTTCTGAATTCGAATTTGTGTATAAAAGTGGTGAATAAAAACCATATTTAACGAACTCGAATGACTTGTTAAACCCGATAGTTTTGTATTCATTTTATAGCACGTTTTATTTACATTATTTTATAAATATTTCTGAATTCGAATTTGTGTATAAAAGTGGTGAATAAAAACCATATTTAACGAACTCGAATGACTTGTTAAACCCGATAGTTTTGTATTCATTTTATAGCACGTTTTATTTACATTATTTTATAACATATAAAATAATACACATATCGTTTTCTAACGTCCGTATTTTTTTACAACGAGTTTAGTAACGTTTGTTTAATTACTTGTGGTAGTGAAAGAGGTGTCGCTCATTAATATAGTAATTTTATTAAAGTCTATAAAAAGAGAATCCTCAATATTGCAGCTATAACCATGAATTGGACGTAATTAAGCCGAAAAAATATAACTCACAAATAGTTAAATGTGGGTTGGATCTTTACGGCATAAATACATCTCGATTTTGCTTGTGATAGAATGTGATAGATATCTTGCAGACGTGATCAGTGAACTAATTTGATGAACTGATAAATTTAGTGCTAATGTGTTAACAATGAACCTCGCTGTGAATCTACTCCGCACACCCTATTAACACTCGGTTAAACGTTGTGCACAAAACTTGTAACGTGTTACAAAGTGTTTCATCGATAGCCCTTACAATATAAACCCTTGGTTTGGTGATGTTATCAAGTTCAAACCTATGGCTCTATAGACAAACATCTCCGTAGTCCAACTTCTATGATGATCAAATCGAACGCGAAAGGTTTCGAACTCGATTGAGGCGAAGGAAAAACATACTCGGGAACTAATTTCCTTAACTTGTTTCCTATGTAACACTGAACCACGGTTGAGGGAAAAATAGCCTTCGGCTGAGAAATAATTCTAGTGCGAGTTAATTTGTAGTTGTTTACTGTTGTGAGAAAATAACTGAAGATGTTTTTATGTTAATTATAGTACCAAATTTAATTAGTTAGTTACAAGTTTAGTTAATTACAATACCAAAAGTTCTAATATTGTGAGTTCATGAATATGAAAAATTCTAAAAATCTTTTTTTTTATTAAGTGTTGTTATTGTTTAGTTTTTGTTTATAAATATTAGGAAATTATACTAAAATATGTTATAAGCGAAGGAATCTTGGTATCATTTGGGCGTAAAAACGAAACGCTCATAGGTATATTTTTTACAGTTTCTCAAAAAAAAATAATTTGTTAGACAAATAACTTATAATCATATCTACATTAATTACCGATATGTTTCATAGTTAATGAATAAATATAATAATTTCTGATAAAATTACTAACAAAAGTACATAGTCCATATTCATTAAGTCGTTGCATTGCGATCCCTTTGACAAACGACGTGTCAACCGCAGCGCCATCTTTGCTGATAATTGATCTAGTTTTAATGAGGTAATATCGCTTTTATATTGTACCGTTTGAACGAGTTAGGTCTGTTAGACGTTCTAATCTCTGTGGTGTATTTGATGATAATATAATGAGGTATTCAATTATCATTTGTAGCATACTTTGAATTAAAATATCTAAAGTTGGATTATTGTGCTTTATTCCTTTACTTTACAAGCTCATACATATTTGTAAAGGATAGACAGGGGCTGGTCTTCATATAGACTTTACATTTCACTCTTCACCGATATTTCTATGTTAAAATAGACTTCAAACGTAGAAATAACTTAACAGACTTCCTATTTACTTATTTATATGATTTAACGTCATTAATCAAAATACTACTCTATTAAAAGACACATATACCTCCCCACATATATAGATATACACACAAAATTGTACCTAATGATAAATTTAATATGTAGAAGTATGCATCCGGACAGCTTGAGACATGTCAGTTTGAGCCTCAACTTGTTCTCGCTGATGTTTTCTCTCAAGTGTCCAGGCGCTCGGCGCGTGTTCATGTAGTGACACTATAGTTTTTCTCTTTTAGTCCCTTCAATTATACTTTTGTATGTTAACCGGGTCATACCAGAATCCACCCACGTTTTCCGTTTTGTCTATGGTCTTGGGGAGACAAACTACAATTCAAATAAAGGGAAATAGAACAAACAATTATTGATAACACATACATACATAGTTATAAAGCTCTATAAAATATTAATAAGGTAAATTATTCGTATTATGAACTAATTATAATTAATGTATAATAACAGTTAACACAAAAATTTTGTATACATATATTAACCAATATAATTAATCCAATTCCTTCCACTCACCAATTTCAAAAGTCCAATGCGATTTAATATCGTGAACGTAAGTTACTCTATAGGCGCGATAATAAGCGATAAGAACATGTAAATAACGGCCTTATATAACGCAGGCGTTTCAGATGTCGCCGAGCCCCCCTCCGCCAAGACAAATGGGCGCGTCAGCACCAGCGCCGCCATTGACGAGCGAAAATTGCTTTGATTTCACTATACGGACGCCTTTCATTTCCATACATTTTTAGTGCCTAAGATGTTACACAATAACAAATAGGAAATGTATAAATACATTTCTTTTCGTTTATTCGTAATATTGTCACGTCGGCTACATTGACACTTTTTGGATAATATTACTAAAGTGAAGACAGAAAAGAACTAAATAGTTTCTTACAAATTATATTGTGAATTTTATATTATATTATATTAATGGATAGATCTATAATAGTCCATTTGTAAGACCGTACGTTTTTTCAAGTCACATAATTCAGTATCATTTTCGGTTTTTCAATTTAAATTCGTTTTCTATTATTTATTATTTCTTAGAAGTTATTGATTTTAAGCTGACTACTCCTTGCAATTGGATACTTTTGTTTTGTTGTTCGATATTTGGATAATCTGTTCGATGTCTTATTCGTATTAAGAATTGCAAAATGAATAGGGAAAGAATTCACGATGGTCGATTTAAACCTGAAATGATGCCTGCACGCATTTCTTGAAGATAAATTTTAACGCTGATAGTGTCACAACATAGATCGTCCAAATACCGAACAGCTAAACAAAATTATTCCATTCCTTAGCAACATCATCTAGGTTGCCAAAGGGAAGCCACGAGGAGGAGATAGTGGTAAAATAATAACCATTGCCATATACCGATAAGTAGGCCGGCCGCAGAGTATTAAGGTAAATATACTACTTTGAGGTTTAACTCGGGAACTCGACGTGTTCTGGAATCGTGGTTTACACTAATCGAAAAACATACAAGAATTACGTCAGGGAATTCTGTCAGGGAATCAGAAGTTCTAGACTCGAATATGGCGGTGAGATTAGCTAGCCGTCTCACCTAGTTCCCTGAAGAGGCGAAACATGAACATGGAGGTATGAATGATAAAACTGATGAAGTCTGCGAATTCATAAAAAACAGGCGACTCGATATTCTATACGTGGATGAGACTAAAAGAAAGGGTAGTGCTAAGATTAAACACGGATCATTCCATATTTATTCCCATTGACCTACTGGCGTTGTCTCTGTTGCAGCCTATTTTACCAGAAAGCTTTTCTTGCGAGTCCCATTTACACTTTGCCAGTTTTGTATCATATAAGTGAAATATGTTACTGTTACAACATAATGCCAACCTTTACCATATGTTTATTTTGAAATAGTATAGAACACGGCTTTTCGGAGTAAAATTAAAAAAAAAACTAAAAATTCAAACTTACTTGTCTCACAACACTTTTTTCATTTTTGATAAAAAAATAAACAGAAAAAAAAAATGTAAAGTGCTATGTAGGATATCTTTTTATAACGTTTACAACCATTCGTTGTAACGAAAGGATAAATTTGTTTATTACTAGCGTCGCCACCAAAAATTCCAATACCCCATTATAATCTCGTTTCTAAAATTGCTTTTTTATTGATTATAATTTAATGATGCTGAATTAGACAGCCGTTTTCAGTAGAAAACTACTTGCGTTATTTCTAAAGCTTAACGAATAGTCTGTTTCCAAGTTGTTTTACAGTTGATTGATGAGAAATTTTTATAAATTATTATGATATTTTTTTGTTCGTTCTTATAACCTTTATCATTTTTTTAAGCTGACAAAATAAAACATCATTACATTACCTGAACAATGAATAAGGATTTTTTCAGTGTACTAACGAGAGTACAACGACAAAAATAGTTGCTGACAATGGAACGAAAAAAATTTTCGGTCGTAAAGCACTCTCAAATGATTAGCATAATGAGTCACGCAATATTGACAACAATCTATTTATCAGAAAAATAAGTATGCAATAAGACAAATGACCGCCATTCGCTCTAATCACTTCCTTTATAGATAAGGACGTATGGTAGTATAATTCTCAATCGAGGATAATTACATCGAATCCTCGGAATCTAAATAATCAGACACTAATATTCCGATATACGGAACTCCCACGGGAGATCAAAGAAGTTTAATAATATTGGCACAAGTGTACAAGTCAACTCCCGGAGGTGCGAAGGCAGTAAAATCTCGCGTTTCCCTCGCCCGCGAATAAGGAAATTATCAATTAAAGTCACTCGAGTGTTTTCCTTTGAGGATAAGACCGTGCGAAGCCCTGGAAATACACATATCAAAAGGGCGTGGGCGTTCGAGGGGCACGCACACGCACGTAATGAAAATCGCTTTAGACGGCTAGCAGATTTTAGGTGTTGCTAATGTACTTATGTCTTGTAGCAAGATTGAGGTAACCGGATGCCACGTATGTCTAGATAATACGCGCCTTCATGTCTAGCAAAGTCTACGCCTACGTGACGTGGGCATTTAAATGTTTTTACACCTTTCGTGTCTGATTCCTGTAGCAATGCTGATTTTGACTGCCCTAAGGTCAGTCACTTTAAAATTTTGTTTAAATGTAAAAGTAATTGCCGTTTTAAAACTCTCGTGAGATCTTGCTGAAAATACAAATTTATAAAATTATTAAATTGATTGCTACTTGTTCTGCAATTCTGATCTCATAGGTAACTATGTAATTTATGAAATGTTTCAGTTTTCATATCCCGCCTTAATTATAATTTATTTTTGAACTTTATCAATATAAAAATGAAACCATTTTTTATGGGTGCTTTAAAAATCATCGTTAAATAACTGCTCAATTTTTCGTTTGTTAAACGTTTGCGTGATACGTATACAAACAAATATAAACGAACACAGTTTTTAAAATCCACTAAATCATAGAACTTTGTAACATAGCGAAGTTTATTAAGAGACATTTAATACACTTATCGGATACTCATAGAAATTTCTAGTTTCAAAAGCTGCTTCTTTGGCGATTTACAAGCTAAGATCTCAAGTATCTCCTTAGAAGTAAGCCTAGAGCAACCTAAACGTTAATTATAGCATCTCAGTTTACGTACGAAAATTGAATAAACACATTAAAAAAATAGCACTCCGTTAAAATAGTGATCGATATAAATTCAGTATTAAATATAAAAACTGTGTTTACATATCATCGACTACGACTCATTTAAACGAATCTTTGTATGTATTTTCAATACGATCTTCGGATACATAAAGTATACAAGCTTTGAAGAAATTTAAAATCCTTATTAAACAATTCTCAATTTTTATAATAACTACACTTTATTAAAAATCGAATATTTAAAAAACAAATAACGATGGACATGAACAAATCGAATTCTTAGCGGGCTGTTTCTCTTCCTAATAACTTTGTGCTCGATTAGAAAATAATTTAATTTGGAAAGTGCTACCGATTAGATTTTTACCATTTATTTTTTTGAGAAAAAGATATCTGCCGAGGAGTCGTGACTTACAAAATATAGTGATTTGTTTTAAATGTTATATAATGACCAATTAAACAAGAATATTTAAGTCTCCTTCGGTTTTTCTTTCATGTACTATTATACGTAGAGAAGTTACATCGGGAAGTCGTTTGGAAATAAATTGTTTTTGTAAAAAGTGCACAAAATTTTTTCACTAATGTAAGTCAAACAAAAACATACACACAAAACCGCAGCCCTAGTTAAGAGATCGTAGTATTCGAATACGGAAGTTGTCTTAGAGATAAATGGCGTTCGGTTCACTGACTATTCTGTCCTAATTTATGGATACACGCGACCTGATGTTTTATGGAGTAATCAAAGTCCTCACTGGGATTATTCATTGATCCTTAATACACGAAGAGTGTCTGGTCTGTTGGATACCGTCCACTCAATGTCTTGTGGTAGTTTGTTGCCAAAAGTGTTCCGAGTTGGAAAACTGAAAGCACGAAAATGAAAGTTTTTGATAAAAAGTTTTGGTCAGCAATCTTATTACTAAATTAATGTCAAACTCATGTGAATGTAAACTTTTTAGCGAAAATGTGGTAGTAAATTTATTAATTTTTATTGTATAAATTTGATTACATTATATTTATGGATATTTCAAAAATAGGTATATTAACAGACTGCTCATGTTTACATATTAATATATTATTTTATTTGTGTACCTATATGAAATTTTAAGTTTGAGTTTCAAATACAAAAATCTGTTAGAGTTTATGTTAGCCTTTTCGCAATGTGAATTAAAATGATCTTATTGTATTTACTGTGGGTGTTAAAGAACGAAATATTATTAAAAATATTAATGTCTTGCACTATGCTCCACTGGCAGTAATTATTAAATAGCGGCCGTTAAGGATCTTGCCGATCATTTTCTTCACTGCAACCTAACGCATTTGCGAGTTAACGCACTGTGGGTTCAGAGCACGTCTTGTATGAAATGGAAACAAACAGATTATTTTGCTTATTTATCGAAAGAATCTAGAATCACTCGATATCCAGAACATAAAGACCGGCGATGTTGCTTAAAACCCCTTATCGGTGAGAAGCACATTTGCTTGCTCTCTGATCTGAAAGCCGTACTGATAAATTCTTAATTTCAGCGACCGATACACCCACATTTATAAGCCGGACGAGTCAAACGAGGCCTGGAAAGGAGCTGCGAGTGCCTCTCTCCTCAAAAAGAGAAAAAGAAAGAAAGGCGAGATTCGCAAAAGAAAGATCCGCGCCGCACGGGGCGCGCGGCCCGCGCCGAGACAATCGGCCGAGTGGATTAAACGCCCCTTATCGGCCGGCCATAAACAGATCTCCCGTTAGATAAGTAAAGAAAGAATACCACTCGCTCCTACTTCTTTATCTATAAAAAGGTTCGGTGGATCTGCTTTATAAAGGCACCTGTTTAGATAAATTTTATTGTGCCGGTCCTCGACGCGAGGCGTTCAGAATGTAAAAAGTTGAAGATCGAGCGTCCCATTGTGCCGCTCGGAGGAATTTTTCGGATTTTTTTCCCTGTTTAGGAGGCTTTTTAATTTACGTGC
The DNA here is from genome assembly GCA_005406025.1 of Eumeta japonica. Lineage (NCBI taxonomy): Eukaryota > Metazoa > Arthropoda > Insecta > Lepidoptera > Psychidae > Eumeta > Eumeta japonica. The sequence goes on along the minus strand of BGZK01000649.1, from coordinate 258,124 downwards.
AAGTGGGTGTGATATTGTGCGCTACGTGGAAAAATTTAATGATGTTTCAACGGCATTGTGCTAAGAGCAACGCGAGAGATCCCACGATCGAAAATAGAATTTATTTTGACGCGAATATCGCAAGATTTTTTCACGTGCCTTTTTATTCTCTGGCTTATTTTAGAGCAACCACAAACCGGAGAGACGGCCTCGTTACATAGAATTGGACAAAAAATTATAGAATCTCGCCGATGATTGTGTTACTCTATTAGAAAAAGAACCTCATGCACAAACCGTATGCTTCATTGGTGAGGCTGCTCGTCATTAGTAATATATCTCGACGTGTCTGTCTATCTGTCACCATTTCTCCGCGTAGCTATCGACGATTAATGCAAGGTTTCTCATAAAATTTCACGTTCAGATTTCAGGCATTCAAGTAGTTGAAATTAATGTTCCTAGAGCATAGTGCTAATTATTTTGGAATCATTGCTAGAAAACTGGTATTTTAATTAACACTGAGGCCAAGTAATAAGTATTTTCCGGAATGAAATTTAAAAAGCTATTAGCTTTAATTGTGCTTAAAATATTTTATTCTAAAACTTCAACTTTTATTCAAATTACTTTTTGCTTTTGTATTATAAATGAAAGGTACAGGATAGCTGTACCGAAGTAAAAATTTCGTTATGTTTCGTTATGGATCAATAAAAACCAACAGTTTTTATTCATCAAGTTTTTTTTTAGTTTTTCTAGTTATGAGAGAAAAAGTTAAAACTTATAACATCTCTGTTTCTTTATCAGTTTTATAGTTTATTTCTTAATAGGCAGAATGTCGTGGTTTTTTTTTTATATTTTCTCAGATCGCTTAATGAAAAGCCGTATTTTAGAAGACATAACTAATACATAATGGCCTAAAACCATAAAAATATGAAAAAAATAGCAATACAAAATAATAGAGTTAATGTAAAAGCTCACGAAGTTGTTAAGGGTAGCGGGTTGTATGCAAGCGGCGTTAACGTGCGCATTAGGCACTTTACCTAAGATTTCCCTTACAGGACTTTAGCCGTCTATCATTAATGGTATTACGGAACCTATTAGAGTGAAACGTACACTTGTCCTCTTTGGTGTTTCGGCTCGTAAAAATTCGACCGACAGACACAATTTTACGACTTCCTTAATCGGTTTTTGACTAACTTTCGTTATTTCGGCGTCGCTTATTTGATGGCTGAAAAACCGCTTGGAAACTTCAAAACAAACGTTAGCCTTATCTTTGTAAATTATCAGAGCGCGTTTCGAAAACGACTCGACCGTTCAGAGACTTCCAACATTTAACAGTATATTTTAACCGAAACTATGAGCCTACATTAAAAAAGATAATGGATAAATATTCGTCGGGGCGAGTCACGCCACGGCCGACACGCGATGTATGACCAACGCTGTAATTTTTACGTCGATTTTAGTATCGGATAAAAATCTACAACAAAATAAATAGGTACATTGATAGCGCTCGTTATTTAAATGTATCCTTGTAAAAACACGCTTAATTAAGTTACCAGTCGGGCGAAATACGACGCCAAACGTTTCCCAAACCCTTCTTATATAGTCTTCATAATGAAATAGCCTCCATAGTAAGGTTGAGAAGTTTTGTCGGCCCGAGTGTGAGTGTGGAGGTGACTGTAGTAGTCAAATGGATTCTGTTACATTTCAAAGTATTTAATACAGCATTAATGTCGAATTTTATTAGATAGAAACACGTTCGTGCGTGCAAGTCTCCTTATAATGCTGCCTACGTTCACGGGCGGTCGGTATATTTTTAACACTCGCAAGCATCGAGGTACGCTGTCGACCTTGCCTTCTGGATGTGGGGAAAGAAGAGGGAGATAAAAAATTAAGGTCTGCACATATGTGCATGTGCATATCAAATACTTTTTGGATATAAACCAATATTTCTAGCTGATATGGCTGTTGGTTCAAATATTTTTGAAGAGCTCTTACGTTCTAAACAAGGAAATTTTATACCCACCAGCATAATAATGTCCATATATAGCTTTTTTTTTTATAGAATCAGACATTTAGAGTTGAAGTACAAGTGTCCAGTTTTATTTTGTAAAATCACAGTGGTAGAGCCATGCTGTGGTCTACTTGGCTACAACACAAAAAGGACTGGCCGACCGAAGAGATTCCACATTTTTACAGAATCCAGACATGAAGTAACAGCTTCTGCTGTTGTATTTCATTCAGAGAGTGAGAGTTCCGGTGGCTCACTCCCTCTCTATAACCTCACTTACTCTGCAAAAATCACCCCCTCTCACTTAATCTATTCCTACCCAGGAGGCTGACAATGCATTAGTAACCCCTCTGGAGTTGCGAATATCCATGGGCGGCAATGACCATACTTTCTGGTGGCTTGAAAGCTCCGTTTTCTTCTTGAAAACAGTGTTTGAAAATTGTGCATTAAACTAGAAGATATTTAGTATTTTGATAGAAAGTTTGAATTGCTATTATATTAGGTACTTATATGCTTTATAACAACTACCGACGAGTGGATCGTCTCGCCTTACTCAGAAACGTTCTTGTGGACTCGAAATGATTTCTCATAATTTTTTGAAATGTAAAAAACTCATGGTACATTTATAGTATAATATCTTTATAAGTTATTTCGTTATTTTTTTGTGAATGTGAATTTAATATCACATTAGCAATAAATTCGTTTTAGAATGGAAAGGTGTCGAGAGCATTTATTCGTTTCCATATTTATCTAATGAATTTCAATACATTAAATTAAGTGATAAAATTTTATATTCAATTGCATTAGTTAAAACTTGCATTTATATAATAAACAGATGTTGCTCACAGCTCAGACCGCATAAACTAAACTGCCGGTGTTTGTATTTTATCTATGGGCCTATTATTAGACGTTATTAACCATTAAACTGTCAATTTAAATAATAGGTTCAAAGTATCAATATTTCGCGTGGCCCGACATACGATTGGTCGATTTTTTTCTTAAGGAGTGGGGGGGGATTCGAGGGGGGATTACTTTGTGCAAGTAATTACGTCTATTTTTTTAGAATTTATGTCTATAGTTTTCAACTTTATATAGCTGACCACTGATAGTGCATTTGATCTTCAGTTAGCAGTTTTGATTCCTTGATTTAGCGTTATTATTATTATTTACCGACCCAGGTATACAAACAGACATAGTTAGTTTTAAGAGGATCGAATTCACAAATCTGAATTAAGAGTAATTTTTAAATAAATTAGGTATTTTAGTTACACCAAATACTACTTACACACGTTTAAGGTTATACGGTTTTCGTGTCGCTCCCGAAACCTACCTAACAAAAGTAGATTTCGAGCCTCTAATTACCTATCAGGCTGAAACATGCACGTAGGTACCGTAAGTCCGCCTCACCATGTATGAATTCTGACGCGCATTTTCAGCTCTGCAAAAATTACAGCGGCCCGCCGTCAATTTCACCACTGAAAACATCCTCCGAAATGAATCTCCCTTAGCGCATTTTCAGCACATTTTCACCGCACGGAGCGCGCGCCTGCGCACAGTTGGCGTGTGCACGATTTGTTTGATGTTTTCGTCGACACGTCAAATCGACGCTCGCCAAACTCCCAGCGTGAAGATTCCACTGCAATTATTTGTCTTCGGAATGCATTTTCTAGAACGCTTGTGAATGCAGTGCTGTTCCTGAATACTGTTACCGAGTACGCGTTTGGAAGTTTGATGTTGAAGTCGGAATATTCAATGTAATAAGACAATATCGTTATGTATGTATTTTGTATATCTCTTATCTATACTAGTATATATATCTGTAGCGTTTGAAAAATTTCGTAATAAATATATTTTATGACTATCTCACCTCAATACTAGCATATTTAAAATTTATGTCTGTCTGTATGTCTGTTTATAACTAAAGAACGACTTGACTGATCGTGATGATAATTAGTATAGTATAAGAAAATTTGATTGCGCACATTCTAGGTTACTGTTTGTCTTTCTGTTTTTTTTTATAAATTAAGAAAGGTTTGTTTGACGAAAATTGGTGTACATTCAAAGCATGTTATTGCGCAAAATAATAGAGTACTGTTTGTCTGCCTGTTTCTATCTCGGTCTGTCTGTATGTTCTTTTGTAACTTAAAAATGATTTGAAAAATATTGCACAAGTATTGAAAATTAATTCATAGTCAAACTATGTGATTGCGCAAATGATATGTTACTGTATGTCAGTCTGTCTGTCTGTCTGCATTTTATTTTTATAAAACCTTAACCTACACCCGATTTTGATAAAAATTGGTTTATAGCCAGATCATGTAATTACGCAAATGATAAGCTACTGTTTATTTGTCTGTCTGTCTGTCTGTATATATGTTCTTTTATAATTTAAGAAATGCTTGACAGATCTAGATGAAAATTAGTATTGAGACAAAATATGTGATAGCGCAAATAAGAATCATATCAGCGATCGTAAAAAATTGGTATATAACAAGAGCAAATAATAGGCTACTATGTGGCTGTGTGTATATTCTTTTATAACTTAAAGTGTTGGATTGATCTTGATTAAAATTAGTCTATATTTAGAACCTGTGATTCCAACAACGATAGGCTCTATGTTATTTCCATACATCGTATGATAATCAAAATAATCATTCTTTTTTCTTTAGTCATCACAGTAATTTCTTTTTATGTTAATGCGTGTATATGAGTGCGTAATTTACTTTTTATCGTAGTTAAGTGGGGCGGAATTTTCTATGAAACCTTTTATGAAACGAGGTACGACTTTGAAAAGTGAAGTGATCCATCTTTCATAACTAGGTTGGGGAAAAGAGGTTGCGGAAGTTTAAAAAACTGGCAGAAGAGCATGTCGGACCATGCTTGTTACAGGATTCCGAAGCCATTATAATATAGAAATGCACTGCAGATGAAAACTGCACGTTGTTATGTGTACACTTTACCCATGTTTCCGGTACAGCATAGTTATAAGCACTTTAGTCGCATATAACTAGAAAATAAAGCAGGTATGTCGACTATTATTATTGAATTAGTACAAATTAAAGTGCATCAGCAAAAGAGCATATCTTCGTGGCACTTACGTCCTCTTATTGAGAAGCGCAGCTTTTCGGCAATAACTCAAAAAACAATAAATCCGATCATCTTAGAAATAAATATCCTTAAAAGTATTTATTGAACTTTACTTTTACTATTTTCATATTTTTTGAATATACGGTTTAGGAAATAGAGTTAGAGACACTATTTCTTCAAATTTTGGAGCGATTGTTTCCGAAATTATTGACATAATCAGAAAAATTGCTTAAAAACCTTAAAACATTTTTAAGCGAACTGTAGAAATATGTGTCACTCGTTGATGTTTGCTGTAAAAAGATTTTCCGCTTCTGTTACATGTAACGATTGCCCCCCTAGAAATATTTATTTTTTTTTATTTAATCTTTAAACTTAGTTAGCGGCTTATACAAGACACACTATAAATTTGATCAGAATACGTCTCGTGGTTTTTGAATGAAATGCCTGTATCCTACGGACGGACGGACGAACATGACGAAACTATAAGTGTTCCATTTTTGTCATTTTGACTCGGAAACCGTAGAGTGTGTTTTGTTGTTATTTCGCGTGCTTAAACTAATTATACGTTTACTATGTATCTGGTGATATGTTGTGCCCGCAAATGGAAAGATTTCTGATAAAGGAAATTAGCATTTGTATCTGATATTGTTCGCGTATTTTTTCTATTAAGCGAACTACTAGGTTAATCCAAAGAATTACATCATTAATAAGAAACTTCTTTAGAAAAATAAGTTAACATTTCCGTTTCGCTTTATCTGTATATTTGTATTATTACACGTTTCAACAACGGTATTACTCATAGAAAACAATACTGTCCCGGTGCAAAATATTAAACATATTTTATTTTGATATTAAAATCCGCCAAGGATTCGTCAAAAATAGAATTGTGACCGGTAACCGAAACAAAATTGCAAATGGGACAAAGAACAAAATCAAGAGCTCAGGTTGGAAGGGTTCAAAATCGAGGATGAGATCAAGCTCGTAATCAACCGTGGACCAGAATCAGAATATGTAAAGATCAGAATCGACAGATGGATCGGAATCTAAAGCGGTGTCAGTATCGGAATCTACTTACATCAAAATTGGGTCTGGAATCGAGAACGACACAAATATCGAGAACGGAACGGCGATCGGGATCATACCTAATTAAGACAAAGGAATTTATTCTCCGTACATGAGCGGAGCCGCAGGAGGAAGCTAGTGTAACATAAGCTTGTTTTTTTTTGGTCCTGATTCCGATATCTAATACAGTGGAATCTCAATAACTCGAATCTCGTTAAGTCGAAATCCTCAGTAAGTCGAAAAAAACGCCGATGAACCCTTAAATACGCGGTATCTCGAATTACTTAGACTTTGTAACTCGAACAAAATGTTATTTCCCTTCGAAGTATTGATAATACATAATTATACTCTATAACTCGAATTTCAAAAAGGAGACTCCGTAAATCGTAGGTGGTAAAATATAATGACGTCTTACTTGGAATTCCCCGAAATAATAGCAATAAATTCCAAAATTAATGTTCGGGTTCGGCGCTTCTAATCTATTGTTTTTGTCTTGTACACGTGCAATGAATGAATACACTCATGAAACTTTCTAAGTAACACAGCTGTGAACGTTATGTTTGTTCCTTGTCGACACAGTCATATGTATCTCGAAGTTCTTGTTAAGTCTAAAACTCGTTAACTCGATTTTTTTTGCATTTCCGTTGACATTCGAGTTATTGAGATTCCACTGTACAATCACAGTTCTGAGGGCAGCTCTAAAAAATTTTCAAAACTCCAAATGAGCGAATTATTTACAGAGAAAGTGATTGCCTAGATCGCTTGATACCGAACGAAATTTAAAACTCTTTCTGTGCAGTTTATGAACAAGAAAGTATACGTCCAAATATAATTGTAAATTAATAATTGTTGCAAAACTATTCCGTACGCCAATTTAAATAATTTTATATAAAAGTTATAATGTAGTCAAAATATATTTGTTTCAGTGATATTCTTGAAATCGGAACTAACTATGAAAACAGACCTAAATAAGCATTGGAAACTAAATTTAAAGTAACTAAAAAGACCTAAATTCAAATATTTATTCATAAATTAAAAATTTGCACAAAGTGCTGTAAGGCTGGTTTGTTTCTACAAGAAATATCGTTTCTATAAATGGTATGTTAACAATGTTCCTTGTTTATTATAACCGACATCTTCAAAACCAAGCAATAATGACTTGGAGCTAAAAATACTTAAGAAATATTATGCAAAAACAATTATTAATTGCGAGAACCGCTTAAAATGAAATTAAGTCAATAAATTGTATTATTAAAAAATTATGTTTACTATATTGAAGATTAACGGTGAGACTGATTTTATACTAAATTTTTTTTTAATAATCAATGTATAGTTGCATAGAAATAAAAATGATGTAGAGACTTCTTTTTAATAAAGTCTGTCAAAGATGATACAGTAGTTATTATACTTTTGGTAGTAACAGTGTAGTTATTATAAACATTAATGTAATATTTACTATAGGCAGTACATGAATTATAGTGATATTATTAAATCCTTCCGTCTAAGGCTTTGTGTTACAAGGGCTATGCAACATCGAGGTTTAACATTCATTTAAGCCTCCATATCGCAACTTACAACATTACATCAATCACATTATATTACATTATATTCTAGGAGCTTGAAAACGTATAGGCAATTATATTTCGTTATCCAAACTTTTTCGTACGTAAAAGTATTGAACTAATCTATTTACAACTTAACAATTTTATTTCATGTGAAATCGCAAAATAAATCGACTTTATAGTTAAAGCATGCATATTTTTTCTATTTTTCAGTCTAAAATATAGCTTACCTACTAAAGCGCTACCAGAAACCGTATCTGAATCGCCGGAACTCGAACTCAACATTGGGACTAAAAACACAACCGGGATCGGGACTAGATTGGGACTGGAAGAGGAGTGAGTCATAGAAAAACCGGAACATAACACGGGAGGGTATCAGAATTAATAGCGGAGATGTAGAATTGGAACAGAAAGCAAAATTCAGTTCAAAATTAGATTCAGTACCCGGTTAAGAATGTGGATTGGAAGGGATATCGAGAATGGAGACAGAGAGGAATCGACAAAAAAAAAAACTAAAAGTGTTTTCTTCTGAATTCTCATAGAGTGAATAATAAATGAAAGAAACTGAATCATTTCGTTTAGCCTACTCACTCTAATATTAAAATGTAGTAAGACAGAATTTAAGCTCCTTAACTTTCAGGCCCAGATTCGAGAGCAAATAACGACGGTTTGTATAATTTAAATGTCTTAAAATATTCAATTTCCAGTAAGCATTATACATTAAATATAAATTGTTTCGTGCTCGATCTAAATAATGCTGAAACGTAAAACGATCGTCCTTCGAAAGAAACTGTAAATTCATCTCGGAGCAGTAAACGACGGAGTCTTTGACAGTTTGGAATACAATACTTTGCGATATCATTATTTGAACAAAATAGATTTAAGCTTAGGAAAGAAATTCTCGCTGAATTCCTTTATTTTATTTTTTTGTATATTTGTCGAGTGACTAGCGACCCGTCTTATCTTCGCGTTGGTAGGCGAATTGTTAATATTCTGTTTTGTCAAGCTGTACAGGTTAGAATGATAGAGATAAATAAAACGATTTTTCTTCACCGAAAACAACGCAAATCATTTCATTGTATGTGTACGTTTATGTATTAGATGTGTGACATACCTCTAACACTCCAATACAATATTCATACAATATTGTATTTCTATTACAATCTATGTATCTATCTAATACAATATAATATGAAATAGCAGTCATATAATTGTTACGGTTCGAGTTGTGGGTCATGCTGGATTTTGGAAGAAATTGTCTACGACTTTTTCCTACGTCTGTTTAGTCTTCAACTGCGTAAAATAAATGGCTGATTCCTCAAGACTTTTGAGCGCCATCTGCTTATAGCAGAAACAACCATGTGTGATAGCATGTTAACAGCCACAAACAATACTTCTTTCCTAATTTCCAGTGTTTTATTCTGATAGTGTTGATAATTGCGTTGAGGCAAGCACTTCATAAGTAAAGGTTAAAATTGCCAAATATGGGATATAATTCTTATTTTTGCGTACATATCATTAAGTTACATATCTAAAAAGTTGTAATCACCTGGACGAAGAAATAATTAGACGTTTGAAAAACAACATCCGTAAAACAAACTAAATATATTATTTATAAAGCCTTAGTAATAAAAAGAAAAGTCGCCTTTTCTGTCACTACAACCAAAGCGGTATCAGATAACGGGCCGTGTGGTATTCCTTACATGAGATGTATCTCACTTCGTGCATCAATTTTTATTGGACTCAAAAACATTACATCATCGTTTAAATTTATTTAAACAACATTACTGATATCAATATCTGGTCAAAAATAAATCAAGAACTGAAAACAACAACCATTTTAATCAAGCCACAACAATTATTATAAAAAACAATATTTTCGGCTATTGCTTTTCTCTCTTCATGGTCTCATTCAAAGCATGTCAAATATTTCGCACATTTTTATCAATCATTTTGTCAATGAAACTTTCATTAGAACACGTGTATATAGCGTCATCTGACCCAATCATTGTTGTTGCCATTGTGAAATTCAAGGCTCTATTCATGTGACTAATGTATAATCTCTGATGCTTTACTTTTCTTTAAGAATGTTTTTCTGTTTTCTATTTACCGATCACTGTTTGAAACCGATCGTTTTTTCGTCCTAATATGTTAAAGATAAAAATAAACCTTTAACTTTGACAGACAAAAATACAATAAAACAGATTGGTATAATATTTTTAAGACAATATCACAAAAGTATTTTTTAATCTGATAGAATATATCTGAAATTGAAACTTATTTTGAAATGTGAAATGAAAATATTTGATTCAGTTTCCGCTAAAACTTAGCGCAGTGGACTGCTCTCGTTGGCTAACCGTGATCACCACGTGGCTCATTCTGATAGAATGGAGCATCGAATGATACCAGCGCTTCCGCAATAAATGATTTACCAAAAAAGGACTGTTATGAGACAGTAAGATAGTCTAAAATAGGAGCCTATCCTGAAATAGGATCCTGTTGATACAGAAGTTCGTTCAAAAAACTGCATTATATGCTGCAAACTTCAGTCAAATAAATGACTTCGTACAAACGACATTTTTGTTATAAAATTTCTTTAGATCTCTATTTCCTCAAATAGAGAACGATGATAATTTTGAACTTTGAAAGGTAAGCAATAATATTTTCGTAATTACCAAGCTTAGAAACAAACGAACAAACGGAAAGCGTGCTGCCTGGACAGCAAGGTCAGTTGGAACTTATTTTTTTTCTATTGAACGTAACTTATTCTATCGGTTAATCTCCTTTAAAAATATTGAATTCTATATTAAATAACTTTTTATTAATATTATATTTCTAAAAAAATATACATCTCATGAAGTAGAATATTTTAGTAGACTCATTTTCTATTATTTAATATTGGTTGTTGAGAATTGGAGATGTAATACTTTGCAACAAATATTTTATTATGTAGGGTAGGACGGGGTTTAAAGTGCCGATTTTCATTTACCACATAATAAGAAAGTCGAAAGAAGGTCTGGATTCTAATACTTAGTGATATATATATATATATATATATATATATATATATATATATATATATATATATATATATTCAAAAATTATTCTAGTTTCATATTATAGAATCGTATTTGTTAAAATATATACAAATTTTGAATCAGAATATTTTTTGTGTGGGAAGTAGACAAGGAACGACGGATTCCATCGTGAGGCTGGTTGTTCCATCGATGAGGTAAGTTGTTCCAATAACAATTGTAGTAATTTATAATACGTATTAATCAAATGCGAACGCTTGAACCAAATATTTCTATTAAATTTATTAAAAACAAGGCTTACAAGTTATATAAACTTACTATTTTTGAAAAATAAATCAACAAATTCAACTTTTATGAATTTACATTTTTTCCTTAATATAATTTGAGATCGACCAATTATCTTTAGCTTACATAAGTTATTAAGAATATTTGTCATCAGAATTGCAATTTAGACAAATAAAAAACCAACATTGTCTGAATTGAAACATTTTAAATGTGCCCAGTTCTTATACAAGACGCATTCAATCCATTTGTCCTCGTGATTGCGAATTGGAATAGGCATCGCTGCACATTAAAAATACCATTCTAGGATGTTAGGTTTACATCACTTTCCAGATCATCGTCTTGAAGAGGTCTCCGTTTTACATTTTCTTTACAATCGTTCCCTTTACCTTTGCCCTTTTCAAATGCTTTTCCCTTTCCGATTCCCTTTGTTTTTCCAACTTTCTTTTCCTTTGTCTGACTTTCGCTTTTCTCTTTTCTTACCTTTTTTCCACCTAAGCGTTATTTATTACTTAAATTACCTGCTTTGTCAACGGGGCAAATTATTCCGCGGCACAACCAGCCCCGAGCCAGAGGAACTTAGTGCCCCAAATTCCGTTTTTAAGGTTATCTTAAATTTTCATTACGTCTATAATAATATTAGAAAACACAATCCATATAGTTTTTCCAACAAACAAATGCAAGTTACACATTAATAATTATAAAATTCTTCAAAACAGATCAAAAAGTTACAATACCAAAACATTTACTTACTTGACATAAATTTACCTCCAACTGACAACCACACTTGTTCGCCGTCAAGGTGTTACTAAAATGGCTGCCAAATGAGAGCTATGGAATGAAGTTTTGTGGTATACTTCACACTTATTGCTATCTCTATTTTTCGCGAAGCTATTTGCATTGGAAAAACATACACCGGCTGACCCCAGTTACCCCTATTAGTGAATAGTCCGTCCTTTCTCTACCAGTGGACGACGTAAAACATGTATATCTAAATACATTCGAAACTTTGTCCCGCCCTAAGCGACAACCGACAGACTGGCGGCAGTCGGTAGAGGTCCGTGTATGTCCGACAGTCCGCCGAGAGGCGTTTCGCCAAATAACCATTTTCGTTACGGTAAAAATGATATTTTGTTCCCGAAAACCGTTTCACCTCGAGCTTTCACACAATAAAAAATTACAATGACCCCGCTCACCGCTGTGCCCGGTCCGCCAGCGTGAAAAAGTGTTCCTAAAAAATTCATCCATCCTTAGCCGCATCACTGCTTTTAAAAATTCAACAAAAAGCTTCGTGAGCACCAACTGAGCCCCCCTGGGAGCGCTTAAACGGGCCTCGAGCGGAGGGCTCTAATGAAAACACTTAGAAACGCCCCGAACATAACCGCTTATATTACCTACGGCACGAAAGTGCAAAGTAAAAATTTAATCTCGGGGAAGCGGAGGCACGGCTGCAAGGAGACCGCGTCCGCTCGATGACTGATGTTGCGCGTGCGACAACTACCGCGATATTAATGTGCAATCGATTTGATGTATCTTTACTCTGCGGCGATTGATGAATTCATGTTTGTTACAGATGTGTCTATGTTCGTTATGAAATATTTCGTGCTGTCATCTATTTATTTATATTGTACCACTGAAGCTCAAATTCAGCTGCAACATCGATGTGTTGAAGAAGAAATAGATAGAGCGATAAAAAATAGCATCTAATGTATTTAGTTACCGTGTAGTGATTTTGCAAGATATTATCTTTCGTTTGCGGCTGTGCCTGCGAGGTCTTATAATAGATTATTTCGCCTTTTATATTATGCGATCGCGATTTTGATGGCTTGCGGTTTCACCACTTAAACATCACTCACCTTAAACGCCACTTGAACAGTAAACCTGCCAACAAACTAAATTTTATTCACATATGTTTACTAATAACAAGGTTAGTTATAATTTCTGTTCAACAAAAACGTGCATTTTCCTGAAACTAAAATTTACCAATGTCATTTTCTGGCCCATAAACTGTCTTTAACCACGAAATTACCTCGATTTGTTGTTTCATTGTTTCGTGAAAGAAGGAAAAACAAATAAACCAACAAATACACTTTTCCACTAAATTAATATCATTTAGGTTATATCAAATATATGAAGATGTGTATATATATATACAGGTTTGCACCCTAAGAAGTATACTAAAGAAATATTGTGTAGCATTTATTAAGTTTGGAGTACAATATTTAATAAATTAAACTATAACGAACCCTTTTCTCGATTATTATTTCCAAAGATAGATATTACAATACCCATACTCTTCATGTGCTTCTCTTCAATAATTCACAAGTTACTTAGTAATTAGGAAGTCCTGAAGAACTTAGGAACTACTAATGACTAAATAACTATTCCGGAAGTTGCTAATAAGCACGTGTTGCTTCTTCGTAGTAAGCACACTTACGAATACAATATGTAGCGTTATTAGTATTGAAATAACTGTATAATTAGTTACGAAGGTCTGGCTTTGCATGTCCCATAGTTCACTGAAAATTTTTATATCAATATGTCATACATTTAGTTTATGAATACATTAAAATTGAAAAATTCCGTATTTACATAAATTTTAAATATGAATAACTCTCTCATTCATGAATACAGAATAAGTTGAGACGTTTAGTAGCTACTTAACCTGTAAACTAACTGTACAGATCGAATTAAGAGCTAACAGTTAACGAGCCCGTGGCAACAACCGACGAAAGTGTAGCCAAGGAGGTGAAAGCAATTTTCCTTTCGACAACTTGTAATTTCGTTGTTCCACTCAACACGAGAACTTTACGACGGGGCCGAGCGGGCGTCGCGGGCGCGTATTTATTTGTTGTATTAAGTCATTGAGCGCGGCGGGCTAATGAAACCACGTTATTACCGTCATCGAAATGATTCGTTTTTGATGAGACCGTCGATGCATTCGTGGCGCCGTCAAATTAATTTGTCTAACTTTAGTTCGTCTACTTATATGGTCGCTATGTATTTAACTGGCGACTACATATCCCAGCGCGGCTTCGATCGCGCGGGCAAAGAATTTATTGGAACGAACTTCCTTACGGCGGGCTTGGAGGAGATAGGGATTTTGCTGCGCGACCGAACTGAAAAAAATGTGATAATAAAACCGTAAGAAAAAGTCCGTGGAATAAAACCGTTAAATGAGACGTGCGCAGGCGCGACAGTCGTATACACAAGCGAGTAGTGTATAATACCTTTCTCTTTCTTCCTCTTTCTTTTCGTTCTCTCATCCCTTCTCTCTCTATTACCACTCCACCCCGCCAATGCATAGTACTCATGAATTCATGGACAAGCACGTGGCTAATATTCTCATTATAGATACATTTTACTCGTGAGTAGTCACGTTTATTTTCATATAATTTCAAATCGTCAAAACAATAATAAATATAGTAACAATGGCAAGTGAACTAACAAGTGACTTGAATGCAATTGACAGTGATAATAGTGGGAAATTATTCTATTTCTATGTAATTTTGTGTTGTCAAACAAAAATAAAGAGACATATTTTGTTATTTTAGTTGATAATTTGAATTACGTTTTTTTTTATTTTACGTAATTTATTTTATTTCCTAAAATACTGAATTTCCTAAATACTTTCCTGTACTTAAATAAAAACTAATCAGCAAAATTTAAGAGAAAAATCAAGAAAACCTACATAAAATTGAATATGATTTTTTTTTTGCAAATTGTGTAAATTCTACATTAGCCGAAGGAACTTCGTTCCTACCTGGTGTCCCACGACACCACTCGTTTTTTTCCTACATCTTTTACACTGGACGGTCTCGCGATCTATTCTAGTCCTGTTCCAGTTTTTAATCCGATAATGTTTTCATAATAATATCTAATCGCGATATTGAATTCCATTTCGACCGTTCTCGAAGGTCGGTCCCGGTCGCCACTCTCCTCGTCTCGCTTCCAAGTTCGATACCGCTACTGATTGCACTTCCGGTTGGCACAAAACAGGAACAAATGTTAATACTAAAATAAAATATGTGTATGTAGCTTTATACGAGCGAAAGAAGTTTTAGAATTAGTTATTAGTGCACTTTAATAGTACGAATACGCGAACGGGGTTGGCGACAAATTCTAGTCTATATAAAAAAAACACACGCGAATTCAAATGCAACGTTGAGTCAAAATTTTAAGTAAATCGAAGGATAATTATTCCAGTTTTACGAAGACAACCATATAAAAGATGAATTTTTACGTATAAAGATGTAGTCGATTTTGTGGGTACAGTTATACATATCTTGCTCGTACGTTAGCATCCTTCGCAAATCTCAATTTGTAAAGTTATATCAGATATACAAGCAAACGTTGAAATTAAAGATTAATTATTAACATAATATTTTAAATGTAGTAATTTATCGAACTAAAAGCACAAGAACAAACCCTTTACTTAACACACGTAAACTTCAAAAGGCTACTTTAAAACAAACATCAGCATTTCAGTAACTTTACACCGATCTCAAAACAAGGAATGATCTTACAACCCGTTGCTTTGACAAACTTCACACGTTCAAAAATCATCGATGCTAACGAATCACAATTTATTTTAGTAAAATCCTGCCAAGTGTGTATCGGACCGCGTGCAACGTTGGATTCCGTACTTGTTCGTCACAGTATGCAGACTTGAAAGGGTTTTTTTTTTGATACTATGAACCTATTAGGTGAATTCACAGTTTAACCGTTAATTATATCTAAAAATGGGCCCACTTAAAACGGGTAATAATAGTTGATGATATGACTTTATATTTCCATAATTTTACATGGTTCAAAACTTATATTTACTACCTGTTTTACAACACCAACAACGTAATTTAAATAATTTTCAATGCAATTTCTACGTGATTTTGATTTTTACTTCGCCAAGTATTTTTTTAAGTTAGTCTACTATTTCTCGTTAACTTGTAAAGTATACACAGATGTGATGTTTTTTTTTTTAATTTTGATTTTTTTTACATATTTGAGAATAACTATTTAGCTGATAGTGGGGGACACTTAACTTTAACAAAAATTGCAATTTTAAAGCTTCATACTTCACAAGCGTCCCTAAATCAAAAATTGTTTTCATGAATTATAAATGTTTTTGAATTAGCTATCCGACAATTTAACACACTATGTGATATATAAAAAAATTCAACTCCACTTTACACTTAAAAGAGATTACCGTAAAAATCTTTTTTTTTATGATTTCATTTTACCACTTTGTCGGCGCGATTAATATGTATACTCATGTGAAAATACAGCTTTCTACTATTAAGGACCTTTTTTATCTAAGCGGCGGACAGACAGACAGACGGAGGGAAAGGCGGACGGATAGGACGTAACTGCAACTTGTCGACTAAGGAATTCTAAAAAGCAACCCTTATATATTTAATTTATGAGAATTAACCTTACAAAATGGTAGATACGCGAGCATATTATCAAAATAATTTATCAATTAAGTTCACTTCCAATAATGTTTGTACACAATATTTTATTTTAAGTACACAGAGAACACAGACGATGATCGCCAAAATACGAACAAAACGAGAATTGACCCCCTGGACTTTCCAATTCATGCATACGTCAATGGAGTAATTGAATATCCGCATGAGCGCTCGTGATTTTTATTTATCTACCAAATGGATGTACAGTTGATTTTGTGTATTGATACCTTAATATTGACGACAAGTAATGTTTTGATCAATATGTGAGTATAAGAGAACACTACGAAAACATTCGGTACGTTGTAATAGGGTATAGAATTAAATATTGAATGTAGATTAAAACAATGCTTCAATATTAAAGCTTGGCTACGCTCCAGCAGCCAATGTGGGACGGTTATTGACGCCACCCAGACAGATATCAGCTAATAGATTGTAGTAAGGATTTGTAGAAATTCCAATTTTTCATAATGCTATAATCCGTTATAGTTTGGAAGTGATTGTATGCCACAGCGCTGAGATCAACTTAACTCTTTGAAAGAGCACAAACTGAAATAACCTAGAATACCGTAACCTTCTGTGATAAAAAAAATAAATTAAGGCATCTACCACCATAAATAAAATAGGAAGATACTTTTTTTTTTAACTCACAGCTACGGTCTTTGTACATCTTTGAACTTGGTATATCATACAAAATTCATACACTTTCGTACAATCTCTCTCACTTCAACAACATACATCAATCATTTCACGCAAACTCGTCGGTTTCGGGCGCTTAAAATTAGCCTGTTCCTTAACATGCCTAGGGATTGGTTTGCATAAGTGTTTTAGGGCTATCTTTTCGTCACCCCTATTTCCCTTTTGAGTTTGTTTTCAGACTACTTCCATTCATTGTCCCATACCAAGTCACCGCAATATACGTTTTTCTACTCTAGTCACCATATCTTCTTTCAGAACACACCGCTCTCCGTGACATTACTATTATTACATTTATCTTTCGAAGAAACTCCACACATACTACACAGAGATCGCAGATCCACTGCATTGATTCTTTAATATTTCTTCTATCTTACAAAAAAATTAAAAATGGAAGTCACTACCGACTCCTCTGCGGTTGCGAGTATCCATGGGCGTCGATGATCGTCTACTATCTGATGGTTCGCCTCCTTGTTTGCCCTCAACAAAAAAAATAAAAACGAGATTTTATGCTTTAGGAGCTAAAAGGAAAAAAAAATATTGTTTTTATGCGTTTTAATATGTAACAAATCATTATTTAACATGCAATAACAAAACTGTTGGACACTTGTACAAGTAAGAATACCCATACTTTGTTGTTTTACGTGAGTGGATAGTTGAGAACTTTATTTTTCTGTTTTGCTAAAAAATATAAAATAAATAATAATAAACTCACGTCCATTGCCCAGAAGGGTAGGCAGAGACAATAGATTTTCACGTGGTACGATTTTGCACATCTACCGTGTTTCGCTTAACATCCATCAATCTTTTCAGGCAAGCTCGTCGGTTTCGGGTGTATTTTAATATTGCTTTTAAATTAAACTGAATTGATGAAAACGGTCCTCAGAGTCTCCTTTTAAATTCCAATTAAATTGCTTTCCCTGTTTTTTTTCAAATGATAATTCGTTCGATTATTTGATATCTGAAGAGTGTGATTTTTTAACCGATACGTTTAGAAATTCTAGCATTAATCAATGAAAATACATAAAATTCAAATGGGTATTTATGATTTTTAAATTTTTCGGTTTTGACGTTTTAATTATTTATGAAGTTCGATATCTTAACAAATTATTATTGTCATAACATTACCTTCTATTAGTCTATATGAAATTATTTAACTTAAAATACTCGTGTTATAGACTTTCAAGTCTATCATATACAAATAGGTTACACTTTACCTTAAAAAAATATCCTATACTTTTACGAAAATATTAGTCAGGGATAATAGTAGAGGAAATTGAAACTATTTTGAATGTGTTTTCGATGTCATAGCAGGTCATTTCTCTAAGACAAGGCTAACTATTTACGAAAGCCGATGGCAGAAGCGTGATCAAATGACATGAACTGCAATGAAGTTATTTATTGAACACATAGAGAGCTGTCCTGATCAGGAAACACAGAGAGCTGCACTAATTAGGAAACATAAAGAGCTGTACTGATCAGGAAATATAGAGAGCTGTACTGATCAGGAAACATAGAGAGCAGTGTATTGATCAGAAAACATAGAGAGCTGTACTGATCAGGAAACATAAAGAGCTGTACTTATCAGGTGGAATTAAAATGGGCCTTTTTCATACAAATATTGAACCCTGCCGTGAAAAACGTTCTGCTAATCATCAGTATGAGCGGCCTTAATGATGGTTTCAGAAAATTATAATGTACTACATAAACTCACTAGAAGGACTGCACACACCGATATTTATCGCGGCGCGTGCATAGAACACGCGTATATGATGCCGACCATAGCTTAACCGTACTGAAGATAAGAGACTGTACTGTAACTGTATATCATGTGCTAAATGTGCTAAAGAAAGGGTATTTTACCCATCAAAATCTAACAACACACGCTTCGGGAAGTGATAGAAGTGCCAAGAAATTGAATAATTTTAACTCATAAACATTTAATTATAAAATTATCGTACAGAGAATTGAGATAAGTATGTCGTCAACATTTATATTTATTTGTCTAGCTTTAGTTTATAGAGATACAGACACCTGTGAGTGTCAACTCCAAGCTGTATAGTCGATAAAGTACTTAATTCAGAGCAGAGTAACGATCTTTCAACAAATTATACTTTACATGTACCTAGGTCGTTTCAACAATAACCTTAACATACCCTCAAGAATCTTACTGTACATATGTAAAGCGTAGTTCATAGATAGTATTTTAATATATTTCAAAGTAAAAAAAAATGAATTTATTGTCATACAGTGTGTCAATATTCGGTTGTTTAAGATGATATTTCGTGTGAATCCATTATTAGACGCTTGCCTAATAATGGATGGTGACATACAGTAACATGCAGCATTCAACCTTTTGCTGACCCCCAAAACTGTTCTTTCGCTTTTAAATTTCATTCAACGAATCAAATGTTATTAGGAAGGACTGACAGATATCGAAAATTTAAGTAAGTGTTAGAAGTGTTAAAACTACTAAAAGATGAGCTCCCAGCCACCTCGCTTGACATACGAGGGGCGGCTGATAAGTCCGCGGCCTAAGGCATTAAATGAAAGAAAAGTACGAGTATTTTATTTTTATTTTTCAATATAGTCTCCCTCAAGCGAAATACATTTTTCACATCTGGTGTATAACGCCTTCAAACCGCCCAAAAAATATTCCTTTTCTTTGCAGTCAAAATGGCTTTCTACAGCCATCTTCATTTGATTGTCATCAACAAATCTACGACCACGTAACACCTTTTTTAAATTGGAAAAAAGGAAATAGTCGCTGGGAGCTAGATCTGGGCTGTAGGGTGGGTGGTCAATTTCCGAGAAGCCCGTGTCCTTCAGGGCCTGCCTCGAAACCCGCGACGTGTGGACAGATGCATTGTCTTGTAAAAACAGCACTCCGCGCAATAACTTCCCACGTCGCCTCTGTACGACTGCCTCTCGTGCCTGAGCCAATAAATTCGCGTAATATTGGCCATTCATAGTAGTCCCCTTTGGCAAGTAATCAATTAATAAAATACCTTCACTATCCTAAAAAATTGTCGCCATAAGCTTCGATGCCGACTTTTGAACCTTGAATTTCTTCGGCGGCCTTTCTCCTTTTTTCGTCCATTGCATGGACTCCTGTTTAGATTCCGGATCGTATTGACGAACCCAGGTTTCATCTACGGTTACAATTCGGTCGCAAATTTTGTCTATATTATTCCCGACTAACTCCAAAAAATCCTTACTTGTCTGAAGTCGCCGCTGCTTGTCAAACGGCGTTAGCATTTTTGGTACCCAACGCGCATTGATTTTTCTCATATTCATAGGCTCGTGTATAATTTCTCCAACTCGTTCTTTACTAATCTGCAACTCTTCAGCTATCTGCCATAATTTTATTCTTTGGTCGGCCAGTACTAATTTTTCGATTTTTCGAACATTTTCCTCCGTCACTACCATCACAGGACGCCCTGGGCGAGGATCATCTTCACAGCTCTCTCGTCCTTGTTGAAATAAGCGAGCCCATTTTTTGACCATCGTATACGAAGGCGCAGATTCCTGAAGAACTGATACCATGTCTTCAAAAATTTCTTTGGGCGTTTTTCCTTTCTTTACGAAGTACTTTATTACGGCGCGATGTTCAATATTACTGAGATTTGACGATTCGGCTGACATGATGACGTTTGTGCTTCGACAGCAGATAATTTGTTAATTAGTTTAATAACGAAAGGAAGCTATATTTATACTAACAAGAAGTGTCGCAATTAGTGGTAATAGTTGTGAAATAATGATTCATCGCTTAGTACCTCGGGCCGCGGACTTATCAGCCGCCCCTCGTACAGTCATGCAGTGAGTGGCATATAATAGAAACTCCTCAACCATCAGTCACGGACACTCAATAATTGGCATGTTTGTCTATTACGCCATGATATTGGACAAGATTTCAAAAATACAATATTTACACTGCTATTGAAACGGATAACGCCTTAAAAATATCTGTGCAATAATAAGTCTGTTTGTATCGGTCAGACTGAACGTTGTTTCAAAACTTGGTACAAAAAACATATTTCGGCTTATAGGAACAATAAAGGAGACAAATTTAATTTTGCTAAACAATTGATTGAGACCGGTATCAAAGTTACTCTCAACCACAAATCTGTTGTTTTGCATGTTTGTGAGAAAGGCTTAAAATTAAATGTTCTGGATTCATTTCATATTTCAAGACATAAAGATGGAGATAATATGCTTCATGACCAATATTAATATAGTAAAAAATCAGCTGGTATTAACAACATTTTTTATGATCTCGTTATTGATACATGTTGGTTGCGGGGTACATTTTTGTCAAATCATTGATTTTGTAGGACAACAGTTTTTTCGAGTACCTTACAAAATTATCTGAAAATTGAAGTGCGATATTGCCTCTTTTTAGGCTATTGCTCATTCTGCACATTTTACACCTATCTCGTGTATTAGCTACCTACAATACAAAATTTTCATAAATAAGTAGGACGTCTCGTCAAAATTAAGCTACTTACGAAGATTTAGCCTGATACTGATCATTTTCAAAAAAGCTTCTCGGATCCTAGACTACCTGATAAAACAGTATAAATCAAAAATACTAATATTAGTGGCACATAAGAGGGTCCACACGGCACAACCTCGTTTGGTTACGGCGCAGAAGCAATCTCGACTCCGCAAAGCCTTATTGTCGCGGTCGAACTATGAAGTTAATCTCGGCACGTGCGGAGTAAAACAGCGGATCTGTCCGCTCAATAGAAACTGGGTTAATCGCGGGGCCGGGGGCGGGTGGGGGCGGGGCTTGCGCGAGCTTTTTTTTATTATTTTCACATGCTTTTATTGTGATTTGAGCACGCAAAAGCTTTACGTTACACCTTGGATATTCATCTTTTATTCTTAAAGGAAACGGACCCTCATTTTTAAACGTGATGATGGTCTATGAGAGGCATTATATATGTGATCGGTGATTAACAAAGAATCGTGCTGTAGTCGATATAATGAAATGAAAGCGTACATAATTAATGAAACGCTTAAAGATAAATATCTAAACAATGAATGTCGTGTAACATCACTTTAAAAATACTGTAAAGATAATACGTAACATCGACACTCGGCTTCCAATTTTTTTAAAAACGGTCTAAAAATTGCAAAAAAAATGTTTTTAATAAAATATTGTATTTAAGATTACACAAAATCGATTCGTAAAATTTTGATTGAAAACAATATTTTGGCCGCTATTTTGATAGTTTTTTTTTTAAATTTCCACGAGGAACATTTCAGAATATTTTAAGACATACAAGAATGCAACATTCGAAAGAACGTGTCACACAATTTTATGATGACAGTCACGTGCTAATCGTGTTGAGGAGTCAATGAATTTATTTCACTCATCTCTCCAGCATGGCGAACTACATAATAGGCGGAAAGATTGAGAAACCCCACTATCGTTAAAATTTTAGCCGTGAATTGAATTCTCAAATGTACTACAAAAATTCGCAACAGATACATTATGCTTAATTACCTCAGAATAAAATGGAATGCTGACGCAATGTGAACACAACAGGATATATTAGGATGTCTTTAACCTAGAAGACTATCAATAGCTAACATAAAATTCATAAAAAATGTCTATGTCACATATTTATCACATGAATTAGATATTTAATACGAAAGAAGTTCTATAAAATAAATACTTGGCTCTTAAACTTCGAGCCCGTATCCACAGCATCCTTGAAAATTCCTAGACCAAACAGACGTAAGTATATGTAAATCTTTTGCTTTGTATATCACACTTTTCGCTGGAACCTCTACTTACACATCCATACACATACACTAGGGTGGAGCACGTATGTATGGCGAAATTTTTTTTTCCAAATTCAGATTTCTAAGTGCAGGGGATTTATGCCTTACGTAAAAACATAAACGTATACCAATTATAATAAGAATCGAAAATGGTTTTCTACCTCCGAATCGCCTCTAAAGTTTAGAATTTCTTGAAAAAACTACTTTCGTTTTTCAAATGTGTAGTAAGTATAAATTAGGGAAAAAAGCATGTGAAATAAAACACCATGCTATAATTAGACACGTAAGAATGTAATAAATGCAAAAATAAATACAAGTAACTTAAAAAAATTTAGAAACACTTTCAATTTGGTTTAAAATGACATTTTGTATCGAATTTTGGCATTTTAGCTCTTGACTCCAATTTTGCCTTTATGGAACCTAATCGTGATTTTATGGTACACTGAGAAATAGTTGCTTCAATTGTGATCTTCACAGCCCGTTCTACAGCTTGGGTATGGCACGGAAGACGCAAAAATGATAACTGAACCTCGCCACCAGACTGAACAATATAGGAAATTTCTTCTGTCGACAAGTTTTTAAAAATTGGTGGTTCAGTGATCTCTTTTTGCCCAATTTATTATGTCAATATAATTTGATGCATCAAAATTCATTTTTGGTACGTCAAAAAGCCGTGGAGTTTGTACAGCACTGCTTCGAGCCTTCAAAATTCGCCGGGCAGCCAGCTCACGAATGTGTTTTCGTTCATCAGTTATCATAGCCAGTAATAAGTTCTCCGAATTCGCGAAATATCCGTTCCTTTGCATAACGGTGTCTACGATACATTTCAAATCTTCTGGTAAGAATCGTAACGAAAATATTATTTTGAATAAATGACGGAATCCATCTTTACAAGATGGTTTATTTTCCCCCGCCGCTCAGAGAGATAGTTAGTACTAATTATTATTTTTTTATTAAAATAGAGTATATAACAGATTATTTGAGATAGTAAAATGAGAAAGTTTATTAAAATTTTATAGTAATAAAATTTTACAAACTTCTGCCTAAAATGTGCCTTTTCTAAAAGTTCAATGACCTTTCGGAGGTAGATGTACTTGTTTATATTAAATAATATTTTACAAGTGTATGTTTTAGCTCTAAAGGCATAAACTTTTTACAATTAGAAAATAAAAATGCGCAAAAAAAACTTTCGCTCCGCCCTTACATACACACACAAACACACACACACACACACACACACACACAGGCACGCACTCACACGTCCACACAAAATGTAACGTCCCTAGGCAATATGTGAGGTACAAAAAGTCCGCACAATATTTATCAAACTCGCGCGATTGCTCGCGACCCCCGCAGCAATATCAACAGCAATTATTCAAGGCAAAAACAACAAGATAATGTCGTCGTTTGACAGTTTCCTAATGCACTGCCATTTAAAATAAATCTGTTTTTTTGCATAGCGATCTCAAAGTAAACTGTTGAATAGTACAATACAATAAGTATGTAGCGCGCTTTATAGATATACTAAAAATCAACATTTCTTTGTTTCATCAGTTTAACTTTCAAAATGGCTGAATAGATTGTAATTTAATTTTGTATAAACATTGATTATCTTCTGAAATGCGACCTAGAACACTTTTTAACAAAATATACTTATATATTAGAAAAATAGGAGGAATTTCCAAGGAAAGACTGAAGAGAGAGCAGAATCAGTATCAAAATGGAGAGCAGAATCGTGATTGGTAAAATATAATAATGTAAATTGATACGTTCTTCCCAGAAAGGTACACAGAGAATATACATTTTCAGATGGTACGACCTTTGTGTATCTCTCTTGCTTCACTGACATTTATCAATCTTTTCAGTCAAGCTTGTCGGTTTCGATTCTTAAAATTTGGCTCCTTTATAATTTGACACCAATTTAGTATGCACATGATTTTCTAGGGCAACCCTTTCTGACCTTTCCACCACACGCATTTACTCTATAGATTTATTTAGTCAAGTTACTTTCAATACATTCCAGATGACCAAACCATCATAACATAACTTTTTCTACTCCAATCACTACACTTTGTAGAGATCAACATCTCATTATGAAAAGCCAAACGTGCTTGCAATGAGGCATTTTTGCTATTTATAATAGCAATGATTCACTTTATTTTCGACATTCTCTCTCCTTTTTTCTACCACACTTACCGTAATTTTTAAACATACTACCAAAGCATACAAACTCTCACATGTTCGACCCTCTCACCTTCAATGTATGTATGTGTATATATATATACCGCATTCAGTTGTACTTTCGTTTCTTTCAAACACCATGACCTTAGTCTTACTGACATTTGATTTCGCATATCTGTCCTTAACAGAACCATTCATATTAGTTACAGTACGTTTTGTTTTCAAGAACTCTCAAAACATCATTTCTAATTTGTGATAATATTAAAAATATAATCACAGAAAAGTGTGTAGGAAACGGTAGTACAGAACGAATAAATTATGTTTTAATCGTAGTTCTTTTAGAAGGTACCAAGTATATACAGACTTAAATAGGTTTTTTTTAATTCATGAAATTTATACTTTTACCATTATTCTCAATAATAATCTATGAAAAATTGCATTTAATCTTTATTAATTTAAGACCGCCACGGTTTTACGTTTGCGTTTAAAACCCTCTGAGATGCGTTCGACTAGTCGGAGGGGCTTGTTGGGAGTCAAAGTGATTCGGCCTGACTCCAAACTGTACGTTGATAATAATGCCGTATCCTAATAGGTGATAACTAAGTCGTGTTTTGAGAGCTTTGTCGAATAGCTTGCCTAGACTGCTCAGAAGGCTGATCGGTCTATAGCTAGTGGGGAGGTCGCGAGATTTCTCCGGTTTTGAACAAACTAAGCCGAATGTGCGCCGGTTTATATAGACGGGTGACATTATCTCCTTTACCTTGCGGGCGACCAGCGCCCCCCGCAGGAAATCTGTATTTTATTTATTTATTTAAATTTACAAATTTACAATATTATATGAAAACTATAACTAGTTACAATTTACATTATTTATTTTTAGACCGTATCCGTGAAATAATAATTTACAATACCAAATATCAACGTATAAAACAGGTCGCGTGAGAATACCGTGAAATACAACTGTTTTGATTTTCCCTCATTTTCCTATCGATATTTGTCTTTGATATGACCTCCGTATGTGCTAACGAACTGGCTGCATGCCCTAAATGCCAAACTATCCCGAAATTGGGCCATACAGCCACACAATCCCTGTTGCGACTACACGGCCCGGTATATATCTATCGAGTATGTCTCGGGACATACTGATGGTCTATAGGATTTATGATGAACCGAATATGTTGACTCAATTTTCAGAGAAAATAAAACACACAAAAAAAGCTATTATTATTGCCTATCTGATTCCTACTTAGGTGTCCACCTCGCCTATCCCCTCTTGTCCTGCTATGTATACGTATCTCGCTTTATGTACAAGGATGATGCAATACTTAGTGAAATTGCATCATGTATTTTACAAATGTGCATACTCTATGTTATGTTATATAATACTGTGGAATAAGCTGAAACTAATTATATCAACACGAAACAAAGTTCTTACGTAATAGCTTCTATGCACTTATCACAGACACGGTCGCCTATAACTTACATATATTATGTGCAATTTCACTATGTGAGCGAAACTATACAATATTACAATGTTCTACCCTATATGCCTCAGTATCCATTTACTATTAAATGCGAATTACGATTACGATTATAATATAATTTAGTTATATTCATATACGACTAAAACTATTTATTTCGGGTATCATCGTCCGTAGTAGAATATCGTCTAAAGTCCTTCCGCAAATTTTCTTAATCCCCTTGTTTTTTTTAAAACAACTTTTGCCACAGAAACCAGTCATTGAAGTAGGCATTTCTGAGAAAAATCGGTTAGAATGTATATGTGTAAATTGACGAGATACAACCTTAGGTGATGAGCTACGGTGAACGCCTAAAATTCGCCCACCACGTCATCCGAGGCCAGCATGCAGGCGCCAGCAATGAATCGCGGCGCGTCGACCCATTCGCGCGCGGTCAATGACCAAACGCGTGGTTTTAAAGATTTAGATATTTTGTTATAAAGTGTTACGTTTATGATATTGACGTTTTTGAAACTAAAAATGTATATAATTAATATGTAACTATTTTTTTAGCAATACCTTTCACTGCTATCGAATATGCAAACATGATTTATTGTTGGGGAGTTCGCAAAAGTGACATTACTTCCTGTAAGGCCGTAAGTTGCATGAAGTATCATTTACGCGATAATTTGCTTTATTCATTTAGAGGTGAGCGGAATACATGTGGAAAATCAGAGATTAATGTAATAATACCTTTGTTGGTGACCTTTACATACCCCTTGTGGCGTGCGGCGCCGTCTGGTCAAACAGGGTTTTCTCATTATTAATATATGTTTTTTATAAGCACATTTTAAATGATATATTTGTGATATAGTTACTTTGGCAAAGTTATTCTAAAAAAAGAGAAGATTATGAATATTTGCGGACAGATAAATGATCGATTCCATTCTGTATATCGCAAGAGTAAAAGCCAATTTATAAAATTTACTCTTACCTTTCAGTTAGAAAATTGATGTCAGTTAGAAAACCAATGAAATTCTGTTTTAAAATTTTTAATATATCGAAGGTTTATTGTCAATAAAAGCATTCTATACTATAAGACATTATGTTGAAGATATTATATTTTAATGATATTTATTCATCTGACATAAGTATTCCTTCATTCGGACTTCTTTTTTTTCTTTTACAGGTACAACTAGTCTTGTGAGTGTGTTACGGTGACAATGTGACATGATATGGTCAAGTGGTGTTAGTTTGAAGTCATGAAGAGAATGGAGTGGCGCGTGTTCGGCGGCAACCTCTACACGAGGGTCCTCTCGATATGGACGCTTTTGATAGGGAGCTTCAATCACGCCGGTGAGTGCATAAGCTTATTTTTAACGTAGATTTACGTCTTGCGTAAGTACCCAAGTATCCAAAATATGACCATAGGCAAGTGCCTATGGTCATATTTTGGACAATTTAAATAGTTTGTTAATTTGTTATTAGTAAGTCTCACGAGGATGTGATATTGACTCAAATTAATTTGGCTTCATTTTAGTATTGGATAATATATATTTTTTAAAATGTACATTGACATATTTATGCAGTTGAATGATTTAATGGGTTTATTTTTTTGAGTTGTGTGCTTAGAATTGACGGTAAATATTATATTGCCATTAAAAGGAATGTAAACGCGGAAAATATAGTGAATGGGGAAATGATCACGATAAACATGTTTGGCTATCCTAATAGCAGATTTAATCCTCTGTGCTTATGACACAGCAGTAAAAAGTTGGCTGTAGCAGAACAAACATGAAAGTGGAATGCAATGTTAAAAAAAATAGTAACATAGCTGTATTCAATATAAATATTTATACATCAGACGTAATTCATATTAGACTTTATTTAGATTAGACATATAAACTCTTAATAGATAAAAGACTGTATTTTTATATGTTAAAAAAAAATTGAAAGCTAATAACTTTTGCGTTTGCCACTTAATGAAAAGAAAAAGACAAATATACATATGAATATTTCTTTACTATTATTGACTTAGAAAATATAGCTATTTCGTATACTTCTCTGTTATATTATACGGTGATTATGATTTAAATACTTCGTATCAATCACAAAAAAGTATGGGTCAAAACGAGAAATTTAAATAATTATTACAGAAAAGTATTTTTCTGATAAAAAACTGATTGGCCGAAAGCGGTATGGAGGACAGCGCTCAACTTATTACTTCTGAAAGATAACGTAAGGGATTCGATTATATTGGCCAAGAATGACGTGATAAATGAGTAATTATCATTCGTCAGATGAAAGGATGAGTATGGCTTAAGAAACATTTTAACCTGCCAGTCTCGGGGTTTTCCCATCGGTTCAGTCATCAGCAAACCTTATTCTTCAACGGGCCAAGGCGGTGGGAAAAATTCGGCATTTCTCATCTAAAACGATATTGTGATAGGGTGTACCAGTTTAGTCTCATGACAATTATGTAACCTACGCCAATAGTGCCATTTAAGTCCTAGATATATTTTTTTTCGATTATCCTTTGTTTCAATTTTGTTTTCTGTAAAAGTGTAAATTAAATACATTAATGTTAAAATTAACTTGCATGCGCACACGCTTGTTTCTATTGTTTTATAAGCTTTAATTACTTAGTTATATGAAATAGATTACAGTTTTTAATAATTCATATTGTCTTCTTTATATTTAAGAGACTGAATTTTTTTAAAGGTTTAGTCTTATTTTGACATAATCTTTATTATTCGACTAGGAAATATATCTTTACACCATCTAAGCTTAGACACATCAAGATAGCTAACTGTAAGCGGCTAAAGAAAAGAAACAATTTTATCTTAAAGGAAAACCTCCTTGATAGCCAATCCCGCGAGGATACAAGTTTAAACTTTTCCCGGGAGATCTTAATGACGGATAAAATGCAAGAATTTGCATTTTAAGTTCCATCCCGGCAACTGTTTAATGCAGTCTCTGTACAGCGAGTCGGAAGTCGGTCGCTTCGCGAATATTGGAGAGCGGACAAATTTTGGTATACGACATAATTTTGTATATAAAAAATTTAATAAGGTTGGAGTAGTGTACAAACCTTGGCTTGTAATGACATTTTTTTCTTCTAGGGCAAACTTTTTTCTTTTTACCTCGGAGGTGAAAAATAATTTTTATTATGAAATGTCATTATCGCAATTATCTGTACACCTGTTCGTGTGTGAAAGTCTATTTGTAAGGGAATATTCTTGCTGTCGACTTAAAACTTGGTACAATTATAGACATTATATTTTCACGCGAACTGTTTTACATTTATTCCATTATAAACGAAAGTATGGTTAATTAGATAAACTAAATATTTTCTGATTTTATTATTCCAATAGGCTTCATCACTAATTCAGTTTTATTAATAATTGAGTACTGTAAAGTAGTTTTTTATTTATTCGCAAGTTAGCATTCAATTAGGGTTATCAATAACTAGTGATATTCGACTAATGCAATTTATCAGGTTACGTATATTAAATTATTTAACAACACACGGAGACTACAAAACAAAGACATGAAATAAATTGAACAGAAATAATGTCCATGAAAAATAAAATTCATGTCAATAAATAACATTGTATAAATAAGCTACAAAGAATATCCAATATTTTACGTTACTTGACTTTCTTGGTATATATTATCGAAAAGGACATCGGCCTCTGAATGTAGTACTTGTTCATCAATCATAATATCTGTATTTGTGTTATAAAACATTGGCAACAATTAGACCCATTTATCCCATATATCTCTTACTATTTATCATTCTGTCTTCTTGCTTTCCGACGAGAACGTGTATTAAACTTTAAAATAGGAGAAATTTTCTTAAAACACTTCTATGATTACTCGAAATATAGGTCTTCGATAAACTTCAGACCATAAGTCTTTTAAACTTTCATCATTAAACTTAAAGGCTCCAGCAAAGATAAGAAGACCTAAATATGTATCCAAATCCATTTTGTCTAGCGCTTTCTATTCAGATGTCTTCTTCTAAATATGTCTATACGATTAGGAGCATATCTGATAATGCCAAACGAGCTCTTTGATCAAATGCGGTTCTCGACCACTAAATTTCAAGTCATAGTTTTTAAGAAATCGAAAATTCAGAGAGATAATTTGCTATTTTAAATATCAACAGAACACAATAATATCCAAGTAGCTAATAGAGCAAAGTATACTTATTGTCACACGCAGAATATGTTATTCTACCCGCATAATATAATAAAATGTAAAGAGTATTTCTAAAACTTTCATTAGTGACACGCTTTAATTGTATGTAGGAGTCACAAATACAAATTATTAGTGTATTTTTAGTAATACGTAATCAAACATTGTTGTTTGTATACACGGGTATTATTGATCTAACGTCCTTGGGATAGAAAAAAAATTATGAATTATTACTATGAGAGATAAACTGTGACGAAATCTTAATTAATTTAATTAATCATTACGACTTATATGACGATTTTAATTTCGGTTTCGAATCAAAATGGTACGAAACACATGCGCTTGGAACCATTAGTAAATTTGTGTGTCTGTCTGTGTTTTTCTGTCTCTGAGTTCTTTTATATGAAAGATGCTCTTCTACTAGTGTTTTCTTTTGTTGTTATTTGCTACTCTCTAACTGTGGCTCAAAAATATCATACATTTTTTCCTACAACTTTTTCTAGCTAAAATTATCTCTAATACTTAAGAGTACTTGTATCATGGAAAGGGTTTGATTTTCAAAAAAATCACTTGACATTTTTTTATACACCATATCTTCTGAGTATATGCAAGATAAAGATAAGAAACAAATAAAAAAAAAATCGTAATCTTTCAATCAAATAGGTCCAACAGTTGAGGATCCCACTCTCTGGCACAATACCGATATTTTTACAATGCCTACTTATATCACTATATTAATGAGTTTTCAAATACACTATATGTTTTTTAATGCATAATGAAAAATTTGGTTCCAACCTTTCATGTAATATAATACAAACATTTTGAGCATTTATCCAAAACTCACTGGTTAAAAAAGAAAATAATTGAATTATTTTCATGGGAACGAAAGGCAAAGAGTGCGGCCATCGCGCCCCGCCCGCCGCCCGCCGCCCGCCCTACAAACCAATTTCGCGCCGGGCGTTGTTCACGGCGACACCGGAGTCACAATAAATCTTTTGATAGCTGTCAGCCATCGCGGCTTATAGCGAGATGCCCTTGACTTGTCCCTTCGTTATCCTGGCTCCCGGAACGAATTCGTGCCTAAGTAAAATATTGCGCAATAGAAAAAAAAATAACACCGATTCAACGTTTATTTAATAATAGAGTGGGCCGTCAGTTGGTAACTTTTTCTTTTTTATTTTATCAAAACTTCCTCGTTATGAACTGTGAAATTCGATGCAGTCAGAACGCGTAAGTAAAACATAAAAATTTAATCTTACTGTTGTAGAAGAACCATACAGCAGCCAATTTGGCTGCAACAACTAGGTACGTTAGCTCGATTGGTGCAATACCACACATTCACAGCACAGAATAACAGCTTCTTCTTTTGCGTTATCGGCTCGATCACCCTCCATTAAATATTCTATTCCCTTCCAAGAGGCGGACAATGCATTGCTAATTCCTCTGGGGTTACGAATGTCGATGGGCGGCAGTGACCTTCTCCTCTCTGATAGCTCACCTGCTCGTTTGCCCTTCGTATATTCTAACAAAAAAAAATCACTGGTTTCTTATAAATAAACGATTTGTTCTATATGTTTATATGTTAAAAGATCATATTTTAAATAAAAATTTTAAACTGACGTAGATATTAATACTTGTTGCCGCTGCGAGATGGGATTATCGGTGAATTTTCAATCCTGATGATGTAGGTTCTAAGAATATTATAATATATTATATCTATAAGATCTTTTTTAATTGTTTACATTACTATTGACAGAAAAAAAGTATATTATGTACAAGTTTCGTATATTCTTTGTTGAGTCTGATTTATTACATTTATTTCGTTCACTTAAACTTACATGTCTTTAGAATTAAG
The DNA here is from genome assembly GCA_005406025.1 of Eumeta japonica. Lineage (NCBI taxonomy): Eukaryota > Metazoa > Arthropoda > Insecta > Lepidoptera > Psychidae > Eumeta > Eumeta japonica. Next base: position 225,462 of record BGZK01000649.1, on the reverse strand, counting down.
ATACACACACGTTGAATATATAACGTAAGTTTAGAATGTTTTGTAGGCTAATACGCATGACCTTATAGTTTGAAAGGGTCTATTGATATGGGCCATAGCAGTATTATTGATATGGCCCATCGTCTATTGAAGGGGTCATATCTCAGTTCGCCTTATGTTATTTGAATTTCAATAACAAAAAAATATCAAAGCCACGACTATGAATTACAGAGGCAGTGGTTTGAGAGGACAACGAAGAATCACTTACGCGAATAAGGCCACAATAGTACAAAATTAAATCCGAAAATCTATTTTACACATTCTATAAGTGTATCAGGCACGTCGTACGGATCGTGTACATGGCAATCGACACAGCGTGTCTCTGCAGAGGCATCTACAGGCTTCTTATGATAAGGGATATGTGGTCAGGACCACATATCGTAATGACCGGTGATTGTCTTCACACCGGCTGTATATTTGTCTTGAAGGTAGTGTAACACATATTGGTCTTTGAAATTATCGAGATTGTATTTATATATCAATCTGACTTTGGAAAGACTTCGTGGATCCTGTTCAGTACATGTACATAGGTATTGAGTTTCTATTACTTTATGTTTCTAGTTTCATAGCCTAGATAGCATAGTGGCTATATACTTATTATTTTTTCTTTTATTAGGGTTCCGAACAAAACGGCAAAAATGGAACGCTTATAGTTTTGTCATGTCCGCCCGTCCGTCCGTCCGTTCATTTGTACGTCGCAGGCATTTTATTCAAAAACCACGAGACACATACTGATGAAATTTATGAGATAAGTGTCTTGTATATGCCACTGCTTAGTTTGGTAATTAAATAACAAAAATAAATATTTCACGAGGGGGCACTCCATACATGTAACTGAAGCTGAAAAATTTTTTTTTCAACAAACATCAACGAGTGGCACATAATTCAACAGTTCTTTTAAAAACATTTTAACGTTTTAAAGCAATTTTTATGATGACGTGAATAATTTTGGAAATAATCCCTTCAAAATTCGCAGCAATTGTATCCCCCCTCTATTTTTTAAACCACATATCCAAAAAATATGAAAAAAAGCGAAAGTAATGCTAAATAAATAATGTCAATAAAAATTATTTGAACATGGTGAGATATACTGTTTTTCAGTTTTTGCCGAAAAACTGAGCGTCTCAATAAAAGACCGTAAGTGCCATGAAGATATGCTTTTTTGCTGATGCACTTTAGTTTGCACTAGTTTAATAGTGATAGTCGACATACCTACTTGTTTTTCTCGTTATAGGCAACTGAAGTGCTTATAACTATGCTGAAAGGTAAACTTTACAAGTGTAACAACGTACTTTTTTCATCTGTAGTGCAATTCTTTGTAATAATGACTTCGAAACCCTATAATGAGTATGGTCCAACATGCTCTTGGTCAGTTTTCTTCTCTATGACTTTTTTATGACGTGAAACGAATGTCATTAAATAATAAAAGTTATCGAAATTTGATCACGAGCGAAAACATTCAATGGAGTTGTTTTATTTAATTCTTTTTCAAACAGGTCCCGCTGTTAATTTCTGATACTGATGTAGGTACAGCTTAAAATTCTTAAATATTTCAATTCAAATATCATAACCAAATTAGTATGATGAATAAACTTTTCATTCGCCGTACAATTCTTTCTCTATTAGCAAGTTTTTTTAACATAATCTTCATTATGTTCATTTGACATGTAATTTCGCAATATTCTACTCATATATTAATTTGCTCATAAATTATCACATAGCCAACAGCAACGGCACTCATACATGACAAGTCGATAGCGCTGCCGGCCCTCCGGTCGCGCCGTGTGGGCATACGCGCGACAATTAAGGGCAACATTCTGATATCGCAATAACAAAGTCTGTTCGTGTTTCGGGCCGCTCTAACCTTCATTAAATCGCTTTTAATAAACAGCCAGCGACGCGTATGCGGTTACGCAAAAATTCATTTCCGCATGCTCATTATTTCCGCTTGTGTTCCGCGCGGCGGCGCATAAACAATTTTGCGTCAAAAACAAAATGAAGGGGCGCCAGTTGATGTGTGTATCACACGGAAGAGGGGAGCGGCGGGGAGGCTGAAGGGGGGGCGGTGGAGGCGTCGACGCGGATTATAATGATTTCATCTTATTTGTGAGAGCTTTCGCATTTTTATCACGAAAAGTTTATTGACTTCGGTGTCGTGGCGACATGATTTTTAATGCATAATTTCATATATACTTTTTTTTCTCGTTCGCATCATTTATTTGTACTCCTCCGAAAAATCCTATATTTTGAATAAATCTCAAACACAATTTCACCAATTGTAAATTTAAGATTATACTACGATATAACGTATGTAAATTTAGGATATCGGTATTGAAGGCAAAATGGCAAGTTGAAAGTCTATAGTGTACCTATACGCTAAGTATCTAGGATCTTTTCACTTTGTTTTCTTTCACCGTGATCAAACGGTAGTCTTCATCTAGCAAATATTATTTAGTAAAACTAGTTTAATAACATGATATATTCACTCAATTAAATACTCGATATGCGCTCCAATGGCGCCCTTGAGGATGAGAGGGAAGCGTCCTGCTATTGCTGTATTTATAATCTAAAAACTTTTTAATCTAAAATCTAGTATGTAAATATTTTCAAATTTAATTGATTCTTCTCATTGTAGTTTTTTATCTTATTAGGAAAAGACTGAACCGATTTGAGTGAAACTTCTTACACTGATTGGGTTTTTACACCACGGATTCAATAATGTTTTTCTTAGATATATGTTTATGGTAAAATATGCTTATTTCCAAGAATTGATATGTTTTTGATTTTTGTACACGAAAATTTCAAATGTTAAATGCTCAAAACTAGACCGGCACGGAGGGTTTACGATCCAAGCCCTTTATTCTAAAGTAATAAAATCGGGGGGATATGCCTTAATTGATAAGTATAAAAAAACTTAGCACAGCCCAACCGCAACAAACAAAAATAAATATATTTTTTTTCTGGCGTTTCATTCCAAAATTCAAACTTGAATTGCTATTTATAGAGTTATGTGGTGCGCGTCATCATCAATTATATTTGTGGCTATCATTTTCCTTTGAAAACGTTCGATATATAATATAATATAAGTTTTAATGTATTAACTAGCATGTTCTTCGGTTGACTGTTTGTGATTGTTTGGTGGATTTTTATTCCTTCATGACACAGTAACATTTGTTGTCTTATGGTGGTCAGTAGCATGCCTACCGGCGCTGGACAGTAGTCGTCTAACGATTCCTAATGATGATCTGAATTGATATGAAACATGCGTAGAATTTTACTCTAATGAAAAAATGGATTCAACAGTTATAATACTAAGAGTTGTGTGTCCGCTTTCCTTAAATCCTCTCGAATCGAAATTCAATTGTTGAATGAGGATTTACAGTGGGATAGAAAATTTAAGGGTCAACGGTAGGTTACATATTACACGTTATGGCGTGTTGCAGACGAATATCTCATTACAAATTTCCGTGAAGTAAAACCTTATATGATGAAATGAAAAGGAAAGCGATATGCTTTATAATATATAATTATAATAAACAAAAAAAATAGAAATAGGGATGTACAAAACATATTACGATTATGTACTTACTTAACTAAATAATAATTTATACACATATTAATACGATAAATATTAAAATTTACGTATTTACAATATTTTGTTAAAGACAACAAATTTAATTATTCTAGTCATAAAATTGCAACAGAAATCACATGAAAAATTTGTAGTTTACAACGACTTCTGCCCTCACGCATCTGCTGGCATTCTGGTTGTTCCTTCAGTTGTATTAGCAACGTTGCTCCACGACACCGCACACTCCCTACGCCGGTGCGTAGCGCTATGAAGGTTCGAACTCAAAATTATTTATTTTTTAATTTATTAAGTCGATTTTAATTAAAATATTAGTCCAATATGAAGCCTTAGTCAGATTAAAATATGACTATGAATAAAACTTCTATTTTTTATAAATTAGATTTTGAATATAGTGAATATAGAATAGATTTTGAATATAGAATAGTCGTTTTTGTAAGCTGCGGGCACAAGTAACCAAAAAACCAGACATGATTTTTTTTATTATATTTATTCTGCACGTGTTCCATTAATTTTTTGTTTGCAAAAATGTGCAATGTCTTGGATATTTGAAGTGAATACTACATTAGGCGCGTTGGTCATTTTTGAGATGCGAGAAAACCATTGAACTCGCGGCACTACTACCGTTACCGTAACCGACACCTCTGTATGTAAGTATCTACATATATTGGCCCCGTTTACAAGAGTTGAATTTGGGTTGAAATACATTGATAATATAACTATATATAATATAAACATATATTGTGTATATACGTACAACATAGGATATATACGAACAGTATATAAGTACACATTCATGTCGAAACTTTTCGTATTGTATTTGTAAATTTACGTTATAAATAATAGATTGCAATTTTTGTACGTATATTAATATGCATTATTTTTCATTTTGCGCATTAAATAAAAATTGTATTTAATATAATTTTTATAGTAGTAGTTTATAATAATGAATAAAATACACTTAATTTAAAAGTATTTTCTGCACAATAAAATATTTTCTGACGATTTAAAAAATACACACGTAATAGTTTAAATTTTCATTTCCGTCGGCACTCCCGGAGTGCCGCCTATTTTTTATACTTATTTAGGTTATCGTATCATTTATTTTAATTCTCAAAACTTCCTTCCTCCAATCTGCAGTGTCCCGAACTATCTACAAATGTACGCAGGAGTGGTCACCATCACCACCATCACAAAAAATGTGGTAAGGTCACGTAATAGTGCTTAGGTACTTTTAAATGAAGTAAAATAGTTAGCGAATGATAAACTATACCTTTTTCGTAAACAAAACATGACCCCTTCACAACTAAAATATATTTTAAAAAACAAAAATTTCATTATAAAAAAAAAATTGTGACATACGTATGTTATTTAAATTAGAGGTTTATGCTAACATATGAGCTTTTCACCAAAAATCATCTTTTTTTATTTTTGATTTTCAAATAGATTAATAGCAAATTTGAATCGAAAAAAAAGTAATTTCATATTTACTGGACATCATAATGCAAAATAAACAACTTCACGTTCAATCTCAACCTCTGTTTTAGATATTTAAGCGAAACGGCAGATCAAAACACGTATTACTGCCAGACAAAACGTTCAATTACAGCTAATTGGTATTATATCAAGCTGTGATTTTTAATATAGTTATTCATAATCGATTAGTGATGAGATTGAAAAAGAAATTAAGTTTAAAAGTTAAATAGTTTTTTAGTTATCGTGGTCACACCCAGCGCAGACTGGATTTTCAGGCGACAGTAGAAGCACATCTACACTCGCGCTTAAGGCATGCAAAAGCACGACTTAATGACAAAACGAACTGAAAAGTGAAAAACAGTTATTAATGTAGGAATAAAATAATGAACGAAAAATATTAGTATTATTGTGAAAAAAAGCGTGGGGTGCTTTGTGCCATAATTTTCGTACTATTTTTGGTCTAATCGTACCCATCGAATATTTTCGAGAACTGATTTATCGAACACCGTAGTCAATTACCCAGCAATTTTAGTATCTGATAACAACGTAGGTTGTGGAATATTATCATATCGTTATCAAACATTATTCAGCTTTTTATATTTCACTATACTAATATATTACTGTAATTTTCCATTTTTTTGTTTGTGACGGATAATCTTGATAACTACGGAACTAATTTTAAAAAAACCTTTTATTAGTAATAAGCTACATTATTTCTGAACGACAGAGGTTAACTTTATTTTGGAAACCATAATTTTCCCACAACTTCATCCTTATTTGTAAATTTTGTGACATCCTTCTAATTTTGATCATATTTTTAAATATATAAGTGATATAGCATATAATAGTCTTTCTCCTCTATTTGATCACATGTTGATAGGTGTTGCGGTTTCGGCTTAATTTTGTTTACACTAACTCTTTACCGGAAACGAGTAAATTCTGTATCGTATTAGTCTAAGCGGAGGAAGCTATCACGGTTGGTCCTTATATAACAAGACAGAACTACTTTATTTTTCTAGTCTATCACGAAAACCACTTGAGTGATTTCTATCGGTTTGCTATTGTTGTATTATTTATAATCATCCAAATACGTATATTAGGCTTAGGTTTTTATTATTTCTATGAAAAATTTACTTATAGAAAATCGAAATTTATTTGGCTATTTATATTAAATATGCTAGTTATCGGAATTGGCATGTAGATTGCTCTAATGCTATTATTTTCACTTAAAAGTAAAGTAACAAATGAAATTCAGATAAGCTGTGTAGTGCGCCAAATCGGTTATCGATAGTTACGTTCTTTCAGACTAGCATCGAAACCGCAATCACTAGTTAAATCGACTCGGAATCGAGAGAAGGACCCATACCGAAACCGAGAGTGATTCCGGTATTAGAACCAAGAGCAAAATTTTGTAAAATCAGATATTTACACAAACAATATTGTCATAATTGCGTTTTACGTCAGTGACCATAACAATCGCGAATGCATACGAACATAACATAAAATGTATACAATCATGATATGACATATATATTAACATAATAAACCTTTACTCGCTAATATAACTGCAGGGCGGATAATCAATAAAACAACTGATTGAAATCTAAAGTGAGTTTGAGAATGAAATAAAGAAGGGATTAAGCACGAATTTGACAGCGGCACTAAAATTGGAACTGAGAACGAGACTAAAAACAGAAATAAACAGTTCCATAGACAAATTTTGATTTAATCAAATAGATTAAATCAAAATTTTAATCTATTAATCAACCTTGGAATCGTTATCATTTGTGAAAGAGAAGAGAAAGAAAAATAAATGCTTCACACAAGAGATGAAGGAATTTATTACATGTCCAAGTGGGCGAAGCTGCAGGCAAAATTTATAAGGTATTCATGATCTGCAAAAATCAAGTAGGCAAATAAAGCTACTGTTATTTCCACGAACATGTAAAAGCTGTTTTTACGAGTGTCGCCAAATACCCATAATCCAACCCGACCCATTAACAAATCTCGTCTGCGCACATAAACTACATTATTTCCTCTGTCCTTCGACAAACGGACAGGCGGAGCTTAAACAAACATAAACAAACAGAAAGCACGAATGGCCCTACGCGACGGTCATTACCATAACGGCTAACTCTGTAATTCAAAGTTATTAAGGCCGTGCGCTGGAAAGCGATTGGGGGGCACTCTGTTATTTTTAAATATGTTAGGCTAAGTGCTACTTAGAATGCGGCTTAATGAATATTCAAGAGGAATAAAGAAGAATCGCATGGCGTGTTTTCATTATTGCGATTGCCTTTAAACCCTTCGGCTGGCGGCTCAAGGATGGGCGGTTGGCCGTTGGCGAGGAGAGTTCAGTCTCGTATTAATCACATTAGAGGGCGGAGGAGGGCTGGGTGAATGAATGTAACGATGTTACAGGGCCGTTACCTTTGTTTGTACTGTTTAGCTTTGTCTGAGGTGGCGTTAATTGAATATGTTCACAGGAAGTTCGTGTTGGATTTACTAGTGAGTTACATCTCTCCGGTAATAACTATTTACAAGTCGAACGCTTAATGCTATTTAAAGTTTTACTACTTTTATTAATTTGCTGCTATGTTTTCTGATGATGATATCTATCAAAATCAGGCTTATGTCCTATAACTACAAAAATATACACTACATAATATTGGATATACAGGGAATTGGACATGGATTTCCTTACAGTGTTCCAAAGCTGATCGGTGGCAGATAATAATCCTATTTATCATTGTGGTAACAATGACCAGAAGCGATGCCTTGTCTTGTTTGTTATGGAACGGAAATAAATTCTGAATTTGATTTCAGTTAAAGAGTCCTTGATCGAGTCAACTGTGGTCGAGGATCAAATCCAGTACCTTATATAAGAGTACCAGCTTTATTCCCAAATCTTATGTAAAATCAACGCCATGTGTTGAATATTTGGCCAAGATTGTCCATATTCCCAAACGCTTATCATTATTTTATTATTTTACTTGTTTGTTCATTATTCGTATATGATTCCTATTTATTGTATTACTTGATTCAAATTTTCATTGATCAATTTTGTCATTGTTTCGAAATATTATATATTGATAAATTTTTTGCATAACAATTATATGATATACTTTTAGTAGTAGTCCTGTGAAGTATACATATAATTAAATATTGTAATAAAGTATAGTCGTAAGATAAAACATTTATTTTATTTAATAATTATTTAACTATTGAATATATAAGATTTTTGGGTTTCTTCTGTGTAGAATATAAATTATTTAAAAGAATTCTTTCCACTTCCATAAAGATATATTATTTCACTTTATTTATTTTTTACTACTTTTTAATAAACAACTTCACCAACAATGCCGAATTTATCTACATAACGGGGCACATTTTGAATGGAAATATATGTTTATAATTTAAATTATGTATAGTATTTCTTTGTTATAAAAAAAAAACTGGATGACTTAGTTCATCTTGTAGTTGTATGTTAATCTTGTATTCTTTATAAAACCCCAAAAATGTTATACAATATTACATTTTAGTCAATTGATCCCATTTGCCTTTTTTAATTAAATTATACTTTCAAATGTTATTTTCATATTATACTTTTAATAATTTTTGTCAATTATTTTGACCTTTTACAAAGCACTTCATTTAAATTATAATTTATATAAACGCTTTCATTAAAAATTTTCCTCATTATATCCATTGTACGCGTTTATTTTAAAAATATATATATTCCAGCTATAACGACCTGAAAAATTATATTAAAACAGTTGTTTACATAAAGGTCGTATTTAATTTTTCATAGAATTCAGCCGAGGCCGGAGGCTTTGCCGCGGCCGACCCGTCCGTTTTCGGCGCGCTCGCGGGGGCCGAGGGCGCCGCGCGGCACGGGCGGGGTCGCCGGCCGTGGAGTTATAAAGTTGCATTAATAAAGAAAACTCCGAGCTTTCCGGCGGCGAATTTCCGTGAAAAGCGGCCGTCGAGACCGCCGTATAATGAACGATGGACCGCCGAAGACGTTAATCTAATTTACACGGCGATACCTTAAGGGGGATCATTATGAAGATTTAGTGGCCGGGGAGGGCGGCGCGCGCGCCGTGTCATAGCCGCCTTTTATTTTTCGTTGCGGAAAGTGAGATATATTTAAATCTGAATAAAACCGATGGCGTATTATCGGGGGATTTCGAGATACCGCTTCCGTTTCAGATATTAACGTTTTAATAAACAGGTGATATATCATCTGTTTACGTAGTATTAAAATTACGCTTTTATTTTGTATTTGTTTATATATTTTCACATTGTTATATGGCATCTCAAAATATACTCTCATACGTATTTGGGCGTTTTACTATTGTAACTCTATTTTGTAACCATTCCATTAAATAAGCTATGAACCTAATATCAACTAAGTTGCTCTTTTATTCTAATTATTATAAACAAGCTTTCGCCTAAGCTCCAACCGTGCGGATGTACAAAAAAGTTCCTTTATTTTTGATCAATCAGTCTGTTTCAGTCACAATCTCTATCTTTCCCGTTTTCGATGTAAGTTTCGATTCCAACATCTTCTCCGACCTCGATCTCTGTGAAGTTTAATCCCAGCTGTATTAAGGAGCCTGTGCCCGCTTTCGATTCTTATGTTCCTGTCCCATTCAATTCTAATCTTGATTCTACTCTTGGTAGACATCAATCGTTATGTCAATTATACGCCTTGAAGTTTCAACTGCGTGAAATGTTATTTTCATTGTGCCTTGTTCGAGACTGTGTCGTCGATTACATTAGAAACACTAATTGCAGCACTGTTCATGTAGTTGCTTAAGTATGTATAGAATTACATATATACCTTTGACGAAAAAATCAGTTTTCTGTTCAAATGAAATTTATATTATTCAGATATAAAGCAATCTTATATAATCGAAAGTTTTTTAGAATCGATCGATTAGTTCTATATATATATATGAGTGTGTTCGTGTGTGGGTGTGTGTGTGTGTGTGTGTTTCTAACAAAGATAGAAGTTTTTGAAAAATCGGTGTCTTTGGTCATTAAGCGTTCACCGTTGTGAAGAAAGCTATTCCTTGTATTCCATAAATTGAAGAACTAATCCATGAACCAGCGGATGGAACGGGGTAGTCGACGAGGAAACAAATAGCCAGCAATCGCATTAGCGTCTTCGCAGCGACAACGGCTTTAAACGTTTACTATATATATATAAAATACCTTTTCACAATATTATTATATTTCCAATCCTGTTCATTTACACGCTTTGCTTGGGGAAGAAGAGATCGGGAAAGGAAGATAAGAATTGAGAGGATGAAAGGAATAGGAGAGAAGGAGATATGCAGTGAGAAAGTGAGAGACAGAGAAACATGTTAGCTAGCAAAAGAAATATCTTCTTATATTATTTATTTATGTGATAAATATAAATTATCTTATAAATATATATATATATATATATATATATATATATATATATATATATATACATTAACAATATTGTAAAATAGTTTTAACAACTTTACACAACTTGTTGGGATTGCTTCAAATTTAGGCGTCTATGCGTTTCGACAGATACCAAATTTAATCAAAATCGATTAAGTCATTTTCGAAATATATATATAAATTTATAAAAACTGACTATTGTATTTAAAGTAACAATGAGTTCTATCATTAAATGTAATACGAAAAAAATTAAAGAAAAAAAACCTTTTTTTTAAAACAAGCTTTTATTATTTGTTAATAAAATGAACTAAAAAGCTAAAAAGAAGTTAACTCTACTAAGAAATATAACACTTTATAAGTTCATTGTAACCTTTAATGATAATTAAGCTTCTTCGTCTACGACAAAATAATTTCATATCGTACATAATTATGTATTTTTAATACTAAACTTTAGACCTTAATTATTAAATCTTCCTGTTTTTACAACAATCCCAATTTTATAAATAAAAGTGTGTTACATTTTGATGGTATAGTTTAGAATATTTAGCATCTTCTTTTTCCTCTTGCTATCATAATGTAGCACGCTTTTATTTATAAAAAAGTTTGGGTAGTTGCAATAGTGAATTCAATTACACGACATTGTGTGATTATTATCGCGTATGTGAACTCCTTCTTCCATCAAATAATACGCTTGAAGTAGTAAACGTTGCTGTTTTGAATATTAAACGGTATTCATCTTCAAGCCGTGATCGACCTTAGTAAGAAATCAGAGCAAAGTTACTACGCATATGTAGACTTGGACATTCCCAAATAGAAAGGAAATATATGTACATACATGTGAAAGAAAATCTCTATATATTATATACGTTTGAAAGAAATTTCAACAACGAGGAAATATTATATTTTATTACATAGTGAAAACCTTTATGGTTACCACGGCATCTGTGTACAGCTACTGAGGTTGACGTCTAACGTCATGATGACATGATGGTGTCAAAGTCAAAGACGTTTACCGTCTAAGATCACCATCATGTACTCGTAGTCTGTGTTCCAAACCCACGGGTACCCTTTCTTCTAGCGCCCCCAAAACGGGAGACAAACCCCCTGAGATCGCCGCTTCAGACCCACATTTACATGGTTAGCCTAGGCGACGCAATGCTCGGCGTTGCGATACTGGCTTTTCATTGTTAACAGCATCCATACAATACCGAAAGCGGCCGACCACTCGTTGTCGCTCGGCAAAGCCACATCGTTTTACCATAAATATCAACTGCTCAAGCTCTCTTTGACATCTTTTGAAGTTATAGTTACGTACCCAGACAGGCACCAGTAGCCAGACAGGTAGCCTCTGCAACCCGCGTGTCGACAAGGAGATAGCCATAGAGAGGACCAAATACGCAACCTTACAGTAGAACATTATGAGGATAATACATATTTTTTTTAACGCCAAAATTGTTATTTACGTATTTCTGTTTACTATTTGCAGTTCTTACGTCATTATTGCAAAATAAAAATACCATATTAAGTATTTAGTCACGATAAGAGTATTATCGTGAATAAATAAAATAAATAATAGTTGATATATTTATTCGTTTGTATGTACGTGCTAATAAGGAAAAATTAATTAATTTAAATGAATTTTAGGTTTTTGTACTCGGTTGGTATTTTTTTATTTTATCTTTTAGCCTAACGTAAACGTTAATTGATACAAACGTCAACTTAAACGTAAATAGAATAAAAATAAAAACACTTTTTTTCTTGGTAAAAATATTATTCATATACGTGTGGTGCCTTCGGTCTGAGTTTGTTTCGCAGTTAAGCGTTTTATATTTAATTTGCGTCAGATTACTAAGCTATATAAGCCTATTGAATATTGTTGGTATGATATTTGCTTATGATATTTAAATTATGGCCAAATAGTGTTGGAGAGAATTGCAAGTGCATTTTTATATTTATTTAATTTTGAAATAGTGTCGTCGCTATGATACGAGAAAATAAAAATATCGAAAATTGATACCTGTATATTTGTTTTATTATAGTGACTTCAAAATTTTCGCTTAATTTCATATTTTCAAACTATTTATAAATTCAGTACAATTCCCAATTAGTTTTTTTTCATTATTTTACTTTACCCATATTCTCATGACCTGCACTTTGGCATTTTACAATCTTTTTAGTTTTGGTTGTTATCGTTTTCTGTATTAATATCTACGGCATTCAATATTTCCCAATTTCAATTTCGGAACTTGTGGCACGGAAGCTGTGTGTCTATTACAAACAGCTTTCCTACGTCAAACGACTCCCGAGACAATGTATATGAAAGTCAGACAGATGGAAGTGTGTGCTTGCGCAATATTGTTGCCAAATATAAGGGTCGCATCTCAAAATGTCACGATTCAAAGTTTCTGTCCCAAATGAAAAATAAGGAATATCTATAGTTTGCGGAGGCACTGTTTCGCGACGAAAACTCGCGTGCGAGGCGCGCGGGCCATCCCACCTGAGATTTTATTGGGCAATAATTTACAGTTACGCTGCGCTGCGCCGCGACGGTGGCGCCCTCTCTCGTATAATTTCAGTCTTACGCGGATTTCTCAAGGCTTTATAGTTTCATGCGGCTATCCCTTTACTTCTGTTGTAAGTAATGTACGTATCGAAACTATTTTGAACACAGTAGAGAATGTAAGGAATATGGGTAAAAACCAGACGTGAAAAAGGCGAAGTCAGAATGTGTATTCACTGAACAAAATCAAGCCTAAAGCATCTATTTTTCTATGACGTCCTTTACGTCTTACTGGTGCAAAACTAACTGGATTCGATTGGCTAAGATGGCATTAAAAGTTTGTTGTCGTCCCGATGACGAAATCCGAGTTTTTTAATTTGCGTCAGATTTTTCTTATATTAAGTTTCATCATATTGTTCATTTGCAAATAAAATAATATTAATTACCGAAACATTTATCATCGTAGATTTATATAGACACGAGTTGTAAATTTATTTCTCGGTATAACCATTTTATTTTTCTTAACTTATTCCGTCAGCATCATGACTTGCATCATATATTGTTTACAACAACAAAAAATTGCGTCCTGGCTGTTGATTGTTTCATAATATATTTGGGAATGCTCTTGAATATTATTTAATCTACAACTTGAGAAACTATTTTTTATATCATTATACAATCCTCGACAACAAAGTTGATTTCCTCACTAACAACATTTTTTTTTTGTGACCAAGTTTTAATCTTTACTGTTTCGATTCAAAAGCCTTTGAATTATCATTTAAGGTTCTTTTATCGTATGCTTTGTATATCATATTTCACTTAACCTTGATGGTGAAAAAGATATTAGTTATGTAACTTCTCTTCTTTGGATTCAGTCGCAAAAATAAGCTATTAAAGCCATTTTTACTTATGATTACCAAAAAATTTGAATTACAGAGACGAAACTGAGTGTGAGACGCTATTAGTATAGACTTTAATGTCTATTATTTCATTTTTATTTCTACATTAGCGCTATTAATTCACCATAGAACATGACTTTCAATTTTACAAATTTAGGAGGAATATGTGTACTATACGCAATTTAGGTAATAGTATAAATTAATAATTGTTTTTTTTGTTATTATGTTCATCAGATAAATTATTCTCTTCAAAATCACATTTTAGACAGAAAAGTCATCATGATAACGTTTTATATATGAGATCTGGATTAAATGGCATATTGACCATACCATATACCATAAGTGACATCAAATGTTTTTTTCAATCAAAGTTATTTATCTAAGTAATATTTAAAATAACCTCCGAATAAAAATTTATAAAGAGATAGCTAAATTATTTTTCTTCTATACCCGCTATTATATTAAACATGTTTCCATACTTTTGTATAAATCAACCTATTACATTACACATTTTTTTTTCGTTTTACAAATATAATGAGGCGTTACTTCTTCATTTTTCTCATGGGTCAATTGAATTGAGTTTTTTAAAGGGTTGTGTGCATTTGCTCAACGTGACGATATGTGACGAGCAGAAGACGTGGGTTGCGCACAGATATGACGTCACACGAGGTTTCGTTTTTAAAAACTTTTCAAACTTCACGTGATGTCACTTTTGTACGTACCCCGGGTGAACGCCTGAAATTTGACCCCGGAGTATTTGCTCGGGGAAAAATTTCGTTTGTTCTAAACTCATTGTGAATTTTAATATTCTTAAATATGCATATTTGTATATGAGTGTTTGTGTTTTTTTCCATTTATAAAACAGATACTCACAATTTCCTTTCTGGGTTCTTTTTTACTTGAGAACTATTACCGCAGGTGTAATTCTTACCTCTATTTGGTGAAAAATGGTGTTATTTCTCGAGAATATCAGCTCTTCCCACTTTTTACGAAAGGACCTTTTGAGAAAGTAACGATCCTTTTTCAATCATTATTTTAGCTCAAATATTTAATTGTATTTGTTGCTTCTCATTTAACTTATTTTTAAAGGTCTATAACTTCTGTTTACGAATGCATTTCACCAAATATTTTTGCTCAAAAACTGTCACATGTTCACTCAATTGTTGAGCTCCGTCGAATAGTTTTCACGTCACTAATATCGAGACTCATTTTGTCTTCGAACTCTAAATTTAATCCTCATAGTTAAGTTTGGGCTGACGTTCTTCATTACTATAACTTTAAGGGTTTGGCGAAGACCTGATTAATATCTTAAGAACTATTAAATTTTTACATTCGCAAAGATGTCATTCGATTCCCAACGTTTGTATTTACGAGGCAGTTATCACATTGTCGATATTGAAGAATGATAAGCCAAGCCAATAAATTACAAAACTACTAGGAGTTCTAGATTGTCGTATAACATATTGTGTTTATAAAACAGTTCTGCTTGCCTAACTTACATAGTTGTAAAAACTACATAGGTACCTATGTTGATCAAACATTTTATTTTATAGGTGAAAATAGAAAAAGTAAAAACTAACTTGAATAACTAAACGAAGGTAATTTTAAATTACCTTCGTTTATTTTAATATTGAAAAGCATTCATAGTTGTAGAACAACATGTCAACGTGACAAATGCAAAAATGACACATGTCAAATTCGCATGTACCAAGTGACAGATGTAATGGCAGTTGTCAAATGTACATAGCGTCAATGTAATGTAGAAAGTGTTATAATAAAAATTAAATTTAAAATACCATGACCCTTTCGTTTTAATCTTTCTTAAATGGTACTTCAACATTATAGTAGGCAATTCAACATAAGGATGTAGGTAATTATTATTATTATATATATGTATATATATATCAAGAATCTGTTACCCCACTCCTGGGACATATTAGCGCAAAATGTTTTATTTCGGTTAGAAGCGGGGGGTGAGAGGGTTAGATTATCCCTCGGCGCTGGTCCAGTGGGAGTTGAAGGGCTGTTAGCTACCTCTTAACATCAATGCGGTGACAATGTTCGGGGCTGACACTCAACGTCCATTCGAGACATAGAGAAGTGGCGTGATTGAATTTAATTAAGAAAACTCATGGACCAAATTGTCCGTAGTCTGAGAAATCGAATTTGTTGTCTTTTCATTCAAAAGAAACGCATAATATTTATTTCGTTTATTAATAGCAGTTTTTGTATTCATTAATAAAAAGAACTCTTACAATGGTATACCTAAAGCAATCACAAGAAAGCAAATTAATCAAGCAAAAGTCATGTCATTTTTTTATTAGATACAATTAATAAATTGAAATTCATACATTGTGGTTCATTAGATTCGAACAGGTGAATGCACTAAGAAATTTTCAGAATAAGTCTTCAGCGCGAGACTCTGAAGAAACGGCGAAATTTTCAAACGTGCAGACGGTACGCGAATAAAATAAATAAGACCTTTTTAAATAAACAAATCGCTATGGCGGGCGACAGATAATCAACAAAAGCACAAGTGGGGTTGTGAACATAAATGTGTATTTTTCGCGACGAGTGAAAAACTCGTGATGTTATCTCATGAGCGCGGCGCAGTCGTAAAGGCGAGTCTTAAGGGCCGTTCACACTTCGCCAGCTCGCCGTGTGCTGTTTACATGCTAAAAAGTTGAAGGGTGTCGTAGGTGGGGGGCTGTGACTTTTTCGTTTTCCATTTGGATGGGAGCTAGTTATGGATCGTTCACTTTCTTTTTTCCACAAAAAATGAAAAGGAAAGAATAAATAAAAAAATAACGGAACAATAAGAAAAGCGAGTTCGATCCCTGGTTTTCGAAAAATATTAATTTAAAGCAAGAACTTTACATCATATATAGAAAGTACACATCAACGTATGGTGAGAGATTCTCTCTCAAAGCGAACGTCTGGAAAGTTTTTGGGTTAGTAAACAGAAATTTTACAGACAACCCTTAATGCTGTTAGCGCTTCATCAATTTGTAGTTAATTGTTTAAAAACGAAAAAAGGTATAAAGGGGGTCGATGTTGGATGAGGTGCCTTCGATTTTGTGTCGCCCTTCGAATTTTAAGGTGATCCGTTCGAAAAATGGGCAAGAGAGGGGTGATACGAATTACGCTACCGGTTTGCGTGTGCGCTCTGTTTAACTGGAGAGAAAAAAAAAATACGTTGGCGACATGGTACACATCTTTCACTTTATTTCATTACCAAAATACAGTTATTCATTGTTTAGTTGTGCCTACCTAATTTAGTGACCGCTCCCGTGTTACACGCTTTCATTTTGAATAATTTATTAATCCTTTGTTGTCCTAATTAAATTAAACCTAATGTTTCACATTTTTTGTAATCTTGTATTATAAACCATTGTGGAGGAAAATAAAGAAATATTGTTAATATTATTATTAATTATAGTAAATGATTTTTGTACTGTAAGACATTCGATCTTAGACGTGATTAAGAATGGTGTATATATCTATATGTCATTCGTTTGTGACTGAACAACGGATTCTACTATAGCTTTGAGTTTTGCTAACCTAAAACAACCGTGATCAGTATATTTGTTCTTGGTAGCCTTCTTTCAAAATCAAGTAGCATATTTTTTTAGATTCGTTTACACAATTAGATGGAAAATGGTGCTAAAGAATTTAAAAAGGAATAATAGCCAGAGATAAGTTGTTTTCGTTGAGCACAAGCTCGCAGTTTGAGAGCTAACGAAGCTAAATATAACTTAATTGGCAGTTCGCTTCGACGATCGGATAGATTTTTACATAATTTACTTTCATAATTTATTTATTTTTCGATTGCAGAATTTGGCTTTTCCTCGGTTACATCTTGGCATACAAAGCGTGGTTTTCAGATTTAGTAAGTAGTGATTAAGGTTTTGGTAAGAAATAGTACCAGGCAAAATGCTGAGGTATACGCTATAATAATTTTTTTATTTCAGATTGAAGAACATGGAATTTAGCCCTGCAGCCTAACTCAACATGAGATGGCGGCTAGTAAAGTCCGTTGTCACCGATGACGGCGTCTGAATTTGACGTACTCTTTGAGTTACGGAGCGGTTGGTTTAAACTGACTTAGGTTGAGTATTCGCTAACCAATTATCCCCCTGTTAGGACCAAACTCGGTACCTTTTGATTAGAATGCAAACTTCTTGACGACTGAGCTATGGCCGCTTCTACATTGAGTACAATAGCGTAATAGGTGGGAATGTAGATTTTTCGATTTACATTCAACTATCAAACGCAGAATAAATAACTTCTTTATTGATATTTACTTTTTTTTCTGGTAAGTTTATCACACACTTCAAAAAGTGTGTAATAAATTCAATTCATGCTGTGTATGTACGAGAGTACCGCCAAAGTACATTTTGTGTATTTTGTACACTACAAAATACATACAAATGTACATTACCGATACATTAGCGATACATACCTGATTCAGAATAAAAGGTTGGAAATACTGTAAGTGCTTCGTAGTCACTTCGTAAGCTTTTCTTAGAGACCGATGTAATAAAAAAGTAGCTTTTGCGGGTTTCAATTGATTGGAAGAAGGTAAAAGCATGAAAGTTCTTGAATTTATATGAATTTGTAATAATTGTATAAATATATTTGTATTTTGTAGAGGTCTGGCACTATGTTATATACGTCTTCGCGAACAAATATAAGTGCATTAAAGACATTCGTACGCCACAACAATCACTTGAAGGATTTCAACACAAAGAGATATAATATACGGTCGCTTTTTATCGCGTGTGAGTATTTTACGAAAATGGATCTGAGTGTTAAGGTGGGCCCACATCGCGCATGAGGATGAGAAACGAAAAGCGGTCAAGTGCCATCGCCGCTAAGGACTGAAGTTCCGTAGCGGATTTTCAAGTTATACTTCTATACGCTCGTTAAGAGAAACAGATGAGAATGTATTTTCAGTTTGTTATAAAGTTGCGTGCGCCAATGTAATACATCGTTTATTGTTATGGTTGTTTTGTATACACACAGCGCCATCTGCTATTAGGATTTTGAGGTACAATACGGTGCGAAAAACTTTTTTCATTATCAAATGTTACTCTTCTTATTTGCGTTTGTATTATTTACAATATGGTAGGGTACTGAAAACGAAGTGTTTTTCAAAATTTGCAATATTAACAACACTGCTGCTATTAACGACTATCGTAATTTAGAAAATAACAATTAATGTTGGTTTTTAACTTCAGACAACCTGTTTATTCTACATTTACACAGTCAATTAAATTTAAATTAAACAAAAAACCGGTCATGTGTAGGGTATTTTTTTAATGCGTGTGGCTTGTCATTTTCTGTCAGTGTGTAAGTCTTTTTGAACTCGTCGATTACTCCTCGAGAGTAGTGAATTTTCACGGACAATGTGATTATCTATGTTCAATGCTCGTCTCTATGGTAAAATAAAAAAAAAAAAAACGAGTTCTAGTCACAAGCGTCAAATTTAATATTGTATCCTTGAGGACTCGTCGATCAATATTTCTACTACATCTTTACGTTTGGCTGTTCTAGTGGTGATCAAGATTATATTTCTCAGTGAGGAACCCTGAAACCCCAAAGTTGCATGAAAACACGATTTTTTTCTGTAATATGGAGCTTAATGTTAATAAGCATTCTTTAGATCGCGGCGGCGCCGGGGCCGCGCGGCTCGTAAGCGAATGAAAGGCTGCAGGTTTTGAGAAAATATTTTAAGACTCATTTTAATTTTCATTCCAAAATTACGTAACTATGACTTATTTGTAATTTGTATAGTAATAAATTATAAAATAATTATAAAGTCAGGTTACAATCGTTAAGTGCTACATGCGGAGTATTTTCATTTTGATTCTTAAACTTTACAATATTGAGAATCAACCTTTGTTGGGGAGATTCAAATTGCTGTATTTAAATAGATCTAATATGATATTAGCGGCCGCCCATTATTTCATACAAATGGAGTTTTGCTCTAAATTATAGTTGCAAACTACAAAATTTGTTAATTTTCAATGTTTTTTTACAAGTAGTAGATGTCGCCTCATTGAATTCACATTAACGATAGTTGTTGCGAATTTGTTTTATCGAAACCATCACAATATATTTCACAGCATACAAACCAGAGGTGAATTAGGTTTCCATTGGTGCCTCGAAAGTGTAAAGATTAAGTATTATTCGTCCGACACCTGGAAGTTGTTGTGAATTGTTTTAGGAAGACATCGCGTTCATTAACCGACGTCGGGCGGACACGGCGACGGCTCCCGGCTGCGGAACCCCAGAAAGCAGTGCTCGCGCATTCCATAAACAGCAGACGGGCTAATGACCAGCACCTAGAATTCGGGGCCCTCGATTCCGATCACGTCGCGGACCGTGAAAACGTTATTACGGCCGGCCGATTTCAAATTGCTTTTGATATTAAAGTGCGGGCCGCCGTCGGATGGAAGCTTTTAATCTACATCGGCGCCGTGTTTGTGGAGCAAGATTGATATTCAGAATTGCAGATTTGTTTTATATTCTAGTGACGGGGCTCGCACGCTTATTGTTGACATTTTAAATTTAAATTAATTACTTTAGCGGCTCTATATGTATGTATATTGAACTGGAGCCTCCTATTCTTTTTTCAATTTTGTTTAGCTGCGATCGCGCCGTTTTTAGTGTACCAGTTATTTGTGCTGTTTCGGATTTTCTTTACTCGATAACAGAATCCTGGATCGAAGGCACGGTTTTCTCCGAGGCATGGAGCATGTAATTTAATCTTACTGAATTCAAAAATTTCTTGGTCGATCCGTCAGTGGTTCGAATCAATTCTGGCACTTTCAGGTTCGAAGCCTTATTTTAATGACACTTGCTTTTAATGACCAGACCACCACCGGCTTATCGCACATTCCACTTAACCAATCGCGTATGACAATTCAGGCCGAACTGATTGTGGTTTTTAGCCGAATTAAATCGGCCACCGATTTTTAATTTTATACTACAGTAGTACGCATACATAGCTTAGATCAGTGATATTCAAAGTTTGTTCCGCGGATCCCTGGGGCTCCGTGAAACCTTTCTGGGGGTCCACGAAAATAGGTACTGATCATAATTATAAAATACTAAAGGGGTACATTAAGGCTCCAAAGGAAAATTTCATCAAATGTTTAATATTACGTTTTCACAAAAAGTTATGATTATTAAAATAATTTGATTATTAATAAAGAATTACAAGTAAATCGGTGTTTAATTATTCTAGGGTTTTGTCAAATAATTCGTTTCCCAAAAGGGTTCCGTAGTCAAAACAGTTTGAGAACCGTTGGCCTAGATGATCTTACCACACACTTATCGATTGCGTCGATGGTCGCTTCCAAAACTTCAGTATCGCACATGCTATTCTCATAAGTAATGTCTTTAGTTTCACGTGTTATTTAGGACCATATTCTATAAGTTGTTTTAAGATTTCCGCAAGGTAGAAAATGAAATAGTAAATTAAGACGAAAGAAATAAAAAAATATGAAATTGATGTGCATACTTAGGTATTATACGATGCCACTGTCGAGTTGTAAAATTCGGCATAAGTCTAGTTTATCTCAAGATATAGGATATCAATACGCATGGAAATAATTTCGATCGAACGGGAATTCAGATTATGAAGGTAGATTAGTTATTGGTGTTGCCGCCCGCGTGCGCATAGCAATGCGAGGTAGATGGTAGATCGTTTTTCGTCAGCTCTCACTTCTTCCCATACATAATCTATGTTTCACGCCTCCGTTATATGAATAGTTTAGAAGAATTCGCGTAACAGATAGCCAGACAGAAAGCGTTTCGCTACTAAATATTGTATCAAAATGCTTTCTTTGTTATGCTGAAACTATAGTGCTTACATAAAAAACGTCCAGTTACAATGTCTAATTTATTTTACGGAAGATGAAAAACTTAGTGTTTTTAGGGCTCCCTCTATATCTGTATATATGTTTTTCACCGTTATTTTTCACACTGATTTAATACAAAAAGCTGAAATGTGGAAAGTGTAAAAGTCAACGTGGTATTAAAATTTTGAATTCGTTGCCTCTCTCCATGTGAATTTAAAATTTTACGGGTAGCTTTTAACTATGTATTAAAGGCTACCCGTAAGTCACACAGCAGTCTAACTGCAAGGAGTTCAAAGATAAGTAACATTAGTATTATTGAAAGATACGCTGAGAAAAAATTATAGCTATGATAGCAATAAAATTTTGCCTCTAGCGAGCCGTTTGTAGTACACAGCCTCTAGAGCGAGGTTTATATTGTCAATTTTTATTTTGTCAATATACCAGTAGTTGTAGACTATGCTACAGTGGCAGTATTGAATTGTCACACAGACTAAGTAAACAATTTTAATTTCGCTTTAGTAACAATGTCACATTGTTCTTACCACAATAATAGATTGTATCTTTTTAATCATAAGAAAGTTTTTAAGGTATAAGTTCAAACGCACATTGTCTCTGAATTCACTTTTCTTATTCTCGTAGCGAATATACTCTGTGCCTTTAGCAATGTTTTCTTTAATTTCGCAACAAAGTAACGTAACGTACCTTCGTTACCTCAGAGTAGTTACATTGCTGGTCCGAACCCTTATATTTTCTTGATGGTATACAATGAAGGTATTGATATTCCTCGCAGGCTGTGTGTATTGTTTTAGGACCACTAGAGATGTGCTAGTTTATTAGTCTGTGAGGAATATCAATATCTTAATAGCACATCATCAAAAAAATATAAAAAAAAATTATGATAATAGCAAACTTTATAAAAAAAGACGCCAAAAAAAATAAAAGTCCGGAGAATTATAGACGAAGGCGTAAGTATATAAGTAGTTAGTTACCGGTCGCTAAACTTGTTAACAAGAATTTTTGCTATTTCATAATAATAAAGACAGATTACATAAGTCACTAGTACACTGATTGAAACAAAATGAATCACTGGTCTAAAATCAAATTAAGAAAAGACTATAGGTAATTTTTATAATTCACATAAAAGAAAAAAAAATTGAGTTATGAAATATATTAAGGGTAAAAAGGCTATTTAAAATTTTTGCCTGGTATATAATATATAATACCTTACCTTGTAGTTAAAGTAAAGGAAATGTATTAATTGTTTAGGTTTCACTCGTGTATTTGTGTATATTTACAATTATAACTGTTACATGAAATTTTAATAGCTTTCCTGAAATTGAATAATCAACAAATCGTAGCAAATTTTGTTAATTTAGCATCAAATTTTTTAACGTTCATGTACATTAATGCTATATAATGTTAATGACTAATAACGGATATTAAACATGGATCATATTAAAATGAAAAAAAATTGTTTATTTTATAAAGCATAAAAATTTTGAAACATGTAGGCAAAGAAATTAAAAACGATATTGATAATATGCAATAAAACAATTAGAATATTTAAGATAAAAATGAACATGAGATTAATGCAGAATATATAATAATAGAAGGAAAAACTATAAATGCTCGAATTCAGAAATTAAAACACACCTACAGACATCTATAATACTGATACATGAATATATACATATTATTTTAGTAAACTGCATACAAATTGCATTTTAAGAAGTGTATATTTTCACAGGCTCGAAGTAGTTCGTATAATAATTTATTTTTGGAAATTTATCCTGTAGATGCGCTTAAGGATAATAAGTATATTATATTTATCTCATCAGCGAGAAATGTGCAGACGAAAGGTTAATGGTGGCAGCAATGTTTGTAGTGACGCTGCATTTGATGAAAGAAGTGTTAAGTTCGCATAAAAAAACATGTACAACAAATATTCATTTTTTATTTAAAGCAAGAACACTTTGTTAACTTGCGTTTATATTAACTTTTCTCGACATAAAAAAACAAACACAAAATTTGAAAAATATAAAATAATATAACTTTGGAACACTAAACTTTTAAAACGTCACAATATACCTAGAGACCTTGCCAAGACAAAACCAGTAACATCCTTATTTAATTTAACAGTTAAACACTTTGAAGTGGGAATAAAAAGGAACGCGTTCGGGCCCACCAAATGTCCGCGGGCAAATGAGAGCGCGGTCGCGTCTGCCCCGAGCCTGCACCCTCGCACTACAGTACATTGTTGTTTTCAACAAATTACTTTGTCGCGTTGTCAATTCTCATTTTGTTTGACATAACATTGTTATAAGAACATATCATACAACGATATGCCGATAAAGTGACGTCATCGCTTCATCAAATTATTTCAATTGTCACAGAAGTTATTTCCAGTGGCTTCTAGACCAATAAAATATTTGACAATAAAAGGTTTGTTACAGGCAGAAAACTCGCTCGGGTGTGTAAGCAAAGTACATTGCTATAACAACAGTAAAATGTTGACAAAGCCTTTATTGCCACTTTATTAACATAATTTTTTGTTAGTGCAATCAAGAACATTACATAGAGTGCAAAAAAAATTTAAGTGAATGTTAATATTTATTTATTGTATAATACATATATTATAAAACAAATCAATGTAAAATAAAATATCGACAAATTTGTATAGATCTTTAGATCCCAGAAACTTTTATTCAAAACTAAATTGGTAGCAGAAAAATATATACAGCCGTTGTTTCTACTTACCTTGTGGGAAATAAACGTGAGGTTAGGTATGTCATGTTGCGTTATTGGAATATATTTTTATTAAATAAAAAATTAATTAATGTGCATATAATCAATCATATTCATAGTTTCTATAATAAAAGTTTTAATGCAGTAAAAAAAATAAAGATAAAACTGAAGATAGCAATTTTCACATGTAGTTAACCAATAACGAGATATGAGCCTGGACACTGAAGTTTACGAAAAAAAATGTGTCAGCAGATATTCATGGATTACAAGTCAAAATTCAATGAACGCAATCTTTGCCAATACACGTCTCTAATACTCTCTATGTATTTGATGACAATTTAGATAAGAACATAGTTTTCTTCATTACTTCAAAGGGCTAGGTGGTATATTATATTGTGATAACATCTTGCGCCAATGTCGTGTCGTAACAGCTTCTGCATCATTGAGAGCTCAGCTTAGGCTGTCAGCAATCAATTAATCATAGCATTCCAATTAATATCAGCAATGACTCCACGCAAGTGAAAAAAACGTAGTTTTACTATGATATTTAGGGTTCCGTATTTCTAAAGGAAAAAGGAACTTCTATAGGATCACTTCGTTGTCTGTCTGTACGTCTGTCCATCTGTCTGTTAAAACAATTTTTATCGGAAACGCGTGGAGGTATCAATTTAATATTAACATCAAAGCTTCTAAATCGACGTAGTAAAAATATACGAGAAAAGTACGACCACTTATAGATTGTGAATTATGATAAAAACGTATAATAGAGCTAACCATTTTTACTTAGACCTAGTATTATGAAATTGAAAAAAAAGAAAGAAGAAGAAAGGTATCATATCACAAATAAAGGACAAAAATCGGAAAATCTTAAATTTTTGGTAATATGAAAAAATATTTTTTACTGAGACTTGTGAAATGAAATGTGGTCCGTGATGACCTTCTGTGGTAAAACCATGCTGTAGCCAATTTGGCTGGCAGGCACAAAAGTAGACCTGCTTGGGCGATGACATACCATACTTTCACAAAATACTGAACGAAGTAGTAGCTTCCGGCTTTGCGTATTGTGAATGAGAATTCCAGTGGTCCATTTGCCCCCTCCCCCTTCCATCAACCCGATGCCCATCCAGTAGATAACCCTTCCGTGAGGCTGACAACGGACTGGTGACTGCTCTGGGGTTGCAAGTGTCCATGGGTGGCAGTGAACATCTATTATCTCGTGGTTATCCTGCTCGTTTACCTCTCAACTATATAAAAAAAAAAAAATGAAAACCAATATAATACGGAAGAACATTTTTAAGTTCGGCAAAAAAATCTTAAGATCTTTAAGAACTCGGATATATTTAAGGGATATTGAATTGAAAATCAAAAATGTCGGATTTCCTGAAATAAATATTTCGCCAGTATCAATATCAAAAACAGACAAACAACATCGACACTGTTAATGGATGAAAGATCCACATACATCATTAAATTTGTACGGAACCGTCAGGGTACGAATCCTATTTGCACTTGTCTGATTTTTTTCTCTCAATACCCCCATATACCCATTGAAATTTCATATGTGTAATATGACTTTTTGTGGTTAGGTTACAAATAAGCACATACAGACGGATGGACATACTAAATACTAACACAAGCTTATATTAGTATCTCAATAAGTATGCATCATTAAATGGGCTTAGGAAAATAAATTTAAAAATAGAAAGAGGAGTCTACTATGAGCTGCAATGATCGTTTTCCCTCAAGATTCAGGTAGCTTCAGTGGATTTTATATGAGATGTGATGTGATAAATAGCGCGCGTGGATTGACGTCTGCTTAGAACAAAGTAACATAAGTGTAAAGAAAAATAACTTTGATGCTTAATAATTATAAGCAAATGGAAATTTTCTGATTACAATCGAAGCTGTAAACACAGGCACACACACACACACATGTATATAACAATGAAAATTTAGTTTAAGTAAACGTAAAAATTATTATGGCTTTATTTGAGAAAAAGCTCTGATCAGTATTTTTTTTTATTTAGAAGAAATGTCGTATTTTCTTTATTCATGGTGCTAAATCATATATTAATTGAATTACATTTGCGTTTTGTAATTGCGGAATTGCGAAGATTGTACAACGATACGGTGTACGTTTAACCTGTATAAAAATGTTCAGCTTGTCTTGTATTGAAAATGAAAGGCTACTTCTGTTTCAGCGCTACTGTTATACTGAATACATATTGAAGCTAGCGCTGTAAAATAAAAATATTATTATTAGTAAAATGCAAATAAGAAACAAATATCGTTGATGTTACTGTTCAAACAGTCATCATTATTTTTATATCGTGTTTTTTTTTCATTTTTTGTGCAATACATTTATTATTTTAATTGTTTTCAATTGAATTTTTGAAATACTTATAAATAAATATTAACTAAACAGTATTCCATTTGGTATAAAGCGAATCGAAGAGTTAACAAAATGTAATATTTCCGACTAAGAAATGTTCTATTAGATTAAAAGTAAACAGCATCACGTAATAATATCAAATACTTCCCACTTATGGAGCTGATAAATGTTGCTCCATTTCATTTCTTTGTAGTGTCCTAGGTAGGTACTTTGTAGTGTAGGTACATTTCTTAATTTTGGTCAATGTACATGAATTTAGTAATATTAAATTAAAGATCTGAAGATTTTTCTATGCAACCGATATATGTAAAATAATCTAGCTATATAATATATATTCTATGTGGATCCGTTATTTTAATACCCTTAAGAATTAGAAGATGTGTTACTATACAACATATATGAAATGAAAAAAAAAAATATTTTCAAAAAAAAATCCATTTAATGAAATAAACAGAGCATTGTTCAATTTTAAGTATTTTGGACAAAAAATTGGGTGATGGAAGGGGTAGCCGAATGTATGAAGGAGAGAGTTGGCCACCGGAACTTTCACTTACTGGACAAAGGATAACAGCGAAAACTGTTACATCTGTATTCTGTTAGAATGTATTGTCTTGTCTTACTGTATTGTCCCATTTTCGTGCTGCATCCAAGCACAGCCGGTCTGTACGACATCGATTACAAAATTGCGCTGGAGTCCTCTCTACACAGTTCCGCACTCATTAAATTCAGATAAGGTTGTAGTATATTACGCCAGTCTTTAGGTGGAAAGTCTGAGAATCGGTAGTATCTCATACTATTTATTCTATACAAATGGGGATAGATTTATTTTTATGAAATTTCAATGTTTTTATAAAAAAAGGTTTAATATTTATTATAATTACAAAAGCTTTATAGTTTTTTTGGTCATAAACAAACTATTAAAAGTGTTCGTTACTCTAACTTAATTTTATATATATACATGTATATTCATTATTTGGAAAGTTGGCAACAATTTAATTTACATATACTTTGTTTGTATATTGGTACAGAAACACATTTTAAATAGTATTAATAATTTGTATATGAATTCATGTTAAAAAAAAAGACGTATGTGTATTTTTGTGTCGATAATAGTTTTGGTAAAGCATATCAATAGACTTTTTTTTATAAAAATGGAAATAGTGTACAGCTACTGCCAGGGGCGTGCTTTTCAATTGTATTATAATCCCTTTTTGTTACACTCTAGACATCATAGGGTAAACAATTCGAAGTAGAAAGGAATGTATTGCTATTTTTTTGATTCCTTTACTCAGGTTGGAAAGAAGTCCCTTTCCCTTTATATGATGTTATATCAAATAACAGGAATAATGAAATAAATTAAAGGCTTTTGAGAGTAATTAAACGAGAAATACAAAATAATAACTTAAGAAAAATATTCATTTTCTTAAGATTATATATACTTAATACATATAAAATAGCGAATTATAAGATGTATATAAAAACACTAAATAAAGCGCCAGATTTTTTTTATCGAAAACTTTCCTACGTTTTTTCAAACTGCACAATCATGTAATTTTTGAAATCGATAATAGATTTGAAGACATACATTTGAAAACTACAACTTCAGAACCGAATTAAAATCGAAAAATAATCATAAATAAATTACCTCAATGACGTTACATATTATTCGTTGTAAATGCATGGAATATGATAATGTAGATACATTTTTACCAAAGTATGAAAACGATATAAGCGCCGCGCCGCGTGTGTTGCCGCCCTACTTGCTTAATAAGTATTGTCTGTTAGAGTGAAAGGAGGAGAAAGAGGGAAAGAGAGAACAATCGAGAGAGTCACTATGAGCCGAATGGAGAGAGATAACGTGTTTTCGTTACGTGACAATTTTTACCAACTAACAATACCCGTAAACCGCGTTAAGAAATTTCGTTGCAAAAGAAATAGAATTTTTACCTATTTATCTTTTCGTGTGTTTGTATATCCTAATTTCCGAAATAAATGAATTGATTTTGATGAGATTTTACAAAAAGACTTTTCTTAAATAAGAATGAAATTTATTTTTTTTTGTATAAAAGAATGGAGAGAAGAAATATAAAATTTTGCAAGTACCAAGTTGCAGATGCAGCTATTTAGTAAGAACATGGATTTTATTATTCGTAAAAAGGGAAAAGGAGTTGTAAACAAATATAATTAATGTCGTAACGGTGTGGGGAGGATTCAACGCTCGGTTATGAAATTAGGCTTCATAACGTGAAACACGCAATGGCGTCATTAAACTTTTTTTTAATTATTTTGTTGATCACAAACTAAAGATTTCAAAATGCCCTTATTACGTGTTTTGTAGAAGTAAGTTATTGCATTTCCGGTTTTTATAATCCCTAGTTTTGGAAAGAGTTAAATTATAAACCTGTACAAGTTAAATCTCGCCTAAAGTCTTACACGACGTTTTCCATTGGCACAATCAAGCAACGTTACTTTTTCTCTCTGGTTACGAGTACATCACACATTGTCCAGCCCTCGACATTACTCGAATTTACTTGAATGTTCCAGAGAATATTGGACCATTGTTAGCTATTGTTAGGTGAGCAATTTTTTTATTGTGCGGGCACATTCTGAACTATTTTGCTTGTTTACGTGATGGCTTGCCTATTCATTTAGAGACTCAAATGTAATAATGACTCTTGTATAAATTCAACAAATGCAATAAATTGCTTTTCTTGTTTCCTTTTCATTTCAAACTGCTATAGTTTATGGAAGTCTTAGGCTTTAGAAGGGCCTGCACCCCTGAAAAGTAAGTTTAATTGAATTGTTTCGTGAAAAATATTTAAAATATTAACACTATGATATAACGTGAAAAAAAGAGGAAAAACTGAGGGTTTATGAAAACTGTTAATTTGTGCTAAAATGACGTTTGATCGTGATTTTCTTCAAATGGATTACAGAATGAAGTGAATAATATTCGGTTATTTTCAAAGAAATTAAATGAAATATCATTGTATGTTTAAAAAACTTACCCCTAACTAAATTTAAGTATGTTGTGTTTTTAAATTTATTCAGGGGTAAGTTTTGATATAATATAATAATTTTAATACAATTTTGATATAATATAACAATTTAAAGAATTAGTAAGAAAGGGTATTTTAAAATTTCCGATTATTGAGGACAAATATGTTATACATCTAATCAGTGACACTTGTTATATTATCAGGTTTTTTTCTTTCTGCGAATCTTATTCGAAAAAAGCGACCCTCAAGTTTCTTGCTTGTTCATCTTCAGGGTAAATTGTATTCCAAACGCGTGTTGAATTCATATTAAAACAATGTATTATAAATAAGGTTATTTTTGAATTTTAATGTCTGTTAATTGAAATTTTAATTTGGCATTTTAGCTTCCAACTGAACTGAACTAATTTTAATAAAGTTAATTATCAAAATTGGTTCAGTTCAATTTTGAGAAACAGACAGAGATGGAGCAACAGCAATTTTAAAGTCCATTGACCTAAGTTCGGATCTTCCTAAAGAGACGATCTCAAATGGTTTTTCAAAAATATCTTGAGCTCCGTTATATTTTTTTAATAGTATATACTAATCATAAAATTTACTATGGGAACTTACATGAAAAACTAAAAGCAATGATACATCATGCTAATTATATAGAGCGACATGGAGAGTTATATTATACAAGAAGAAAATTGAAGATAGAAAATTATTTAGTGGAGTAAATATTGGAACTTAATTAAGTACATAATTGACTGACCCTTAAACGTTTCCGACCCACCTGCCACTGTACTAACTCGATACTCGGAAATAAGAAATTAATTTAACTTAAATTGTTTTCGCCGAGTTATTCGAAAGGAACCAACCTTATGGTTGGTATTAAGATACTAATGTATTTGCCAAAATATATCGTTTATTGTAAGGTACATTATTAGTAATATTAATAAGGCTTCATCGATAGTTTTACGTATTTTTTTCAAAACTACGAAAATAGATAGCTTATTTAGTATTAACTGAATTGAATAAAGAAATAAAATAAAACAAACGATATATAAATAAAAAGAAACTTAAATCATACATATGTTTTAAGTATATGACAAGTTCATGGGTTGATTTAGAACATATACCAATGAGTTTTATAAACTTAATACTTTTTTGTACTGAACAATACCTTCGCTAACAGGAAAGAACAACATCGCGAGGAAGCAGATACTGCGAAGGTAGATGAAAATTCACTCTCATTTCAGTATGAAACGTACACCAAACTAAATCGATATCACAAGGAAGTAGGACATTGTTTCTAGCGGTGCGAATTTAGGAAAAATAAACATTGTATGTACTTGGGTATGCAAGTGACAAGTTAAATGTATAAAAATGTGACTGAATTTTGAAGCCAAATCATCAAAAATTTGCACTTAGAGATTTAAAACAGTTTAACATATATTTTGTTAAAATTTATCTGATGTATATTTTTTTGGGTCCTTGATAAATGTAATTTTATTCATAATAAAAGCAATACTTACATAAATATGACATTGAATTTTGTTATACAATTTCCTAATTAAAAAATGAAATACCTACTCTTACATGAATAAAGGTTTATAAATATTAAAATCAACATTAATAATGTAAATTATCAGTCATGTACACATAGAAATTTTTTTATGATAAATGTACATTTATTACATTACAACTCGATATCTGTTTACGATGCTATGTTTGCAATACGCAACACGCGCATGGACGATGAAGTAAACTATATGCGCGTCGCTTTCCAAAACTCTCATTCCAAACTAACTTCATGGTGTCTTACATCAGCGCTCGAAAGTCAGAATGGAATTTATTAACATAAATTCTAAATTATTCAGCCTAATAAGCCTAAAGAAGTATAACTTCAAAAATAATTATATATTATATTTTCAATCTCAATGAATAAACTGGTTGTTATACGCTACAACTGTTTCGATACATTGGTAGCACAAAATTAGAAGTGTTCAAAAAAAAACGCAAAAAGTAAATACAGATATAGGGAAAAAGAAAAAGATGAAAAACAAATTAATAAAATAAGAGTAACGGCTCTCTTTAAACGATCACAATGATGGCAGCAAAAAGGACAATGACCTCAAGTCGACTGCGGCCGCGAAAAAAACTAGGGCAAAATGTACGGTGAGCTGATAAAGCCAATTAACAAAAAAAAAATGTGATTGCTGCTACAGTACAAAAAATCCTAATTGTTCCTTCCTGGCTGTCAATTTTAAAACTTTCTCCTTTGACTGGAACCTTTGGAAAAAAAAAACACTCTTTTGTAGAGGTACATTTGCCGCTTCGTTTGGCGCATCGACGTGAAAACCACGTAGCGACGCGGGCTTACGGAATTGCTTCAGTGAATTGGGAATTTTACCATCAAACAGCCGATAGGGGGCGCCGCCGTGTCCCTCGAAATTAACGAAATCGCTGATCGAAACGCCGATGGCTTGTCTCACTTTGGTCCGTGACTCGTTTTGTGTAGTTGTTTGAGCGAATAGGTTTTTGATTTTCTGTACGATAAGAGGAAACATTAGGGGAAATTATAAGGGATAATAGCTCTGGTTACGAGTATAGGGAGACAGTTTGGTTTTTTTTTTGTATATATATAAAATGCTGATGTTTTCGTATACCAATTTTCCGTATATTACCGAGAGTACGATATTACATATATACACATAAAATTGTTATATGGAAACTTTTTTTTTTAACAATCTTAATTAACTTTATTAATTTAGTAAAGTTAATAAATTCTTAGGATAAGTATAAGCACTAAATTAATTTCTTCTAGAGCCTTTAAAGTTTCGTTAATGTGCCGATAAACCTCTTATTTATTCAGTTATGATCATTAAAATATAAAAAAAAAATCAAAATGTCTTCAACTTTTAAGTTTTACGAATTGTGATGTATACATATGATGTTGATAACATAGCTATCGTAAATAACTTTAAAATAGTGAAAATGGCTAATTAGTTATCGAAACTAAAATTAACGAGGTTTTTTATAAAGTTTGTGAGCATCATTATTTTATAAAAAAATATTAGAAGGGCATGGTAATGGAAAGTTACAATTGACGTTTCTTTTAAAGAAAAAAAAAACAATCTTAACTCGAGTACTTAATGTCAACTTCAATATTATTATAATAACTTATTTATTTCTAAATTATTACTCAGTTTCATGAAATTCTATTGGATATCAATATCTGTGTATATTCTGTGTTTATGTATTTTACTGTACTGAAAATGGCTTCATGTAGTACTACTACATGTACGTAAAGTACGATAAAGAAAATCACCTTTCTCTCCATGGTTTTATATCCAAAGTAAAACACTTGCCGTTCCACCAGATAAACTACTAAAACGGGTCATAAAATACTAGAGCAAAGCCAGGACAAACAAAAGTTCAGTAGTAAAATGAAAGAACTTTCCTCGTTCTAATGGAAGTATGCTTAATCAAGCAACGCTACATTTTAAGTACTTTACATAATTAAAACTTTACGTTTGACGCATAAACAAAGTTCGAGTCCGCGGTTTACACATTCAAGTTTCAGGATGGCGATAAAATTTGGAACAGAATTCGGTAAATGAAAAGGGTATTAATTTATTCCTGTTTACGCAATAAAAATATGTACGTCTGTATGATTTTAATGCATTTTTATAGGTATGGGGCAGTTAAAGATGGCTTTTTAGTGGATATCTACTTTTCTCGCTGTTCGGAAAGAATATAACAAGTTGTGAGGTACGCGCTGTGTACACATTTCACACGAACAAAAATATATAATTCCCTTTTTCTGTATAAGTGTCGATGTCTTCAAGAATTTTCCTTAACCGATAGCAAAAGCTGTTGTCGAATAAACAGAAATACATGTTAAAATGATATATTAAGACGTCACGACATCTACGAGTTGGTTAAATAAATGGTTATATAAATACGAAACTCTGTAGATAGGTGGTTTATACGATGTAGATGTCCGATAAGAGAGAAATTTTGAAAACTATATTTTTAGATCAGATTTTTTGATCTAACACACGTCATATTAATTTCGTTCTTATGAAATGTAGCCTACATCACCCGAAGCGTTGTTGTACGTGACGACTCACTTTGTCCATATACTACATTCCGATGAAGGAACAAGGAACCGATCAGCTACTCGAACGACTAATTAAGGCGATACACCTATAACATAAAGAATTCGATACAGCTGATATTGAGTGCGTATTAAACAATAACTTCGTTCTTAGTACGTTGCGACAACGGCACGGCGCGTCCTCGATGTACGTCATCGCTACTAATTCAATGCCACATTGTCAATTGTTGCGCGATATTGTTCAGAGAGTAACCTAAGAACGAGCCCTAAAATGACTCAACGTAACGCCTGAGGCTTTTTTTTATTTACCCTTTTTCCTATTTTATTTTATCAATATAACGTTAATCGATTTTGGTTTTAGAACTTGAACAATATGAATTTTGGTCGGCTTTAGATGAAGAGTCTCCAAAAGATTTTGAATATTTGTTTTACCTTTATACCCTATAAGAATACTGGTCATCCAGTACTACTTCACTTGTTGCAATTGATAATATTCTCTGTAACGATTTCTTTTTATACACGGATGGCTCAAAAACCACCTTTATTATTTTCATAAAGGAAAATACAAATGAAATCACAGCCTCGACAATGTTGAAATTTTTAACAAGAAATGAAGCGTAATGTCAAATTCTGTACCGAATTGTGTCGACAAATTGAGAAAATTATCAACATGGGCGATTCCAACAAAACAGATGTTGCGTTGGGTCGTACGAGCCAATCTAAAGGTTTAATGGTTATTTCGTGATATTATTTCGCCAAACGAGTTCTACATTCAATTGTATTGGACGAACTGAACTATAATAGGCAGACCGACACACGCGTAATCGGTTCCATTTTTCTTTAAGGCTATGGAACCTTAAATGTAAATGAAACTTATCGAAGGAGCTGTTAAATTATGACCTGATATGATAGGTAGGTAATTACAGTTGTTTGTGTTATCGTAACCGCAAACGCCTCGTTTCAAAATCCTACTAAATAAAATAATGTAAGTTTTTGTTTTACATTATAAGCTTATGATTTTTTTATTCGAATGTAAACACAAAGGAAAATTTTATAATTGTAAAAGACAGCGTAAATCACATCTATATATATAATTAAATTGTAAATTTTGTGTGTTTTTACATTAAAATTTTTTTATCAATAGATTCGACAAGTTATTTTGCAATACAAATAACTTGTCGAACGATAAATAATAGTATACTAAAATATTTCTTGCTATTTCTCTTTGTTTGTCTGTTTGTCTAACGTGCATCACGTAAAAGCCATTTAATCAATTTCAAAATATAATTTTCTATTTTATACTGATTAGTTCTAAGTATAATAAATGTTTAAGAAAAAAAATCAGGATTGGTTCGGCAGTCGAATTGCTAGCGAAGCAGGGTCGGAGTCAAGAGTGGAAGCGTTATTGTTTCATAATAAAATAACTTAAAAGAGGCGCATGTGATTACGATGTTAGAGTATACGTTTTCTGGCGTGAATTGATCAGAATCGAGAGGGAGACCGGGATCAAGAGTGGGATCGACAACGTAATCGATTGGTGTAAAAGATGAATAAATTAGTTCTAAGCTCATGATAGAGCACTCACAGGCGAAAGCTAGTGTTACATAAACTCTACACAGCTTCACATATTAAAACGAAATAGAGTGCTCTTACAGTTTTCTTCCGCAATTTTTCAACGTCTGCAAACCTTTCATACAACATTACCATGGGACGACGAACTTCCCCTCCCCCGCTGCCGACGCCGCTCGCCTCCGAGCCCGAAGGGTAGCACTAATGTTAGAGGGAAGGCGGAGGGGGCATGGAGAGGGTCTCTCGTAAGTTGGCCGTGTAATAACTCGGTTTTGTTACGGGGACATAAATCTCTGTGCGTGTGAGACGCGACGGCGCGTCACCGCGCGGATTGCGGACGCGAAAAAATCGTTTCGCGTGATTGCATTTGGATATGGGCCAAGGGGCTGTTTTCTTGTGCTTTGTTATAAGCTTTAAACGAACCGTGTTAGAGTTTCGAATTTCTTTGTCGATCTTTTACGTTTTTAACGTTTTTCATCACACGTAACAGACTGCTGTTACGTTTGTTGGATCTCTTTGAGATCTACATGTCTAGATAGATATAAATAGATATTTATGATCTGATTTTTGAATTAAATTTTTTTCAACAAGATTCCCTTTGTTTTTCAGAACTATAAAAAATTTTATTAGTGTATAGTTCCAAAAAATTATCTGATAACAGATTCACGTTATAGTGCCTTTCATGCTTTTTATTCCCAAATTAAAAAAAATATTTCTAATACGCACGTGAGAAGTTGTACTTCTTTGGCATAAAGAATTGATATTTTTTTTGATAAATGCAAATTATTTTTTTTAAGATGTTCCACATTAAATTAATAATAATTAAATGTTTTGTTCTGTTGCCTGCTTATATTGTCCTGGTACTCGGTTGAACCAATCCAAATTGTTGTTACATCAGAGCCGTTGCATATTCGAAAATCACTGCGATTATATTTTTTTTAATGCTTCAAACGAAGTATAATTTCAAAAATCTTGAAAAAAAAAATCAAATATAGCAGAAATAAATAACGAATATAATATAATGAAACTCCTCTACAGTATTCCATATCGAAAAAAAAATCAAAGCGATGTAACTTTAGAAAAGTGGATAACATAAACTTCAATACAATAAAAAAGACTATTCTACGCTATTAAACGACCAACATTTACATGTATATAGATTTATTTGTTTGTTTTTAATGGCGTGCTCGAAAACGGCTGCGAACGATTTACGACAGAGGTTTTTCGGGAGAGAGAAAACGATTTAGCTGAGTCAAAACTCGTTCTATTCGAATTTCAACCAGTATTTATTTATACAATATTAAATTACCCTAGTCACAGATTGGAAATATTAGCAACGGTATGCAGCGATCTTGGGAGCCCTTTGGAAGAACCTCTAACCATGTGCCAGAGGATTGAAGTCATGTAACAGTATATAATTATTTTTTTAATATTTTATTTTATAACTCTCCATTTTATTGTTAAAAGTATTTTTCAATAATCCAAATATAAAATAGAAATGAATAAGCAAATGCATAGTAGTAAAACTGATCGTTTCTTCATTTTCTTTGGTTACTTGCTATAAATAATAAACACGAATTTATGATTCTAAAATACACTTAAGATACTGTGTTCGTTAACACGTCCTTAATGGAAATTAACAATGTCTAATAATTTTGATAAATGGTGAAAATTAGGTACACAGTATTACATGTTTTTATTTAGATATTTCACCCATATCCTAATCAATTGTTGAAACAGCTCGTGATATGCGAGTGATCATATTTGTACCTCCGTATTTTAATATTTTTTTGGTAAGCTCCATGTTTAATTAAATTAAGTTCATAAACCAAAAAAAATCGCAAAAACGTTCAACTTATTGCGATTCGCGCGTTACGTCCGAATTATACAATATTAGGCCCGTCGTGGTAAAATGTTACCTTTCCGAAGTTCGTAGCAGTTAGTAGAGTAGATTTACGGTGACAGTTTCCAAACACTTTTCCTCTAGTGTATTTTGTTTTAATATACTGCGGAACAAGATAACGATATCCCGTGTTTGCGCGTCGGGTTAGTCCGTTACGCCGCCGCCTGGGAAGGCATCACGTAGCTTCCTGTACATTCAGACCTCGATGGAGGACAAATTTAATTACAATTTAAGCATTTATAGTCTTATCTACAATTATCGTAGCTTCAAAAAGTAACTAGTGTAAGCTTAATTGAGCATTCGCTCTATAAGTCGTTTGAATATTTGCAAAAATTTGAGTGAAGCATTTTTGATTGTCCACTTACTGTGTCACTTCGCTCGGACTATCGACCCAAATATTCTTATATGTGTTAATCGTTTGAAAACTATTCACCATATCAGTGAGTGTCACCAATCCTATATCGCATAGACTTGTCGCGAGCAAATGGCTACCTCTCAGCAAAGTCAGTAAAAGCTCGCTCTTAAATCACGTTTGACCGCCGGTCGCGGACGTTGTCACCTCACTGGTGACGACGATCCCTGGCCCCGACCCGCACCAGATCAGCATGGAGGGTTTAATATCTCCTCGATCTAAAATAAAAAGATTGTAGGAGGGTATGTCTCAGCGGCGGGGCGATTAAGAGCATCATACGATATGGTCCTGATACTGAAATTTCATTTACATCCACATCTGTCTGATGCAGGTCATCATTCGTGTGTCGCATCTCTGCACTTGTGCAGTAATGCAGCTGAATAATGACATATTTTAATTTTTGTCGATATCGCTAAATTCAACATCGAGCAATGAATAAATAATTTCTCTCGCACCGAAATGACTTCTTATTTCTTCCAATTAAGAGGCAAGCCTACGGAGTCAAACCACGTACCACTCGTGTATGTTCAGGTTAAAAATAATTATTGAGCTTTCTTCGGTTTCTCTTGAAAAAACTTTACTAAATATTCATTTTTATATAATAAATATATCCATTGCACTGTTATGACTTTCGTTCTACGACTATCAGAACGTATTATGTTTTTAAATAACAACTTTAATACGAAAACAGTAAATGTAAACAAATTCAACATCCCTTGTTTTTAATACGACAAATTCTAAAGACGTACCATTCTTATCTAATTTCAATACCCAATCTTAACACATAAAAGGCTATCAATTTTAAATAAATATATTTTTTTCGTAGTCATTTGTTTTGTTTTAACGGCCTGTTCTTGACTCATAACACTGGTTCGTGGAATTGGATCTTAATGCCGGATTATTGCAAAATAGGTATAATAAGTATTATAAATCGACAAATTATTAGTAATTATAATGGACGATTTTCAGTTGGAGCCTGTTAGATAACGCTCGGCGTCGAATACTGACGCGAATGAAGAAATGGTCCAGACCGCAATGAAACGACAGGCGCACGCTGCTCGTGAATTATGTAGCTCTTTAGAATTCTCGCAATACAGTTAGACGTTTATACGGTTCTGAACTATGCACTAAACGGCAGTCAAATATCTAACACGAATAAACCGAAATTTGTTTTAAAACGTTCAAATAGCTAAAATATAAACAAGTTATTGCCTTGAAACTATCGCTATGAAATGCGGTGTAGATCGAAGTAAGGAATGATGTTTCTTTATGAATTACCCTTCATAACATGCATTGTAATATTTTTAAAATATAATTGTTTTATAGCAAAGTGGTTTTTCATTAAATAAATTAGGGTAGTATTTATTGGACCGATTTAAAATCTTTCTATAATTTGATGTCCTCTACGGTACAAGAATAAAATGATTTATTGCGTACTGAAGGATCACATATTTTTCTTAATTTTATTATTATGATAGGTAATTTTGAACGGAATTTTAAATTACGGCTGTAAATTATCAATTTCAAATGCAATGAGCAAGGATCTTATTCTCTGATAGACGTTTTTGTCGGTCTGGTGGCAACATAATTTTCATACCTAATCTGGCAATTTTTTTGTTGGTTGTAACCGTTTTGTAACTTGTGTAGCTATTCTAAGTTGCATGAGAGGTAAATGAAAAAAAAAAGCTACCCGATCTCTTACTGAAATACTTAAAATGTTAAGGAAATTGAAACATATTTCTTTTCGAGCTGATCCTACAGATAGACGTCAGCAAAAGCATGTAGATGATAGTCTTTTTGCAGATAATATTGTCAAGACGGCTTATAAATACAATATGATTTACATTTTAAGAGCATTTTTATGTATTATATATTAAAATTATAATTAAACATTATCTTTAAAGAAATATTTCACAACGGAGTTTTACTAACCCTAATTGGCTAGTTGGATAGGACTCGTATACAAGGTTATGCGGGCGTTTCTTAGTAAGGTATTTTCTCGCTTCTCCTCCCACGCAGAGAAACTGCAAAAATTCGGGCTTCTTAGAAATATGCCGCCTCGCTAGTTAACAAAGGCCTTATTTTGTCGTACTGTATCAAACGCAAATAGAAATGAAGAAATTAAATTTATTTTAGACGATAAAAATAAACTTATCGCATGTTTCGACACATCTCCACATGACTTAATTAGTAGGCCTAATTTGTGGAATGGATATAGCTAATCTTAGATTACAGATTTACTTGCAGTTGAACAATAAAACATACTGTGCATCCGAAATTATGAGAAGGTCATGGCGGAGCTGTTTTTCTTTTGCGTTCGGTAAAGAAAATTCTTTTAGCTGTTTCCGGATTTCCAAAAATTCTCTACAAAAAACGCAGCGGATTAGATATCTTGTTCTAAAGAGTGTTTTAATATATACATTAAAGGTCAGGTTTCTCCTGAATTAATCGTACTTCTATAGTGAGTCACGGTATTGTATAGTAATATGGTTCATATTACTGCGACTACACTACAGTAATATAAAACATGCAGCGATTTGCTTTTAAGTAAAAAGTTACTGTTTTAGAATTCCAACCTTAGGCAAAGTTACCAATCAGTTTTTAGTTTGTGTGAAATTAAAACACTCCGTACCCCAAAGGAGACGGTCAACTGTCACTCCTCGACTTTAGTTTGTTTACTTTTAACAACAATAGCTAGTAGTGCACAGCTGGCACTAGATTAGCGTGAAGGCCTTAAGGTCCAACTCCTCAATCCGAAGAAAGACCGTTGAGAATGTAGCCCTGTAGTGTTCATCAAAAACTTGACAAAACCAGACGTTCTCCCTAAAACAAGATTCTTACTTGGAACTTATCATTGAAATAGTGATGGTCATTAGCAACCCCTAATATTCATTGCTTCATTGTGAAAAGCTTAACTTTTAAACCAATTCTGAATTGATATGGTTGTGAGAGGGTAATGAATTCCTATACAAAACACATTTTATCAGTATACAATACACTCGAATAGGTATATAATCTAGATCTAGCCGTGCTCAAGACAAGAATCTCATCTGATAGGCCACGGATGACATGGAGTTTTTTTTTTTATTAAAACGTCGTTATAAACATGAACCTCATCTACTATTTGCTCGGTGCGGAAAATGTTGGTATTTAAGCGTACTCCACTGGGATCCATTTACAGCACAAATGACATAATTCAATTTTAATGCTTTCCTGAAACATTTCTCGCCGGCGCTCGCGTCGGTTACCAACGAGGAGAATTAAGCGGGAACTCGAAGTTTGGCCGAATATGGCTTACCGGCGTATGGTTAAACAATCGGTTGTATAATACAAATTTAAATTGATTTTAGTGAAATCATAAATTGCATTTTCAACGACGCCATTGAACTCAATTCAAAGCCGCGATTGTACGTCATACATTATCGACGGTGAAAATGGTCATTAATCATTAATAAAGTTCTTTTCCGTAGCCGACCAGCCACGTGACAGTCGGGTCGACGACACAGTACTAGATGTATTGTGTCTCTTCAGGTAATTTTTAACTTATACTATTATTTCCTTATT
Organism: Eumeta japonica; assembly: GCA_005406025.1. NCBI lineage: Eukaryota > Metazoa > Arthropoda > Insecta > Lepidoptera > Psychidae > Eumeta > Eumeta japonica. The sequence continues at coordinate 183,963 of BGZK01000649.1, read as the reverse complement.
TATGTAGAGAATATCTTTTAATAATTCAATACTAAAGTCATGACAAAAAATATTAACACACCCTTAATTGGTCGTATTAACCTTTTTTTTTATAATTTTGAAAGTAATGCGAAAAAAAGTGGAACTGTAATAATACTACAAAAAAAAAATAGCTAAATGTCGGTAACATAGTAATATCCTGTGATTGAATTATGTGACTTTGACTTAGTTCATGTTTTAAGTGGTTACAATAAACTGTAGAATCGAATTTTATGTTCCTATGTGACCTATCGTAGGGCATAAGATGACAGAGGAAAAACTAACACACGACGTTAGTTTTTCTTCTGTATAGATGGCCAGATAGAAGGGATATTAGTCCCACAATCTTGTTTTAGGTCGAGGGATTTACACCTCTAGCCTGCACGGCTGCGGGTCGAGCTCTGTTTAATGACCGTTTGCATCAATACGATGACAAAGCTCAACGTGCTTTCTGAAGTATGAAATAAATCTTTTCGTTTCATTTCGATATAAAACTTCATACGTCAATTCAGCTGAAATGATCAGGGATCAAACCTATTGCATTTCGATTCGACATAAAAGTACTAACCAAGCGGCCATCATCGCTCTTCTTATGCATATATTTTGTGGAGCGTAGCTCTAGGCGGCTATCCTTCTGGATCTTTGATGAGGTCTAGGAATTCAATTATTTAAAAAAAAAAGGCAAGTATAAAACCAATATTTATTGATCGGTTCTTCAATGTCTATCTTTGCGAAATTCAATACGGTCTTTCTATTGTATTACTTATAACAATCTACTTTTTTATGACTATCAAAGCTTGTGCACTCGGGCATGAGCCCTCGTTAACTCTTTTCTATGTCTTTCTCTGTCTTGTGTTCTACTATGCTATTCTACTTTCATTATATTAAATTTTGAATATAACGGGAACCCTCATTTGCGAGACTAAGCACGAAGGTCGGATGCCTCACATGCCATCCACTCCTAACCTAACTACGACAATGTATATATATGCATATGTATATACATATATTTTATATACGTTTCAAACCAGACAAATTAGTGTTCCAGTAAAGAGTTACTTCGGATTCCATATAAAAAAAGAAACTAGGCATTCATGTTGTAACAACAACAGCATTACACCCCTACAAAGCAATAGCTAAAAGCTTCCGTATAAAAAGCACAACGTAATCGGGCACTAATATTCTGATAGAATAAAAAACTCCCAGAAAAGCCCATAATAAATGTTTCATGATACAGAACGCGGCCCGCATCGGCCTACGTACGATTGCGGGCCGACGAAAAAATCTCGTTCCGCGTGATTGCTTTCGGATAAGGGACTTGTGGCTTATGTGCGAGAGATTCCTTTTTAATAACGTCGCGGCGGCCCGACTTTAATAGTTGGGCGGCGCGAAAGCGGGCCGGCCCAAGAGAAAGGTTTTCGAAAGCTAGTTAAACGTGGTGTTATGTTTGAATTGGGTTTAATAAATAGTAAAATTGTTAAAACGAAAATTAATTTTGTTTTGCACTATCTACGCTGGTATCATAAAATGGTGAAATCTGTTCGCTTATGCAAGGCGATATTGTGTAAAATAATGAAACCAATCATTAAAAATTGTTTCGCTAACGGAAACTTTCATTATCTCTTACTCTTTGTTTAGAATTGTCAAGTTTCATTACGATTCGATTAGTAAATGTAGCGTTTAGTTGTACGACCTTTAACAATAACAAAGTGATAGATAGGGTTAAGTTTTAGGGGTCACGGAATCATAGACAAATGTAAGTACATAAATTTCTAACCGCATACTAAATATTACAATCATTATAGTCACTTAAATGAACAAAACAATCGTGAAAACGATACAGTGTAATAATGAAAGTAGTATTACACGCGGGTGATTATGGGTACGTCCCACAATATAATTAATGATGAAAATCAAGAACGCGGCCTGCACACGAATCTAGAATGCGATTGGGATAGAAACTAAGAATGAGACTGGATTAGAAGCGTCTTTAGAATCGAAAATAGAACAGGAATTAGATTTGAGAATGAAATCGAAATGAGAATGAACATTGAATATATTGAATAAAGTAGAAAAATCGATATCACGAATGAAAGAGAGCCACTCAATGTGAAAGATGAAGGAATTAATTTCATATCCAGGTAGAGCCGCGAGCAAAAGCTTGTAAAATGTACGCAATACATTGAATGGAATAAAGAAATCATTGGAAGTAATTTTCGATTTACATATTACTTTGTCGATGATTAGGGTTAAGTAAAACTAAATAAAGCTAATTAACAATGCAAAATGTTTTATTATACATATCATAATAAATGAAACAAATCACTCTTTTTTTTATTTTTATGTGTATTTGCATGCTAATGAATTACGTCCCTACCTAAAAATAAAATATATTGGCAAATGAATTATATGATACTATAGGCTTATAATTATATGTATAGGATGAAAGAAATAGAATCGGTTCGACCTTTTACTTCAGAAAGAAATTTGAATGATGTCTTCATAAAAATGACCCTTATTTATCTGCACAGGCCCCAAAAGTGACTTTTATATAAGTATGTTAAAGGTAACATCAAAGGACTCGTGATGAGCCATAATATTTGATCTGTCCCCGTTTACAGCCTACACATAAAAACTGTGCATTTTTTGTGAAAAATTTGGGCGTACTATATATTGATATCGTGAGCTTTATATAGCTCGTATAACCAAGTCGATGACATACAATTACTTTTTAAAATTTAATTAAATAAATGAATAGTAAATTAAATAAATAAAATAAAATTAAATAAATGTTCGCACTTTTGATAGAAATCTCTCAAAAGTCAAGTATGATTTTTTAAAATAAAACCATCTATGGACTTTTGGTTCATGATTCGGATACAAAAAAATAGTAATGTTTTTCGCGCGTATTTGTCTATGTATGTATGTTTGTAATAACCTTGTCACTCTACATTGTCCAAAAGGCTGACTGGATGGATATTACGATTAAGAGAAATCGAAGACTTTGAGTTTATAATGGATAATTCCTTATCTAAAATTAGTGACAAAAGTAAAAACATAGCAATGTATGAATACTTTAATATAAGTTTATCGGTTCCCGTTAATCATGGCGGTGAGAGTTTGGTTTTTGTAATCCGTCTAATCTCTTTTTAGTTCCGACTAAGGTATCTTCTACCTGTGAAACTTGTATCGACAACATTTACACAAACGTTTCACCACAGAAGAAATCTATGACACATAATTTAAAATCAGACCGCAGCGGTTAATTTGCGTCTTTTAGAATCTAATGCTATCTCTTAAGTAGAGAAATGGTAACTTACTTCTCAATGAAATGAAAAAAAAATGTATTCAATCCTCACTTTCAAATGTAAGACATGGATTCGGAACTATTTCAGTACGTAACAAAGAATTGGAATTTGTTAATGCTATCGTGTTCTTGGGAATCGCTTTAGATAACAGGCTTCAATGGGGTAATCATATAAGTAAGTTGAAGAAAAGGCTTAGCTCTGCCGCGTATACAGTCAGAAAACATAAGAAATATAAATATTATAAAAATAAACAATTCAGATATCGAAACTGCTACGATAGATTGGTTTATTTTGGCTGTTTCCATAGTCTGACGTCGTATGCATTTTTCTCTGGAGAAACACCGCTGATATTCACAGAATTTTAGTGCTGGAGAAGCGGACCGTTCGCGCAATTTACAAGCTCGGACCTCGTGCATCTCTTAGAAATAAGTTTAAGGAAATTGGAATCTTAGATCTGGCATCCCAATTCATTTATTAAAATTTGTTGTATGTATAAACAAATTAAAAATGTTTAAAAGAAATAGGAGTCGACATACTCTCAATACAAGAAATAAAAATAAACTGAAATCACATGTTAGTCGACTGTGCAAAATCACAAATTCATTTAGAGGGCTCTGTATGCCTATGTTCAATAAGGTCCATTTAGATAAACGAAATTTACCCCCATATCATTTTAAGAGTGTTATTAAACAATCACTCAGTAAAAAAGGGTATTATACAATTTCCGAATATTTAGAAGACAAATATCCATGGGCATAAGCGGCTCGATTTTTTACTGGTTCATATGGTTTCGTATTTGTTTTGGCTAAGTATGAGTAAATTAGAAAAGAGCTATTCTTAAGTTTTTTGCTCGTTCTTCTTGAGGAAAAACTGCCTTCCGAACGAGCGGTAGAGTGTAAATTCGCAAAAAAATATGACGTATTTCAAGTGTTGTTTTGTAACCTATGAAGTAAAGATATTTTGAATTTGAATTTCAATAAACTTTTCTTAGATTTGTCTTAGCAATCAGTATCCATCATATAAAATGATATAAAAAAAAAAACGAAAATTTGCGGATTTTAGATGACAATATTATGGCATTAGTTTTTTTCCAAAGTAATCACATGAATGGTTTTAAATACTATTTGTATAAATTAGTAGCAATTCGGAATGATAAACTATCAAATAAAGAATTTATCCAGCAAACAAATTCAGCTGCATTGGTATCAATGTGAAGGGTTTTAAATGAAAAAACTGAAATTATACGTAAGAAAATTATTTTTTTAACCTTAAAGGTCTTTTACATGTCCCAAATCGAAATATGCGTGTACTATGACAGAAACTAGAGAAGACAATGCAACTTAGTGAGCAAACCGATCTAACTATTTGTCTCAAAGCATAGACGTGTCGTCCATACAAGCAAATAAGCTGGGCATACCTTATAGTCTCATACATGCTTCATAATGATAAATAAATACAATACATAATAAATTATGCTGTAAAATTATTTTCTATTTTATTTCGCCATCTATTATTGATTTTATAAACGCGAAAATTTACACGATTCATTGCATGCGGTGCAAGCAAGCTGCGTTAGCGCCGCTAACAGCCGAAAGTGCTAGTTGTATTTTTATATAGCAAGTAAGCTTTGAGTAGTAGCAATGTTTGATTGCCATATAAAAGCCGTCGAGTCGTGTTTTTAAATAAGTTAATTATAATCTAGCTCTTTTTTGACTTTAGCTTTTGAGATAGTTATTAAATTGATGGTGAAGGGAAAGGAATTTGATTTTTATTTTTAAAATATTTTTACAGCAATCTTTTTTGAGAGAGACATTACGTATAAAATATTACGGGAAAAGACTAATGATATTATTTACTGTGTTCTACATACTAGAGGGTTTGAAACTTTCGTGGAACGGTATAGAACTAAATTTGAAATTAATTATAATTGTTTTGAAATTCAATTGCGACCAACTTAAAAAAAAAGGTACCATTATTAATGATAATAATAATATCTTTCAACACATACGCAGCACAATTTGACCCCAAACTAAGTAACGAGATTTGTATTTAATTGTATGCATTGAAAAGTTAATACAACACATTTTTTTTTTTATAAATATGCATGATACATGGTAATACCCAGACTCAATAAAAACATTAATGTTTAATCAAATGAATGAGTATTTTTCTTGTGTAGGAATCGAACCCACGCCCCCAGTGCAAAAGTAGGGTCACTACCACTGTGCTTTTTGGGCAGATAGGAGTTGATAATGTTCAACAATGTTACATGCACGTGTTTTGCTAGATTATAGACAATGTTTTGAACGAATATTGTTCGCGCTATAAAACTTTAAAAGATGTACTTGCTTGTGAAAACTTTTTCTCTTATTATGTGAATTGTCCAGAAGAATCTGTCGTACAATGAGAGTCGAGTGGGGTAGTTAGCCACCGTCGGTGCGCCACCGACCGAAGCAATGATAAAACTGGGAAGTTATTTTAGCCATGCTTACCCTCACTGAAATCTTACTGCACGCCACTGTATCACAGATTCATATCCATTACATTCATATATGGTGTCAAATTTTTGCGCTTAAGAAGAGCGGTTTTATGATTTTGATGGTGTCTCTGGCGTTTAAATTTGTTGCTTTTTCCGTAACGTTCTTGCATTCGGGTTTAGTTAGTGTCGTTTACTATTTACTCTCGTCTGGCGGGGTAGCCATCGATCGAAGTGTTTTATAAAAAAAAAACAAACCCGATTGCGTAAAAGTAATTAAGTGAAAAGAGAAAAACAAGCTCTTTGATCTATGAACCTTTGTTTGATAAATGTAGATTGTTTTTATTTAGTATAATTTGACTAAAACTTCATATTATAGAATATTTCAGGTGGCACAAACCAAGAACCACAATGTGCTTGTTGTAGCTTATGTGTGGAAATCTGTTTCTTGTATAACAAATGTATTTTGAGATTTTTGTGGGTTGTCACTTACAATATTATATAACGTCAAAGTTATATTTATATTACAATATTTATGTTTATTAATTTTTTTAAAATATATCATAAAAATAATACACTGCATAGTGTATTCTAAATTGCTCAAATAAAATTAATTTTTATAGATTGTGTTTTTCATTTCAGTTAATTACTTTTGCACAATAGGAAATTCATTTATATTTTTTGATTAAAGTCTGATTTTATTAGTTTGCTTTTAATAAATTCAACTTAGCGTTTTCTTTACTCGGCTCATGGCATTCTTAAATTCTCTTTAAGCTACACTTTTAATTTATTTCCATCTCATATTGATATAACTTTATTATTTTCATCATTTATAGTATGATGTGATAGTAAAAAATATCATGTTGTATTGGTATTGAGATTATAATCACATACAGAATTAAAATTTAATGAAAACCTTTAAAATACACGGAAATAAAAAAAAAAACAGTAAATATTATTGGACGTGAACTTTGAAACAAACATAAACATCTCCGAGTTCAATGTCCAAAATTATGTTTATTAAATAACGTAAAACAGTATTGGTCTAAGATATCTTCATTTAGCGAATATTAAAATACGAAAAAATTTCTAATAAGAAGATAAGATAAAAGCGGTAAATATTCCATCCTTGCTGTGTTAAGGAGCTTTGTTTATTAAAGTAAGATTCATTTACGGCTTCTACGGTATTAAATTCGGCTAGACTAATATTCCTGGTAGTGCTGAACCCTTATAAGCTGTTACACGCTTCTTAAAGAATTTCTCTTAGTATGTTTTTAATCAGCTCTTCTAGAATACCTACTAAAATATAAAGGTATTTCAATTATTTAATTTTCGTAATGATTTAAAATAATTTGCTCGTTTTTGAGATATTCTTCTATTTTTAACTTGGATGCATTAGTCACATGCAATTATTACTTGGTTTTTTTATTACCTTTGCTTAAACAATCAGTAATTAGGTATCAAAAATATTTTTCACTAATGGGATAGTAAAATACAATCTCAGAACGCAATCATTAATAATAATTATCAACAAATAAAAAGTATTAGATTTAATTAATATAGATATAAAAAATATACCCGATTACGAAAAGAAAGTCTTAGACTCAAATAAAAACAGGGAGTGTTATAAATATTGTTATTTATCGACCTTCGGATTGCGAAAACTACATGTAGTTTAACTGAAACCAAGATCATTTCCAATAAAACAACTTACTTAGGTATTTTGGTTGCTGTTTCGCTGGGACATTAAATATTCGTATAAATTTTAAACCATAATTATAACAACGGGCGCTCGGTATGTCCGCGTTTTACCCCTATTTACATTACTTGACGGTGTAGTGCGACCGCAGTCTGTAAAATACGGAAGTCTTAGAGATGGGAATGAACTGTCACAAAGATATTAACCGTTACCGAAACTATTACTATTGTTAAATGGCTTAGAATTAAAAAGGTTTATTTTAAGCATAAGCGATTTGAAAATGAATGTTAATAAAAATTTGCAGTGTTTCCTGTGCCTCTGGGAGCATAATCTACTTGGATTCGAGTAAAAAAGCGTCTTAGTGGGACGTAGCAGATAAGAATTAGGACGTTCTCACAAGCTATATTCGCTAAAGTTGATCGCTGGAATGATATGCACACACATACATCTAAATAAGGTTTTACATCAGTTTATATATAAACCATGATCAAAATCGGAATTATAAGCGAGAGCTCGCTTATTTATTGTCGACACTACAATAGCAACTGGGAACACGATCTCAATAGAGTTGAGGGATGAGGTCAATTGTTCGTCAATAATTTGCTCAGGATCTAGACTTCTAGAACTTGTGACCCGAACATAAACATTTGTGTCTTAATTAAATAGACACTAGAATATTTTTTGCAAATGGTAAAGTTAACCGGAAATATACCTATAATAAATTAATTATATAGAATCAGTAAAAAAAACTTGGACGTATCAATATTGTGTTGGTTCCTCAAATTTCAAATTGAAACTCAAATTCAAAATATCTTTATTTCATAGGTTATTAAATAACATTAGAAATACTTCATATTTTTATTGCGAATTTACAATTCAACGCTACCACTCGTTTCGAAGACGGTTTTATATTAAGAAAAATGAGCAAGAAACTTAAGGGCAATCCTTATCTAATTTTATCATACATAACCAACAAAAATGCAATACTATTATTGAATTAATTCTCTTCAATACACTACCGATCTGTATTATTCATGAATTTTCTAGAATTATTGAACTGCGTTTTGCAAACGTGCACAATTCACGAATTGATGCAATTTAAGGGTTTTAACAAGCACCGCAGTGCTTGCAGCTGTCTGATGCACCGCCTGCATGCTTACCTATTAATATGACGTGACGTGCCGCAAGCCGCACATTCCGCGGTACTGCATACTAAAACACGCGACGCGTTTGCTAAACTATAAAGATTGTACGCGATGAAACAGTTGTTTTGGTTAAAAGTAATAACTAGGAATAATTTATAATTTGTATAGATTAATTTACGTAGAAAATTGCTATGCTTAAATTGGCCAAATTCGCATGTAAAATGAAAAAATCTTGTTTTTGTAAGAGGTGTCGTTGACATTTTCCTTTCTGAAATTAAAGTTAAAAACTGCAACTGGAAAATTAAAGTCAATAACGTTGAGAATCGGGTGATCGAAGAACACCTTCACATGTTTTGTATTTTCTGAGAAAAATCGAGACGACCACAATTTCCTAATCGTGAAGTTGAAGAGGTTGGCGATCGTCATAGTCTTCTGCATGAGTGACTGTGAATTCAGCATTTAACGGTACCAAAATAATAATGAATTACTTTACTATGATAATTCTACAGATATATTTGGTACACCTCACCTATTTCGTTCCAAATAACATTCAATAACCTCAAAAATGTTTTTTTTTGTCCTTGGTGTTTTTTAAGTCCTATAGTATCAAAATTAATTATTAACTTATTAATCTGCTTTTGTGCATTGTCAAGCAAAAGAGTTCATATTTCAATTCAGCATTACAGTACAAAACAGTTGCGATAAGCAAATATTTAAACGTTAATAAAATAATCTTACAAGGGTTATAATTTTATTAATACGCTTATTGAATATCTAGAAATACAGTAATAGTTACTTTCTCAGTCAAGTATTAACATTCAAAAAAGAAATGTTACTTGTACATTAAGCGGGCCGTTCGCGCAATTTACAAGCTCGGACCTCGTGCATCTCTTAGAAATAAGTTTAAGGAAATTGGAATTTAACCCTGGCATCTCAATTCATTTATAAAAATTTGTTATGTGTAAAAAAAAATTTAGAAATGTTTAAAAAAAATAGTAGTCAACATAAACTCAATACCAGAAATAAAAATAAACTGATTTAACATGTTAGTCGACTAAGTAAAGTCACTAATTCATTTAGAGGGCTCTGTGTGCGCCTATTCAATAAGGTTCCTGTAGATATACAAGATTTACCCCTATATAAGATTAAGAGCATTATTAAGCAATCACTCAGTAAAAAAGGGTATTATACAATTTTTTGAATATTTTGAAGACAAATATCCATGGGCATAAGCGGCTCGACTTCTTACCGGGCTGTTTCATTATTTCGTTGGTTTCGTATTTGTTTTGGTTATGTATGTGCAAATTAGAAAAGAGCTACCCTTAAGTTTCTTGCTCGTTCTTCTTGAAGGAAAACTGCCTTCCGAACAAGCGGTAAAGTGTAAATTCGCAATAAATTATGACGTATTTCAAGTGTTATTTTGTAACCTATGAAATGTAAAATAAAGAAAATTTGCGATCACAAATAATTACGTTTATTTCGTAAATTTTTAATTTTAATTATTCCGCTCAAAAAATATGCTGTGAGTAATTAAAATTTTAATTCTTAATCTGTATTTTATAGTTTTTTAGCAGTTATGTAGTAATATAAAAAATGAAAGTGAATTTTGTAATATTCTCATTAGTTGCGCAGGCGCAGAGATAGCGCGCCAGCTCAAAGCTTTTTGCTGACCTAATTTATACATATATAATGAAAATAGGTTGTCTTTGTTCGCCAATCACGTAAAAACTACTAAACGTATAGACATGGGACTGGCACCATTCGATGCGGGATGATTTGTAGATGGTTCTAGGCTACTCATTCGAATTCCGTAAATCCTTCGCCATTTTATTTATAAATAAAAATTAACCAGCGAAGTGGGCGGGACAGCTAGTATTATATACAGCTATTATGTAAGGGCAATAGGACAAAAAGTCTCATTCCGTGAACTCAACCGTATTTGTAATTTTTGATACAAATTGAGGAATAATTTAAATATTAAGGAAATCGTAAGTTATAAACTACGAAAAATATTATTGTGCTTCGGGAAAATAATTCACTATAACAATTCTTTTAGATGTTTTTGATGTTTATAATGTAGTATCATTTGTAAGTTTTTTAAATAAATAGTAAAATTTTCTCATATTCATTTCTCAACAAACACATGTGCCTTCTCTCAGCTGCTTTTTTCACATGGTGGAACACCCGTCGCCTGTAAATGAGAAGTGTCCTGTAATTAATATACGTATTTTTATTTTCATTGTGTCTTTACATATAATTTTTTTTTATTATGTTTAATATTTCTTTATAATTTCATTGATTTCTTGCTGATGAATGTGCCGCGACACAACCTGCGTTCCCTTGAACATTTGAAATAAAAACTATACCCGCGTGCCAGGCGTTCTGTTTATATTTAATCGTAAATGGAAATCAACTCGGTAGAGGGCGCAGTACAATATAATTGGGCGGGCTGTGTTTGTCTGGAGGAATTCTCTTAACGTCTGTGCTTATTTAGTTACTGAATAATGTATAGGGCGGCGTTTGTTGGCAAACTGTTGTCTCACTAGGGCGGGGACGCGCGACGCGTGGGCCAGCATCCCTAAGGAGCTGTACCTGACTAATGAATGTAATGAGGACGTTTGTTTCTTTGTATGGCGGCTTCTGTTTCTTTGTATAAAAAAAAAAGCTAAATGAGCTAATAGAGGTAAAAAATATTGAAATTCTTTCAGTTGTAAATAATAAATTGAAGCTTCTTTGTTAATATTTCTTTTAATTAATTTTACAATTTCAATGCGACAATTATTTTGTAATATTTAAGTTGAACTTTTATTGTAAAATAAAATGCTCTTAAAGATTGCAACGATAATTTGATAGATAAAGTGAAGCAGTCAAAGAGATATGAAAGTTTTATCTTAGTACTTTAAGTGAGCGAGTTAAAAAAACTAACTGTTGCTTTATTTGCGCAATTCATTAGAATTTTGAGGTAATTGCGTAAAAATGCATTATCGCTATGTTATTGTTTGTCCACGATAAATGGCACCACATATCTTAAACTACAGATATTGTAATAATAATATTTAGACACATAACACTGTACGTGTTATGTTTCTAAATATTATTATGGGAAATGAATATAAACAACTTTTCCCATGGGAAGTGATCATTTTTTCCCACGGCAAAATCAAAGATATCGAGCGAAACTCGGTCGACCGGGTACAGTTGTTGTAAATTCATATAAATAATTCCAATTTTTCTATTAGCCGTCATCATATTAGGGAAACTAACCAACAACTAATAATTTAATGTAGCGAGCTCTGAAAAGCAAACCAGTTGTCTCTGTGAGTAAATATATGTGTGTATAACACAAGAAAGAAACGTCCTTTACGCTGAACATAGTTTTGTCGTATCATACCGTAGCACCTGTTACCCTATCGTACTACGAGTATTTATGTCAATTTTCATCAAAAATATTAAATGATAATATTATCACGATCTCACAAAGTGAAACTTCTGCATGATACAAAAAAAAAACGTTTTATTATAATTTATTATGAATATCACCGAATGAGCCCAACCTTAAAGTCGATAGATTTAGTCAAAAATGTGTTTATACCACTAATTTTTAAGTGCATAATTCGATCTTCGATACTACCCACAGCCAGAGTATTCCAAAAGGAAGCAAACCAAAACTGATGTTGGATATATTAAATACTTTTAGTGTTCCTGTGGCCAACTTACTCTAATAATATCACCATACCTTGAATGTCGTCTAAAAGCAAAGTCCTAATGTCAAACTAAACGGGTTATAGGTTCAGTGATTGTGGAACGCCTATGACCACGTACCATTCCTATGTACTTGTGTTGGCTTATACAAAAATTTTAGGTGACGAAGAACAATACGCACTTTTTAATTTTTAGCATCTCTTTGCTCGTTACAATCTTTTTCATATGTAGAAACCATTTGACATTTAATTAAAATTGTAAACATAATTGCAATAGAAAATTATTTAGAAGTTAATTTACTACAAAAAGTCGAAGTCGAAATCAAAAATTACTGAAAAGCGTGTATTTAGTGGCCTTTAAATATGGCACTGAATGCATTAATAATTTGAAGAATGCGAAATATATGACTGTTTTCCTAACATGATGTCTGGGACATTGACAATATGCTGAAAACCAAATTAAAACCTCATAGGTTAAAGTTCCCGTAGTTAAGAACGACCCGATACGTTTTAATGTGAGGTCAACATTCTTAAACATTTAATCGACAATGCTAAATACAACTATTTGTGTGTATTTATTATATTAATTATGCCCGAATATTGTTTCAGTAACCTGTCGTCTGAACCAAAAACTACAGCCGCGCTGTATTTACTAATGATATAAAATAGTTAAAGTAAAATAGGTTTTCCGTTATTTTTTTTTATTACTTGCAGTACTTTAACTACAGTTTTAGCAATTTTCTAATCACATTTATTTTTATAACGAATCAATGTTAAAGTGGTCTGTTGTCTTGATTTATCATTTATCGTTACCCAAAACTAGTGTTTCTATATATCCAGGTTACTAGAATTCTTGTTAATTTAGGAAAAGAAAGATTTAAGTTTATCATGATTACAATGAATTATTCCTCCTCGTTTTTTAAAAGAGGTGCGGTGATTCCGAATTGTTCACAGATTTGTTGTCAGGATTTTTCGATACTACAAACAAAATATAAATATACATTTCGAACGTAAATTGAAAAAAATCTGTCAAACGGTTGACGCTGTAGGCCATCTTTAAGATTTTCCCCTAGGACATTTATTCATATATTTTTAAGCTTCCTAAATTAATTCAAAAATATGGTTGTGTCAAAGCTCATAGAGTTGTGTTTAAGCTTTTTGAGCTCAAAAATTCAACAAAGCCTTATAGGGAATTTCTGAAACTTATTGGTAGAGCAATTGACGAAATACTCTAAAAACACTTTCTTATTTTTTTCTCCAATTATACAGTTTAGGGAACATACCCATACCATAACATATTTTACAATGTTTACCCCCCGCCCCCTTCGATGACCTACCGTAGTATAAGCTAAGACTCCTCCTCCCTAGTTTTCACGTAGTAATTCATAAGTATAATTTTAAATAATTTTCTTGCTAACAGAAAGTTAATATAATCAAGAAGAAAAAATTTATGTAAAAAACATATTGTAACAGATAATTACGTTTTGCTACAAATAGAATACCATATAAGCGCACCATTTTCGAATGAGTACAAATACTATCAGTCTTAAATCAGTTGGCGTCTCGGTATATTTGCGTTAGTATTGCCATTTGTGAGTTTAAAAAAGTGCTGATCCCCCCCCCCGTCCTGTGGCCAAGCGTGGTATTTTAAAGATCCCTCCCCTTGAATGGGTCATGTAGTATAGGTATGTTCCCTTACTATAGTCGATTCACCTATTTAAGAAAAAGAGCTCATCAGATTTTGATGTTAATTAGTAGAGTAGTCTAAAAGTTATTTCAAAACCTTTTCCTGAATATTTTATTTTTGATATTCCTCAAAATCTACCGAGCACAATAAGTTCAACATTTCAATAAGTTTAAGTTGAATGAATCCCTTTTGAGTGTCGTAAGTTGCGATTGCATCGGTTAGTCCGTTCAAAAGTTATGAAAGGCTTACACATGCAACCCGCACGCTTGCACACACACGTACGCACACTCACAAACACGCGCACACACATGATTTACAGATGCGAAACCTACACATAGTTGGATGATGAAGCAGTAATGTGTTTTAGGAAATTAACTACAGAAATTTGGCTTCATTAATCTCTCCTCACTGAATTTGAACTTCATCCATAGGCATGAACAGTTGGTAGTTTCTAAATTGTATAAAATATTAAAAGTTCTAATGATACTCGAATTGGCTGAAGTAACATTATAGATATTAGTAGTTAAAATATAGACCCCGGATGTGACCAGGACAAATGGCTAGTCTTCTAATTCATTGGCTATTCCTATTACTTAAATAATTAATAAATTTATTGCCTACGCAAAATTAAATTACTAAAAACAGTTCGCTTATTATTTGAAATTGCGCCATTTACTATTAAAAATAATTATTGACATTAAAACATTTAAAATTCTCTTCCATTGTGAATTGTATGTAAGAGAAATGTCCTTTGCTCTTAACCGTAAATTGAGTGTTTTTAAAGCACTATTTTTTATTACAAATTCTGTATTATTCTCTGCAATAAATTAAGACTTAACGACAAGGTCAAAGGAATAGCGTCGTTTTACTAAGCTTTTTGTGTTACCTAACTTATTTATGCCGTGAATAAGTAAAGTGGGTGACTAATTGCTCGCTTTTCTTTGCTTTTTTTGCTCTACGATTTAAATCCGTACGTAAAAACATTTTTCTTTGAATCAAGGAGAGCTAACAATTTTGGAAAACCGACCGTAATAAGAATTAATACGAAAAACAATAATAAATGATCTTAAAAACTCTTAACCAACACACGATGTTTTCTAGGTATTTACTTAACAATTTTAGATCAGCAAATATCATCTCTTGAGGACGTGCACAGCGTTGGCTGTGATGAGCTCAATAGCAGACTGTCCCAAATTGACAGTACGGAGAGATTTGTGGGCGAGCAGAAGCAGAACGACGCAAACGCACTCTTTAGACCAACATCACATATATACGAAAAGAATTATAAATACAATTATATATTTTGTGTATAATCGTATACCCTATTTCAAAACACTGGCCATTAAGCTTACAGTACATACAGTACAGTACACACCCACGCACCCACTCACCCACCCACCTACACACACACAAAAAATACACTCGCACGCACGCACACACATCTGAACGCACACGCGCGCGCGTTCACAAAATCGCACCCATATGCATATAAGTAAAAATACTTACATTTTATTTTGTATTGTTTAACTTTTTTGCACTAAATTTGTATTCATCATCGTTTGTATTCAAAAAGACACATCGTATCGTGTATCGTTTTGTAACAAATATTAAACGTAATCTGGTGAACTACTTATTGGATTTGTAGATTTGAAAGATGTATTTTTGAAAAATTTTTTTTTACAGTACAATAAAATAAATTTGCTTCATTACTATAAGTAAAATGTGAAATGTTAAACAAAATTAAATAAGTCAATTGTATCAAATGATTCATAAAATCTGCAAAAATTAATCATAGATTAAATGGCATGTCCGGACACTGTTGAGAAATTTAATTAATTATAAGATATGTTAATACATAATACATATTAATATGTATACTGTACATAAATACGTTGTATTATTTCTTCTTTGGAAACTTTTTATGTTTAAAAATAAATATTGAGCCGAAATTTTCTACATGAACGAAATGTTTATTTGTTTAATTGCTAGCCACTTAGAGGCCGACTTCGAAAAAACGCAAGTCAAACAATTTTAATTCGGACGAGGGAAAACACGTTCGCCTTCCCAAAGAAAGTTTCAAAGTAAACACGAGCGGGGGCGCGGCGCTGCGGGCCGGAGTCGCCGCCTCTGCAAAGAGTCAACAACTCCACGGCTTACAGACTTACGAATGATCCGAAAATAAGATTTTATTTTGGTGGTGAAAAAGATGTTGTTGTTGTCAATTTAGTTATAATGATTCACACTATAAGATGGACATGGATTGGATTAAATTAGATTTTAGACATGGTTCTCTTTACGGTATGACCTCCGGTTTTCCAAGAAATTATTTTTCGGGTAAAGATAATGCCCTGGCCGGGAAAACTCCGCTAATGGCCAGTGACGTCACCCGCAGCACCGCGCCCCCCCCGTCACAAACGCATGGTTCAGAACAACCCCAAAGGTCGTATCTGAACCGGTTAAGGAGGCTACCCGAGAACCTCCCAAGCCAGTCTCAGCTAAACAGAAGGATTCCTCTGCCGGCCCACTCGGCGAAGATATCCTTACCATCATGTCCATGCTAAAAGTAATTAAAAGCCCGGAGTTTGCCCAACTGGCCGCAGACTTCAGACAAGCTAGGAGCGGGGAAGACCGCCTAACGGTCATCCTACGCCATCAAGATCTGCTTAACAGACTTGAAAAAATCTAACAGCAAAATAAAGACATGTCAAAAGCCTAGGCGCACACACCCCCCCATTACGACCCTAAATGGTCATCCAACCGGTGCGCCCCCCGCGCTCCCGGCCCCCTGCTAGGAGATTCAGCCCGAGCCGAATCTCCACGTGATTTCCTATGCCGAGATGCCCACCTTGCGGCATCCATAGGGCAATCACGCGCCGACGGCATCCCATGCCGATCGGCCGCGACAGACGAAGTCCTCAAAGTTCCAACTTATTGGGACTACGGATAACGGCCAACCAACAGGTCGCTTCGGGGGTTTTTTGGTCCGTGAGAGTCGGACACTCCCCACGCACGCGGGTGCGTGGATAGTACATTAGTTTTTTTATCCCCCTCTCCCCGCAAGGAGAAACCTAAATAAAAAAAAAATAAAATAAAGGGTAAAGATAAAACTATTTTGCAATATTTAAGATGAAAAATAAAAAGGAATTAGTAAACAAAGCCAATATTGTAATACAGTTCTCGTATAATATTTTTTAGAACTATATCCGATTCAAGTAGGTACACAGTAAAATTAAGCACTTGTAAATTGAAAAATAAATTTGTATTGAATAGGAAAGTATGTAATTATAGTATGCTTAATTTTTTTTTCTAATTTTCCAAAATCAAAAATAAAAAATTTTGATCGGTGAACTCAATCTAAAACGCTATTATATATTATAAACTAAGAACTACTGAATGTTTTCTTCGGCTTTCTTACAACCTGTTACTTTTTATGATGAATAAATTGCACCATAATAAAATGAGCTTTAAAATTAAATACGTTTGAATAGGTTAATTAAAATGGATCCTAATTACATTTAATTTATTTGTGGTCTCATTAAATATCATGTAGTATCATTAAATATCTAATCTGTCTATTATAGAAATAAAGACACTGAAAGTATTGAGTATTTAAGCAATAGTTAGCTTACATACCTTAACTGAATACATTATATAAAAAAATAATTCTTATTCATATAATAATGGCGCCATTTATCGTGGAAGGACTAAATTTTAACATTACTTAAAAGTTATATTGTTATTAAAAACTAACGGTGGGGATATTAAAATAAAATATAAAAGTTTTATTAATCGATAAATATTTATGTTTTTTTTTGCTAATAGTAAATTTGATAATTTTTTGAAACTTCTACTTTATCTTACTAACTAATCTAGTATACTTAAAGCTCCCATTGTTGAGAAAATATACGAAACTCCGGTTCAATGCAATTATTTGCATTCAAAGTGCATCGATTAGAAGTTCTTTACTATCATTACATCCATTACAAGGTTCTTACTTGGAGACGAAATTTCTAGCGATATTATTCAGTGGAGATAAGTAGAATTTATTGACTTTTTATTTTATGATGGTTTTGTTTTCATCTAACAAAGATAATGTTAATTTCTTAGTGTTGTTTTAATTTTTTTGATAGTCACTTGCTATTATTTTTCTTTATTAAAAATCAGGTTTTTTTATAAATATCTCCATAGATCAGTGTGGCAAATAATAAAATTTTTGATTATCGGAAATATGTCCCTTTTTGTTAAGAATAGTAACTAATATAAAAAAATTAATACAGTCATTTCATTCCATCAATAAATTTTATATACTTGTATTGTAAATACAATCTGATATAACAAATGTTTTTTTTTTTAACTCTGCTCTCACTTTTGTATTATTTGAATTTAAATTCGACAAACGAAGCGGATAAATGTTTCCTTCCTGGCATTATTAATTATCTAATTAAAGTGTATATTTCATTCGATTTGAACTTGAAGTTAGGAAGTAAAGTTGCATGGGTGACATAATTATTTCGAGACAAATACTGCGATGATACATTATTTACGGATACCGTTACCAACAAAAAAAAAAATAATTATATATTTTTGTTTTATACAAAGAGATATCTGGAACAAGAAGCACCAATTTTTTTGGTCTCTCTGGCAATGTTGAGTCTACATTAAGTTAGACAGTCTGTCTTAAGTACTTATCGACAATTTTTTTGGAGAAGCCTCAACTATTACCAGAGTGAGTGTGAAAAGAATGATTGATGTGTTCGATATAATTTTCAGTTTGAAAGATTGAAAATTTTTATTGTGCTTCAGTACAAAATTTTAAAGATACCACTACTTTCTGTCCAACATCTGTTTTCCGATGAGTCGGTTCCATATTTTTATTAGCAAAATCTGAAACGGCTTAAGTTCCTATAGAATTCAAAGTTTTATTGTATTGCTAAGTCTAATGATTTACTCCTATTCTAATGTTTGGCCTTTTGACAAGGCATGTTTGTGTGATGTACTCTACCGGCTTGAGCTAGATGTATGTATATAATTTATGCCCAAGCAAATATTTACCTTTTCCATAGACAAATATTATATTTAGAGTTCATGTTCAGCTACGACGATTAGTATTTGTATTAGACGTCAAATGATTATAGTACGAAATAGTTCTTACATCTCAATTTAAATAAATCTTTCGAAACATATAGGCCACACCGTAATTTTAAAATTCAACATATACAATGAGAATTTTTAGTTTAAGGCCTACGTGGGCAACCACCGGCCCGCGGGCCGCATCCGACCCGATGAAAGATTAGATCCGGCCCGCGAGACATTTTGAAAAATTTCATGTCTGATATCTATCACAAAAATTATGAATACTACTTTAAAATGCACCTACTTTTGAACGCGGCCCGCGAATGTATTTGCACACTAAAGTTTGGCCCACAACATGTCAAAGGTTGCCCATACCTGCTTTAAGGCCAGCTAAAATCCACACGTATCAACGCACATGAGAGGTATCATCCTGTTCCAATTGCGGAACAATGGAAGTTGGCGCAAAGTTCAAAATAACAAACGCCGCCGCTCGAGACCTCCGTGTGACAACTCCGCTTATCTAGTTACGAAATTCCGACCAACTCCTATTCCAAATTGAGTGTCCTCTATGCTTCGCGAAATTGTTTGCAATTATATATTCAGAACGAGCTGGAATATGCCGCGGTTCGGCGCGGCGCGGAGGGGGCGTCCGCGCCTACGCCTGCTTGGGTATTAGTTATCTTTTAAAATGCCAATGTTAACAGTTTGAGATTAATAAAACTATGGGTTTTTAGATGTAATCATACTATTATTTTAATACACCTCAATTTTAATTGGGTTAAAAAAAGCTGTATATTTTTGTCATTTCAGTATGTTTCAGATTATGCAGGTCCCATGGTTTCTTTATATAAGTTTAGTATATATTAAAACTTGATGATATATTCTGATTGAAAATTACGATTTTCACGGACAAACAAATTGAATTTCTTCTAACGTCTCGGGGCAATGACAAGAGCGAGGAAAAAACAACTCGCCGCTTTAATATTGTTTTTAAGCAATCCGAGTCAGCGGCGAAAATACCCCGCAGCGCGCGCGGCCAAAGCGCAGATAATGGATTCAAATTGACCTGGCGGAGGGCTCGTTACGAATAAAATAGCGGAATTACCTGCGAACGAGCGCCGATTGGCCGCGCGAAATCGGAAAATATTTGCTCTATACGTGACTCGAATGTGTAGGGCGGACAGTGCGCGGGCCGCCTCTAGGGCGCGGCGGGAAAGGTTAATACGTCTCCGACGCCCTGCGGAGTTATTTTATTTCTATCCGGGGCGGGCGGCGCCGGGCCCGCGGCCGCCCGCCCGCCGGCCAAACAGCCGTCGTATTTAATTTAGAAACACCGTAATGAAAAAAGGTCTGTTTGTCCGCACGTCAGCGAACTCCGCTCCCGGGAATGAGTCGGATTTCGCTCGAATAACTTTCCCTCGCGCCGTCTCGAATGTTAAGTTATCTTTTCTTGATCATATTTTGATGGTCTACGGAATTACGCAAAGGGAATTTTCCGGCGGTGGATTAGGCAAATTTTTATTCTATTTGGTAAGAATGTCTTGTTCGTTTCATATATTTAAAATGAACGAATTAAAAAAAAAAAGTATATTTTCCTCTCCGGCATTGCGCTTGTATCGTCGCCGTTGTGCGTGCGATACTCTCGTCTGAATGTAATGTTCCTAGATAACTTTAAAGGGTACCACGGTACATACATAGAATACCTCTATTTGGTTTTATCTTCCATAATGAGTGTCGAATTTGAGGATTCCACTTCCCCCAGAGAAAGATAGATATGACACAATGAGAGGGATGCTATTCTAGTCCTGAGCGAAATGTTGTCATTCTTTTATAGCGGTTTATTTTATTTAACACAGTTTTAAACCACAATAACAGTCGTTCTCTACGCGTGCCTCTTTCTAACAAAACCTGCAATGGTATTCATTGGAAAGTAGATTTTTCCTGTATATATATTTTTTTATATTTATGCCGGTACGCCAGTTTTGCGATTTAGAAATAGTGTCCTTATGAAAAATATTTTTTTGAATTTATTGCAGTGGAATGCTTAGTTAGGAGTTGGTAAACAAATGAAGAAAAAAAGTAATAGTGATTAATGCTTTTGAACTAGTCAGTTTTTTAGGAAACATACACAAAATTAGGCTATAATTCATCATGAATTTTTAAAAACAATGCGACGTATTCAAACACTAACTGTTTTTCCATTTTCAAATAGTGGTTTGAAATAATTGACTCGGGTTTGCCTTCTATTTAAATTTTGAATTATGTTGAGTTCCGCTGAAGTTAAATTTGTTAACAACTGTGAATTTCACATATTGGACACTTAATTTTATATAACTATGATATTACCGTGCGGGGTAAAAGTAAAAGGGAAGATAACCTGGCATCAGTGTAAACTGAAATCGTTTAGCTTAATTACTGTAATCAAAAACTTGTTCCACTAATGATACTTACTTTAGATACTAAATTTATTTTGTACTTATAAAAGAGGCGACATTTTCACATCTTTTTACTCCAGTTTTTTTTTTGTAACTTCACAGCATAATTGTATTTCTCGACATTTTTAGAACTAATTAAAGCTAACAAGCTTTTTACGTTTTCTATTTTAAAAAAAGAACATATAAGGTATAAATACCTAATGAAAATAAATAAATGTATTATTATTGAAATATCAGTATTATTATCACACGATCACAGAATAGGGACCGAGTAGTTGCCGAGATGGGCGCCTGTGCGTAAGACCGGTGCATTGTCGCGCCCGCGCCTAAGCCTCGCATTAGCATACACAGTCGCGCCTCTCATGAATATTTATAACGTCGCGTCACACGGTCTTCGCGTGACGCTGTGTATACGTTTTATGAAGGTTTTTGCTTTGTGCTGATTATTCGATTATTTTCTTTACATATAAAAATAGAAGAAATAATTCATAAAATTATTAAACCCAAGCCAGCTGTCGAATAAAAATGTGATTGAGAATTTCGTTATTATGAACACTATCATGATATTAAGTGCATATTAAACCTTTGTTCCCATTATGGGAAGTGAAAGTCGTGAACTGATGGTGACCTAGAATAGCATAGGACCTGAATATGTTAGTCACAAATCTGACAACCTCCAATCGAATGAGCCTTACTATTAAGTTCTCTGAATGAAATTGAACGACAATTTTTGCAGGCCAGCCGGCAGTCGCTTGGTGGCTACGGTCTAAATACCACAAACTGAATTCAATACTCCGACAGAGCAGAGGTGCTTAACGATATTATATACACAAGAGCAAATGGGTGTTCGCATAATCGTTTCAAAATTCTTTAATTCTATAATTTTTTTTATACGATGCGCATAATGCACCGATCTACTGTGAAATATCGCAATGTCGCTGACGGTTGAGTATTTCGACACAAACTAGGAAAACTCACAGTTGTAAAAATGAACAGTAGGAATATTTCAGCAAAGATAAAAACTAGGGAATCAGATACGCTGTTTCGATACGTCATACGATTCGTCAATATATTCGCCGAACGTTTGGTAGTGCGCCGTTCGCGTAAGCTTTTAAGCCATGCTCCCGCGCCGCCGCAATCCCGCCCCGGCGCCGGCGCGTTTGTTCCTCGAACGTCATCTCTCTATGAATATTTAAGGCGCCCCCCGTGTTTTTGACGCGATCGTCGCGGCTCAAACGCCCCCGTTTAATATCCACGCCGCGGCTTCCGCGTTAAACGAACGCGTCTCGAATTCTGAGCTTTGCATAAGTGATATGCGCCGGCTCTAAATGCGCGGAAGGGCAAATGTTTAAATTTGTTCGACAACTTTTTCTTCGTCAGCCGGGACGTATTAGTGCTTTTAAGTCGCGTATTTCCTAAAGATGTTCGTAATTTTTTACTGGTTCTAGTTATGGTTACTATTGCTTTAGGATCGATGTGCTATAGTTTCACTAGCCGTTTTGTTATTTATTCTAACACTGGCTCATCTAGTCGGCGGGTCCAAATAAAAATTTAACTATCATTATGGTTTTTTTTCTATGATTCTAAAGTGTTCGCGATTTTCTTTCAATGAACGCATTATACAATGAAGTACTTTGTTTCTTAGATTGGCTTATTTTCTTGTAAATTTTGACCCCGATCGTAGTCTTACTCTTGGCGTCTATCCTGACACCTCTGGTTCCAATACCAATCATGGCACTAATCTCGGTTCTCCCTTGGGCATTTATGTTAATAATAACAAGCTTTTCGATGATATGTGTACTTTCTTATAAATAAAAGTAATCAATATTTATTTGAGACTATAATCTACCCCGATGCAAAATTTGATTATAATCCATCTAATTGTTAGCGCATGAAAGATAAACAATCAAACAACCATGACTATACGTTCATAATATAACTAGTTTTTGCCTAAGGCAAAAATAGATCTAAGCCGCTCGCTTAGACATGAAATTATGTTTTTTATTGGACACAATTCGCGTAAAATCTTAGTGGCCTTCTACGTTCCGAAAAGATTAACTATAGTAAATTTCAAGTCAAACGTACGTATAGTTTCGGAGATGATGATTCAGTCAATACATTTCGCTTATATCTATATATATATAGATATAAGCGAAATGTATTGATATATATATATATATATATATATATATATATATATATATATATATATATATATATATAGCCCTAAATAATCAAAGTTTCATACGTCATATAAACTACATACACATTTTCAGTAGTTTTAACCGATACCAGGATAAAAATAAATTGTTTGTTACTAGTGACCCGCTCACATCGTTGCTGGCGTAAAATATACGATTTTGTAGAGTTTTTTAACTAAATTTGATTGCTCTTAACAAAATGACTGCTCAAATTATTTAGGTATATGTTTAAAACTTGTTTACGTGAAAAAGACGTATACAAAAATTTAAAATTTTATTTCCATATAAAACCATCACACAGTCAGTGTTTCTTTTTACAGTAATACACTAAAATAAATGATTAAATTTCGAATAGAAAAGGAAAACTGTGTTACAAAATAAAAACACCTATTACAAATAAACATTTTTTTAAACCAAATTTGATTTCAAAATCATAAATATGGTTATTCTGAGTCAATCTAAAAAAAATATACCATCGCGGACTTTTTTTTAGAATTTTTAAGAGGAAAATGTATTTATCAGCATATATTATTTTTATGTAACATTCACTGTTAATTCACAATTTTCATTATAGCGGTAGATTATTTTCTTTAAAAAATCACAAGGTATAGCTTGTAGTCTTCATAGATTGTCTTATTTATTGGTAAAAACTGTATGAAAATTTGTAAATTACTTTTTGAAATTAGCCCGAACAAACACAAACCCGAGGCAGCGAGGCACTTTAATTTATAATATGTAGTGATATATAGATGTAATAAAAATTTTATATTAACTGAAAATGTATAACATATTTTTCTTATCAGCGAGTGATACTCTAAAATCAGGAGAAAAAATTTTTGGTATTACTTTGATAGTTTAGAATTATTGAGAACTTATCACATTTCCAATTAAAAATTTGAAAGTGCCTATCACGGAATGCTTCGTTAATGATTAAAAACTTCAATCTTTATTCTATACCTTAAAAAAGTTCATACATGTGTCCCAGAAGGGTATACAGAGATCTTCACTTAGAAAGATTATTATACTTTATTTTTCTTCTCTGCTATTTCAAAATCGTTCCAAGCAAGCAAAGTTCGATTTCAGGTCCTGTCTTTTTGACATTCCACAAATTTAATAGGCATACGATGTCCTAACGTTACTCTTGCCGACCCTTCCCTCAATTGCTGTATATATTTCATTTGTTTCTTCATTCCTTCTTGACCACGGAGACACCTCAATGCTATGTTGAGTCGTTTCGGTGTATTCATATGTATCTATTTCTACTCTCGACACCTATTTTTACTAATAACCCCGTTTTTTTATATCTCAAATCATACACATGCTGACACACGGTGTTTATAATGTTAGTATCGATCACGAAGGATCATAGAACCATCCGTTGATCTAAACTGTACGACACCCTCCAAAACTTAGACTAGTTCAATTATAAGTTTTATATTCATAAAAAACAACATTCTAAAGAGCTCACTGGCTATGGTAAATTGTTCTTGAGTCTGTAACTCGAAAAATAACATTTTTTTTATATTTGTTATAAAATTCATGTTCAAAGGTTTGAAACTATAAATAAACGGATTGATGGTATCCATTATTGGCTTTATTTATGGTTATTTATCGTATCAGATAACTTGAAACTCCGATACTTAATGGCTAAAGCGTATAATTGTTCCGATTCAGTGTAAAGAAGCATTATAAATCAGAATCAACAATATTAGAGATTTAAAGAAATAGTTGTAATTAAAAAAATAAATAAATAAAACACATAAATGTTGCAAGACATTGCGGCCCGCGTTCAGGAAAATTCATGAAGTGAAAACTTTTTATAGAGAAAAATGTTTTGGTTTTAGCAACGGCCTAAAAATGTTGTAAGTAATTAAACTGCCTTAATCCATTCTTGACGTACACGGTCATTAACAAAAGAATTTTCTAGCTCGAACGGAACAAAAGAACTGCGATTAATTGTACAAATAAAGATACATTACGTAGTTTTATTTGATATGATAGATCGCATGGAAGAAAAACAAAGCTTCAAACTCGTAACAAAATTAAACATACGTAAATTATAAATTGCCAGCCTTAACCGGTGCTAATTGCATTTTCATGTGTAACTAAATAATTATTTTGGTGATGCAAAATATAAAATTAACACATTTTAATAATAATTGTTTCGGTTTACCTTTAAAGTGTATGTAAAGTAAGACATATTTACGAAGTGGTATATTTAATAACAATACATAATTAGTAATTTACCTTTTTTAAATTACCAGTGCTTGCAGTCCGTTAACAACAAAAACAAATCAAAATTGAAAATATTGGTTGTAGTTATATATAGTTACTAAATTCATAAAAAATCGATAGATTTTTTCTAGAGATATCATAGGAGAACTCTGTTTCAAAATCTAACTTTTCGTCTTAAAAAACAACCTCAATGATCGCAAAAAAAGAGTTTTTTTTTTAATAAAATGTGAAATTGTCAATAGATTGATGTCTGCTACACAGCTATCCTTTTTTTTTTGCTTAAAAACCTGCATCGAATGCTATAAATCGGATCAAAATCAAAACGTAAAATATTAACGTAATCAGCGAAGTCTATAAAAAAACCGATTAGAGAGGTTTGAAATCAAGATTTACTATGAACATTTTAGCTATTATAACAATGTTTGGAATGTCACCAAAACAATATATAATTGAATATGACAACTTGCTGTTAATTAATATTTCTATAGAATTATAACAATACAAAGCAATAAAATCAAAGCAGAACAAAAATAAAAATTTTTATATCGCCACCTTTTCTGTCCGCTTCGGGCATTGTAATGGGCAGTCCCCTTTATTACCATACTTAAACAAACGGAAAAAAAAAAGCTTCACAAAGCAAATACATCCCCACCGATATAGATACACATAATTTACATTTTTAAGGCTAATAAGGGTTTTTATATAGGGCCTCCTCGGCGGCCGTGTTTCCCACGGCGGTCCTCTTTTAGGGAGAGAGGCACCACTTCCCGGGCCACTTAAGTGTTTGTCCTGTTTCGTTTCCCCGGTAAGGCACATTTTCGAACGACATTACCATAGAGATCAAGATTTTGCGTTCGGGAAAAAATATGCAATGTAAATACCCACTTTGTTGAGTGAGAGCGATAAAGTGGTCCGAGCAATTTTTGCCTTTAAGTAAGGGCCACGACGGTTGTTCGAACGTCGAATTAATTTTGACGTTTAGGATCCGGTGCTGGGAAAAGAGAATTAGACCTCTAAGAGTTTATGGTCGGACTTTCCCCCGATGGCTGATGAGTTGAAAACAGAATGCCTATAAAATGTTCAAAGTTCGTGCATATCTTTTATTAGTTGTCTCCCGCCCCTTTCGTTATATAAGCGTAAGTTAAAATTTAAGAATGATTGCTTTACTTTATGATTTGATTAAACTCGTGGTGTTTAATTACCACTTTTCTGGTATCTGTACAAAATTATATTATTAGAATGAAATTTCTAATCACACGTTATACTCAAACTTTTGGCGGATGGGATCTACACGAAAAAAAGTGTAACCGCAACTAAAAATACTGAACGTGTTCTTTTAATTAACATTTTTATGAATTTGTTTGCCAACGTCCATACCACGCTGAATGCACCGGGTTTTCGTGCGATCACCGAGGTTAAGCAGCGTCGGACGCGGTCAGTACACTTGGATGGGTGGTCGCCTGAGAACAGCGCCTGATGTTGGCTTTTTTGGTGTTGCATTATTTCTATAGAAATTTCTAGTAAAATATTCATTACACTTTTTATTATAATATTTAATTGCTATTTCTTTATTCTTTTTGTTGCATTTATCGTGTCGTTACTTTCAAATGTGTTAATTTATTTCATTGTGTTTGTATATAAGTTATAATCTCCTTTTTTGTACCTAAAATATTAAATGAAACTCTTGAATTGCTTCAGTTCTGGACAGTATACAATTTTAAACTTTCAATAAATAAATACTTTTACGAAATATGTGAAATTGACATTTATTATTGAGTTCATATTTGTGCAAACTGAAGAACTTAAGAAAGTCTTTACTAAATAAAACAAATGGCGCTGTTTAGTGTTTTTTTGGAATTTCAATAATTTATAAAAAAAAATATTTATTTACAACTTACAAATATTCTTACGATTTATTTATTCACATTATTATAATCATTTATTTAATTGATTTTAAACGTTTTAATTGTTATTTTTAAAATATATTTAAGTATAAAGAAAGGAATTTCGTTCCAATCAGGTATTACGTATTGTAACCTCATGAGTTATGTATTATATAAAAAAATATCCTGTGTGTCGTTGTGTCGGTTAAATATCAACGTTCTTAACAACTGTGCCATTACGGTTCTCGAGTCGTCATATTTAAATTATACTTCACATAAATCACGTTCTGAACTAATGAACTAACTAACTTACGCCGTAAGAAAATCCTTCTTGGCCAAAAAATCAAAAAATGTAGGATATTATGTGTTAATGTAAAAAAAGTTATTACGTTTCAATAGTTCACATTTATTTTGGGTATATATTATATATATAATACAGAAGCATTTCAATTTTAATTTGTATTGGAATTAACAGTCTTTATAATCTCATCCGTCTGATGGAGAGTTAAAGAAGACAATGCAGAGCGAGAATAAAAAAAATCCGGGACAAATCTATTTCCCGCCGAGGGAAGCGAAAGAGGGGTTAATAGATTTCATTAATTAACCCGCTCAGTGGAGCGAGTGATTGGGAATCTGTCCCGCAGTCCCCCGGGATAAAAAGTGACAATTCCCCGGGACGGGGCGCCCGTGTACGCGTCCCCTCGAAGCAGTCGCCGCTTTGCCGGTCTGCGCGAGCGCCGCGGTGGTTTTATAAAAAAGAAATCTAGGCAGTGGTCGACCTCGCAGGCCGTCCCCAAAATTGACCGCATTGTTGTCTTTTTTTGTGACTCTTTCGATTAAACTATTGGGTGAATCAATCGTTCCAAATTCGTTAACTGAACTTCGTATTTTTTGTGACTGTTATCCCGGATAAAATAAGAAAAATAGGGTTGTAATTTTTTTAACGGCACTTTATGAGCAAAAAGTATGGTAATCGATATATACTTTCCAGTAGGCACTAATTTTTTAAATGATTGTGACAGGAATTTTGCAGTAGTCAAAAGAAAAATTAGACGTAAATTTGTATATATATCTGTTTTGTATTGTGTATTCACCTACCAGTGATATATCGATCTCACACTATAATCCAGTCACACAGTTAAAAAGGTCGAAAAAATAAAAGCAGGAGACGTTGTTGATTTCAACAAATGGATTCAACTTAGATTAAAGATAAATCTTTGACCATAAAAGGTCTTAGAAAAGATTTTTCTAAAAACTAAAAAGTTATTTTTCAGATATCAGCTTAGTGTGAATTTGTATTTGATTTAAGAAAACCTGGCGAAATTGTAGCAAAAAATCATATTGATGTGAAAAAATACATATCTCGAGAAATTGTTTAATTTTTCTAACGCAAAAGATATACAAGTACTTTTTGCTTTAGAAAAATTCAACGACTACAAAATGGCAAATTACTACAAAGCGAAACCAATCGAAATTAATACCTTGAAAATTGAAAAAAATTGTTAAGGATAAACAACATTACCGCCTGAATTTCCAGCTTTTTATGACGAAGTTTTACAATAGACAAATACAATCAAAAGAAAGCTTGCAGAAGAAGATTCTTGAATTAAATATGATACCACATTGTAATGTCAAATAAGTAAATAGCCATATATCTCACTTTACAATTTATTGTTTCATTTCAGATATTAATAATATAAGCTTCGCAAATTTTATGTAAAATTTCATTTAAATTTTTTCTATTCAAATATTGTATATTGAACCGCTAATAGATTACATTCATGCATTTTTTAAAACTATTTCATAAATAATTATAAAACCGGAAAAATATAATACTTACAAAATTTTATTTACGATAATTTTCGGACGACTTAAACGCCGCAATTTCGGTGCGCTCATTTTGTGAATTGTGACGTCACCGAGGAAGAAATTAACAACAAGTGTTTGATTCACAGTTTTAATAAAAGTGAGTGATTAAAGCTATACAAGATCAAATTATGTAATGGAAAAGCACATAAAAGCTTATTATAAATATTGTGTTGTCTCTATGTGCGAAAACAAAATTGATACTGCACCTGACAAGATATGTTTTCATACAACCAAAGATGCAAACACAAGTAAAAAGTTGTGTAAGGCGATGATGAGAGATAATGTATCGTGCTAGATTATTTTATATTTTTATGAAAATCATTCAGGGGGTGAGTATTAAATATTATATGTATGAACCATCATATTCGTCACATCACGAAATTAGCGATATATTTTAGGTTATAATTACTCGATTGACTCATCTCAAGAATATAAAAATTAGGAATATGAAAATTTATCGAATATTTATAACTTATTTACATTGCAGCTTTTATTCCTGTTAGTTCATATGACGTAAAGTCAGAATTATTTGCGAAATAGGTAGTCATCATGAACATATCAATCTTAGGCAAATTATCTGACTGTGCCTTGACAAAGCCGTTTTCAGTCATTGTGGCGAGTCTTTTTTCATAAGAAATCATTGCTTTCAGTTAACGATTCCCAAAAAAAAATAATAATTTATCATAAACAGCGCCAAAACAATGCGAATAACCTTCAATAATCATACAAACGACCTGTTAATAGTAGACACCTGGCGACGACACGTTTCGTTCCGTTAATAGCGTCTCGTTTTAGAAATTTGGGGGGCAATTTGAAAATACTGCTTTTAAATAATTAAATTTATCAATAGAAACATGACAACTTGTAAAATAATCATTTGTATATATATATATTTCATTAGCAATAAGGATTACACGTAATTTTTTTGTCCATTTCTAAATCGTATGCATATTACTAATTTATTTAGTGTATTTATGTCAACCATAAAAATAATATTTTTATAAATTAAGCACAATAAATCTATGCTGGTATTTCTCCTCATCGATAATAAGACCGTACTACGTATGTACTATGATCTACAAAATATATATAAGAATACGATAAATCGATTAGTGAATGTGGTTTCACTTGCTGTAAAATTAATAATCTAGTAATAAGATACAGCACTATTCGCATACGCCGTTAAAAGTCTGTTAAATTAGTTTCCCGAGAAGAAGATCTTGCTTTTGGTGCACAAATATAAACCGATGGCCCATTAATATCTCAACCAACTACAAGAATTAAAGATTTGAATAATGTCAACAGATGTAAGGAAGAGTACCGATATAACTATTTATAATCCATCTCTGTAATTTTTAAGATTAAAATATTCATCGTTTTTACTCTTTTTCGTTTCAAGGCTTAGTTTAAATAAGATCTAAAGGTCACATTTTATTTACATATAAAATCCATAAATTAAAA
Organism: Eumeta japonica; assembly: GCA_005406025.1. Taxonomy (NCBI): domain Eukaryota; kingdom Metazoa; phylum Arthropoda; class Insecta; order Lepidoptera; family Psychidae; genus Eumeta; species Eumeta japonica. Next base: position 152,772 of record BGZK01000649.1, on the reverse strand, counting down.
AGGTATTTTGTGTTTTTTTAGGTTGTTCAACGTTGTATTTTTTTATGTTCAACATCGATTATCATACAAAACTATGTACTTAAAACGCAATGAAGCTCTATGGTCAGATGGGAATTTTCCTTAAAAAAACAACTGAAAAAAAAATCTAAATTGGATCGTCCAGTAAAAAGTAATCCGTGAATGCCTTATAGATCTAAACGATTCTTTTCTCCTCGATTAAAAATTAATAGCCAATTCGAATGAAGGAGGGGACAAAAGATTAATTTGATAAGATCTGTAATACAACAATTTGAAATTGTAATTCACATTATATTTCATGACCGTGATGAAACCTAATAGAGTTACTGAATACTTTTATTTTATCTTCGCGTTAATTTTCTTTATGTATATAAACAGTTAAGCACATGTCGCACTACACACAGTGTAGCAATCTAGGAAACAGGCAAACCTCCGCCAATTAGACACGGTAGTAGCGTAATTTCGCAATTGATCGAAATTATTGACCCGCGGGAGTATTCATTGATAAGAAACTAACCCTCTAAAATACATCAAAAACGTTACAATCGCGGCTAATAAAATGTCAAAACGCATCTTGAAGCTTAGCAAAGGTTTCATAGATTTCAGCACTCGTCCCGAAGTGTGCTGAAACAGTCCGGGAAGAAAGCAATCTTCCAGAAAGATTGCTCTCTTACAGCGCCAGAGTGTTTCCCCACTCGTTCGGTATACTGTACCAAAATCAGTCTGCCGTAGCGAAACCATACTTAGGTTTTAGGGCGACCTCAGTCTAGCTCTGTTTCGTTTTGAGTCTGGGATCGAGCAGCACATTTTGCGCGGCCAAATTAATTGCATTATTCAGCCCAATGAAGTCTCTCCAATTCGTAAGATAATAAAATAATAAAGTATAGACAATTAATTTTATATGCATATGCTTTATATCAATTATAAAGAATGAAAAAAAAAATTTATGTGTTTTCTAGAGTTTCGGTCACATTGAAAATGTCTGTATAAAATAAAGTCGTGGACTTGATTACTTCTTAAGCATCTTTATGACTAGGGATATCTACCTAAAAAACTCAGTATGAGACTATATTATATTATAGTCAAATAAAACATTATATCACCAAAGTATCAGTTGGTATTAACTCAGGTCTCAAATGAGGCGAATAATCTTTATGTATATAAAAGGATGTTTGTATGTACGAAATCGATAAACTCAGAAACTATTTCACCGATCATTATGAATATTGGTATGTACATGTATTTTTTCAAGGAGAAGGTTTTTATGATATTTCCATTTGACGCAACTCGCCACCAGGCGGCGCTGCGATACCGACTTCCGTATCGCTCAACCGATACATGTACCTACCAATATTAGATGATCGGTCAAATCCTTATGTATATATATATATATATATATATATATATATATACATAAGGATTTGACTGATATATATATATACACATATATATATATTGATTTCTATTCTATAATTTACTCCCGGCTTCGTCTATTTGTAACATTTTATAACATTAACATTTGTAACATTCATGTAAAGACATAGATATATATATAAAATACTATCCCAACTCACGTAATGATATTATCAATTATTTAAAAATAATTAATTTTAATAAAATAATCAAATCACCTACCAATGAATATCGATTAATCAATCAAATCAACCATTATACCTAAACAGTCAAATAAAGAGATAACTCATAACTTACCTAAATCAATATTAATAAACCTATCATCAATTTCATACCTAATATATTTATATCATTGATACTTCACCTAATCATCTAAATCAAAATACATACATATCACACCTAATTCAATTCATAAGGTCAACCATAATCATATTCAATAAATACAACGCATGGTATTAACCATTACTTGTCCCTATATCAACATGTGAACAAAACGTGATAGCACAATACGTGTAGTGAATGTATATAAATTTATAATAAAATCTCAAATTTAATATTTCGGACAGCCAAATTAGGACCAATATCTTATAGCAGATGTACTGTGTATGTTCCTTTTGTATATTTTTTTTTATAGATGGTCAAGTGTGCCTTTAAACAACGACACATGTCCATGACAATTTATGTGAACCGAAACACGTATTTCTTTCAATGATTTTTTCCTTTTTATAAACATATCGAAAAACGCGTGAGTCGAACTAAAGACGTCCAAAACAAAAGATTGTTTTTTTTATTATTACTATTTCCAACAACACAAACTCGTCGAAAGGAATGAATTATACTGCGTTTTTATGAACTTTAAATATATTCTAGTATTTTTTTGTAGACTTAAGAATCCGTTTCAGTAATTATTGATGTATACTTTTGACTTCTTGAGTTCTAATATATAGTTGCTTGCTAAAAAATTTTGAGGTTTTCGAGCTTAAAATTTTGAAAGACGGTTGACACTGTAGGCTATATCTGAAACTTCTCGCTATGTTACTTATTGACATGTGTTTTGATTCCTTGAGTTTCAAAATAGAGTTGTCTAAAATTTTTGTACTAGCAAGTTTGAAAGTAGGCTTATCTTGCAGGCTGCCCTTAAAACTTCTTGGTACTTTTAATTTCAAAACCTTTAAAACTGTAAATAGCAGTGAATTGCAGCGCTTTTTTGAACTCTTTGGATTGGAAGATAAATATTTAGAATATATTTTTAGCTCTTTAACTTTAAAATCCTAATTTTATTAAAAAAGCACGATTCATTAGAAATTTATACTGTTTTTCTTTCAAATTACATTTTTGAAATACAATATCTTTCGAACGAATTTTTCAAATTAGATTCGCTCTATAGCATTTGTCGTAGTTTTTTAAGCTGAAAAATATAATCGAGTACTAAATATTAAACCACCAAGAATTAAAAAAAAATCTATTTTTAGAATTTTTGAATCATATTTCTCCAATAAACCTACCAATTTTTAATACGGTTTGCAAAAATCGACGTTGTTGTTTAAAGTGAAAAGCTGTGTAGATTTTGGTGTCCGGCGGCACAATCATAAAGTCGTTTCAAAAAAACATACACACACATCACTCGAAAAACGGTCAAAATGGATTTGTAGATCTCTAAAACATCAAGATTTGAAGAGGACTTAATTTTCGAAAACCGAATTGAAAACGGTATTTTCACATTTTCTGAAAATTTATGAATATTCATAACGGGTAGCTTAAAATATGCAGTGGAACAAGACAATACTGCATAAGAACCAGAGGAACCGACATCGTTCATAAAATCAGTAAGATGAATTGGTAACGGGCACGCCAAGTTGCTCATAAAACCGATAATCGCTAGTAAGAGATGTTTTTGAGTGCCGACCACAAAACGGAATCCGTAGCGTGGGATTGACGACCTGCTAATTTCCTGTTAATCCCCTCTAGGGGGCTGATGACTGAGTAAATACTGTGCGCCGCTGTTGGTTACAAAACTGAACGAACATAGCTTGTTTAATGCTATGTTATAAACAGTGTTTAGGTCTAGGGAGTCATTTCGACTATTAGGAGGTATAGTAAATAACCAATGAATATAGATTCGTTTGCTGCCAAATTATGTTGCCAACAGTGTAAAGAACAAAATGGTATTAATATTTTTGTATATGTAAGTCTTTTATATGTTTTACATTTATGCCATATGCTGCTTTATGTTTATTTGTCTGTCTGTTCATTGGTATATCTTGTCACAACTCACCAATAGTTATATTGATTTCAATAAACTCTAGTACACTAACAGAACACCATTTCGTATTTTATAAGCTGCCGTCTATTTATTTTTCAATCTTCTTCCTTGTATGTCTATTTATAACTCGACATTATCTTAACCAATTATGATGACACTTAGAAAACGATAGAACTCATTAATAAATAAAGTATCCGTAACTTTTTCTTGTGACTCCTTATAACTATATCACTTAAAAGTCATTAATATTATTTAATTTCAGTCAGTCATGCTTAGCTTGCTAAGTATAAAAAAAAGAGCGATGAGTATTAAGAGATAGGGGGGAAAGGAAGATATAAAGTGAGAAAGTGAAGTAGAGGGAGAGTTGGATTAAGAAAATATGTCAACAATCTAATCGTAACTATGTGATAAGTAATGAGGGTTTAATAATAAGCAAGTGATATTAAATTAAAACAAACGATAGGTCGAGAAACGAACGATGCATTTTTAGTCAGTATTATATCCTTTTATTATAATATAACAAATGGATATCTCGCGACAATATATGCCTGTTGGAACTCATTTACGCATAAAGGGCTGGATGGACTTAGATGAAATTTAGCACAGAGATAGAACATTTTTGTAAATTATGCGCATGATATTTTATACCTCCATAGATGCGCTCCTGTTCATTAATTTATAAGAAACTGCAATCGATGTATAAAGCGGGCTCGGTACCGCGGACGAAGAGTGATAGCGAGATTGGAGAAGAGAGGGATTTAGGAGAGGATCGGTATAGAGAACACGACCGAATTGAAACTTAAATCGAAAACAGGATCGGGTTGGGAATGTACGATAGCGAGATTACTCAATATAGGCCAAATAAAGGGATCAATTATAGGTTCACGCAGGCGGAGTTGCAGGCAAAAGCTAGTACCTACTATATAAATCTGTAGCGTTTGTCTGTACACTCATTTTTTATGTTCATTTTGTTACAAACATCCGCTTTATACCTCATTAACTCAAAATCGAAACTACTTTAAAAGTTTATGTCTGTGTGTTTTATGTATTATTTAAAAGTGATCTGACCGATCTCGATGACATTTGGCGTACAATATGACCGCGTAATTGCGTAATAGACTTCGATAAAAGGTCTGTCTGAATGCTTATCCGAGATAATCTTCGAAACGGCTAAACGGCTTCTAGATAACACCTAAATCAATTGTCATAAGATTAATAGACAGTATTCGAGACAGTAATTTATTCCGACGAATTAGGTATCGGATTGGGCCCCATGTTGAGCGGTTATATGAATCACCGGGTAACGAATATTTGCATGCCTGGTGCTTCATATAATAACATTCTTAACAAAATTTTAAATCATACACATAACAAAAACACAACAATAATTATATTAGTTGGAAATTGTTTTGGTTTAAAAAAAAAAGAAATTATTGTTGGGTTTACCCGCCTCCTAGAGTGGTCCAATCAAAATAGTATCAAATTATTTTGTGTGCTTTTCCGTTTGCTAGTGGATTAACGGAGAAGCAACTTAACCATGCCCATAAATTGAATATTTTAATGTACAACATGGGCGTCATAGTGATGCAAATATGTATTTTTCGACATAAATAAATTTAATTATAATATTATTTTGACAAAGGATAGGATGTTCCTATCAAATTATTTTAAGCGACATTTGGCTAAATTATTAGCCTTTAATATACGTTCTGCTATATTATATAATACAGCAGGACTTAGTTCTAAGAACGACTGTGGCTCGCTTGAATCTGTGGGATCTGATATTGAGCAGAGTTCTACGGATTTAAACGGGCAAGCTACGACAAAGAAAACCTGATTCACTTAATTCAGTAAATAAGAGCAAACAGGGTTCTCTCGGCAATAATGAATTTACAATTAGTTTCAAATAACATTAACACTAATGATAAGATAACGAGAGTGGCTCAAGCATTATGTCGCATAAAATTAGGGCAGCATATACAAATGTAAATAATAATAGCATATGTAAAAACAATAATAAAGATCAATGTATTCTCAACCTGGTGCATCAAAATATTCAAGGTATGCAAAATAAGGAGCTGGAGATTGAACTATTTATGAGCTATGCTAATATCGATATTTTATGTATTACGGAACATTGGCTCAGGAACTACCAGCTCAATTTGGTTTTGTCAATCACCAGGTTGCTAGCTCCTTCAGCAGAGAGATCAATACGTGGCGGATCCATATTAATAAGGAATAATTTAAAGTTTAAGGAAAGAAAGGATATTGTGAGCCTTTCTGTTGAGCGAGTTATTGAAATAGCCTGTGTGGAGCTCGAGCGGCTAGTTGTAATGAGCGTATACAACCCCTCATTCCTCCTATGAATTATTTGAGTCTGTAATGGATCAAGCTTTATGTAAAATTAGTGATAAAAGTAAACAAATAGCAATATGTGGAGACTTTAATGTAGATTTACTTGATGCCAGTAATCGCGGCGGTGAAATTTTGGAGTTTTTCGGCTGTTATAATCTGTCTAATCTCTTTTTAGTTCCGACGAGGATATCTTCTACCTGTGAAACTTGTATCGACAACATCTATACAAATATTGAACCACAGGAGAAATTTATTATTCGAAATTTAAAATCAGACCACTGCGGTCAATTTGTGTCTTTTGGAATATCGGTTGACAAAATCTTAAAAGAAACATAATTTGTGTACAGGTGAACGAAAAGCGCCTTATTCAATTTAGAAAATATCATACGGAGAGTTCCGGAGTTTCAGTGCTGTGATGATTCCAATAAGATGTATAATTTAATGTTTAACATGATAAAAATGGAATATGATAATGTATTTAAAGTGAAAAATGTTAAAATAAATAAAAATTGTCATTTAGCGATTGGGCAACAGTGGGAATTTATAAAAGTAGAAGAAGACTGTATGAGCTTTATGAAGAGGATTTTAATAATAGCGAGAGTTTTGCCAAATATATAACAAAATACTCAAAAATTTTTAAACGTGTTTGCATCGCGGCTAAAGCCAAACACATAAATAGTAAAATAAAAAACAGTAATAATGTTATGAAAACGACTTGGGTTGTCATAAATAACGAGACTGGAAAAATTAGGAGTCGAGTTATTGACTTTAAACTTAAGTTAGATGACAAAACCTTAAATGAAGACACGGAGGTTGCTAAGGCCTTTGAAACGTTCTTTACTGACATTCCTGTTTTCACTACGAGTTCTCTTAACTCATCTCCCACTCTTGCCGAATCATTACTGAGGAATAATAGTTCGATTTCTGATATTAATTTGGAATTTAAATTTAAACATGTTAGTTCTGAAGAAGTTATCAAAACGTTTAAATCTCTAGACATGAAGAGAACTGCTGACATTTATGGTCTTTCTATTATAATCGTTCAATGATAGATTATATTGCGCCGCAAATAAACAATTCGGTTTTACTCGGGGTCGCTCAACAATCGATGCTGGCGTTAAGCTTGTGCAACATATTTTTGGAGCCTGGGAGGATTCGCGAGATGCAATTAGCATATTTTGCGATCTCTAAGGCTTTTGATTGTGTTCATCATGAAACTCTGATCGGGAAACTACGTCACTATGGGTAACAGGCCGGGCACTCGACCTTCTGAAGTCGTATTTGAGTAACAGGGTTCAGAGGGTTGATGTCAATGGTAAGAAATCGTCTGGATCCATAGTTCACATGGGTGTACCGCAGGGATCAATTCTTGGTCCCTTTCTTTTAGTCTACATAAATGATTTGCCTAGCCTTGTTAAGGATGCTCATGAGATAGTATTGTTTGCAGATGATACTTCTTTGTTATTCAAAGTTAAAAGACAACAGCCTACTTATGACGATGTGAACAATGCTATCTCTAAGGTAGAGAAATGGTTTACTGCAAATAACACTTCTTAATGAAATGAAAACAAAATGTATAAGATTCTCACTTCCAAATGTAAGACATGGATCTGGAACTATTTCAGTACGCAACAAAGAATTGGAGTTTGTTAATTCTACAGTGTTCCTAGGAATTACTTTAGATGACAGGCTTCAATGGGGTCCTCATATAAGTAAGTTGGCGAAAAGGCTTAGCTCTGCCGCCTATGCTGTCAAAAATGAGAAATTTATCGGATGTCGAAACTGCCAGATTGGTTTATTTTGGCTGTTTCCATAGTCTAATGTCGTATGGTATCTTGCTCTGGGAAACGCCCGGATATTCAGAAAATTTTCGTGTTGCAGAAGCGGGCCGTTCGCGCAATTTACAAGCTCGGACCTCGTACATCCCTTAGAAATAAGTTTAAGGAAATTGGAATTTTAACCCTGGCATCTCAATTCATTTATGAAAATTTATTATATGTAAAAAAATTTAGAAATGTTTAAAAGAAATAGTAGTCGACATAATCTCAATACCAGAAATAAAAATAAACTGAATTCACATGTTAGTCGACTAAGTAAAGTCTCAAATTCATTCAGAGGGCTCTGTGTGCGCCTATTCAATAAGGTTCCTGTAGATATACAAGATTTACCCTACATAAATTTAAGAGTGTTATTAAACAATCACTCAGTAAAAAGGGTACTATGCAATTTCTGAATATTTAGAAGACAAAATCAATGGACATAAGCGGCTCGACCTCTTACCGGGCTGTGTCATTCCTAATTTGTTTTGTATTTGTTTTGGCTATGTATGTGCAAATTAGAAAGAGCTACCCTTAAGTTTCTTGCTCGTTCTTCTTGAGGGAAAACTGCCTTCCGAACGAGCAGTAAAGTGTAAATTCACAAAAAATGACGACGTATTTCAAGTGTTATTTTGTAACCTATGAAATAAAGATATTTTGAATTTGAATTTGAATTGAATAAATAAAATCGGTCATAATTATGTCGAAATCTCACCAAAATCTAAATTTTAACAGAACCTTAAAATATAATAGTCATAGTACTTCTATCACTAATAACATCATAATTTTAATATGTTTCGGACAAACAAAACAAGTTCAGTACATTTTAGTATACAGGCATACGAGGTACGTTCCCCTTTTTAGTGAATCATCTAAGACTGCTTTAAAATAAAAAGTCAGAAATTACTTCCGCTGCTTCATCTTTGGCGCAGCTACAACGCATGTTCATGTAAAATTGCGTGCACTGAAATTCATTTCTTTACCGATCACTTTGTGAGAGAAAATTGCGTCATTTGATTGTGGACGTGCGAAGATCAAAAAACAGTTTTTTTTTATTTTCAATTGCTCAAATTTATCCAAGAAAACGACTTACATTACGCTCCTGAGAACTCGGTATATTTTAGTTTTTTTTTGCACCGTAGGCCTAAAGACCCGCCTCAATAATGACGTAATTTGTTTCGCCGCCTGTGAGTTGGCTATATTAATCCAAAGAAAAGGGTTTGAAGGTCAAGGGGAGTATTGAAATTTTTTGCTAAAGAAAAATCAGATTTAGCTTTTGTTACGAAATAAAAAGGAAAATTCAGGTTACTTATTTCCATTGCTGACTTACAAACTATTCTTTCCCGAAATCCTTTCCGAAGCCTTCGCCAAGTGTCAGAGTTATAAGGGTAACAAATGGCACGCGCGAACTAACAACTAACAAATATTACTCTTTGTCTACTTTTTATAATACGACATTCACATCAATAAGTGAATTGCGTGTAATTATACTTTTGTATATAACTTTTTGTGAAACAAAAATTATATAAAGATTAACCAATGTTGTTTTGTTTTTTATTCGTATCACATTAAATTGTTACATTAAACAAAATGAGAGAACGGATTTGTTTTTAAATAATAGCTAGTTTATGCCTGCGGCCGCGACATCGCCACAACTTTATTTCCAACTATGAAATAAATTGTCGTGAATTTCATTGATATTACAGTCAAGATTCTCTCCCCACTAATAATTGCTAAAAAATTCCCCACTACAGGTGATGATACTTAATTAAATTGTTGTTTTACGAACAGGTCATTTTAATAAAATGTAGTTAGATTAAGCCAAGAGCTTGAGATTTCACGATAGTTCCGCATACACAGCGACGTAACTTATTGCAAAACAATATGCGAAACAGTTGAAGTCGCAGGCTAACCCCAAAACTTATTATTACGAATTTTATCTAAAAAGATACAAGGATTTTAGAAAATCCTTATTTCTTTTTTTAGGACGTTCTCTTTTGAACAAATAAATAAACCTTCATGTAGTTCATTCAATGCAGTTTTTTCAATGCAATTATTTTTAATCGATCAATTCAAACTTTTTTTTTATAATATATTGATATAGCGTTAATATTTTAGTGGAAATAATCGCTTGGATCACTCCTTCATCCTTCCATTTTTGTCCCTCCTTATCTTGTACCAATTGCACTGGCTTTATCTCTAATTATCTACACTCTTTCAATACAAAGTCACAGATCAAATACTTCCATATCACACGGTTGCTCGATTGCTATGCGATAATTACGAAAATACAGAAAATACGTTTCTCAAAAAAAAAAATATATATATCGTGCGATCTCATTTACACTTCTGTGAATTTCGACGCACAAAAAGGAAATATTTTGGTATATCTTGATTCGCTTCCGCTCTATGGTATTATTGTATTTCCGTCGCCTAATCCAGCCGGCGCGCCGCCTCGCCGGTCGCGCAGTGACTAATGACGCCATTAGAATTCCGGATCACTTATTCCGGAGACGAGAATTGCGGCCCGGCGCAAGATCGAGGCCCGATACGGCGCTCGTAACGTTCGCGCCAATCGACGGTGAAAATATATCCGGATAATTTTCCTACAGATGTAAATAGCGCTTCGGGACCTGTGACTTATGAGCTTCTACAGGAAGCGATCCGCTTTAGTGGATGGCGCGGGAAAAGCGCTGTGCATTGCGAGGGCGGACGGCGCTTAATGTAAACTTTGTATAATAGTTGAATTTAATTTAATTCAACTATCATACGTAAGAGTTAATCTATAAAAGTTCGTTTTGCCAGTTTTTCGCCCTTTAGGTTCTGAAAACTGAGACGGCCCGCGATTATGATATTCTATTCTCGTTCGTGTGCGGCCTGTAAGGCTCTTATTGAATTGGATAGAAATGCAATTGGATTAAACTTATTTCACCCTGCAATAGTTTACTAGCTATTGCTTAATTAACGTGTCTATGCTAATAGTAAACAGGGACAAGGGAAATATATTTAAAATATTTAATTTGCACTTAAAATAAATGTGTTTATAATGCTTTAAATCGGCTATAGCACTAATATGGGATTATTTAATAAAATTTTAACAATTATATTAATAACCTAACGCTTTTCAAAAGAGACACGTACGACTGGAACACCACATGGCTACGTTTAGAGCAAAGGCGAAACTAGATTTTAGGCGAGTATTTAAGAATTAGGGTGAAGCGTCTGTTATATATACAAAACATGCCATATTTATGCTTACACATATTTGCCAGAGAGGTAATAAGGGATTAGGGATTACCACTGTTGATTGATATGGTACATATATAAATATATTTCTTGCTTTACAGATATCAATGAATTATTTTCTATAAACTCGTCGGTTTTCGTACAAAAAATCTTGTGCGTAATATTAATAGAAAAGTGCAAATGTAAAAAAAATACAATATTATAATAATGTATTTTTTACAAAATAAATAGATACAAAATTATTATGATAAAAATAAATTCAGGTAGTTCTATTGTACATTTCTACATCTGTTTGTGTAAAAAAAAATAACTTTTCTTTAAAACGTATATCGTATTTATTGCCCTTAAAGCAAATAGCCTAATTTGTACAAACTAAATTCGTAGATGTGGATCGTTACGTCTGTGTGAACTGATAGTTTGGTTTTGGCATAAACCTTGGAACTCTCGTGAAATGCTGAAACAGGCTGGTTCGGTGAGGGGCGGGTCTACACAAATTTGCTTTGCACAGTGTACATAATAGATAATTTAATTTGGTGATTGACAATACTCTGTGTTATGACTGCGTAACCTATGACTGGGAATGCAAATAAAGCAAATTCTAGTATGCGATTTGTTCATTTCAATTTTTGAAATTCTATAGAAAGATTTATTATTGTCACGACTATTTATTATTGATTTATTCTATTTTCTTATAATTCAGTTGAAGTGATACTTCTTTGACGTTATTGTAAAGGTAATACACATGATTATGTGCATTTCACTCTACCCGATGTTTATGTGTGCAGTCTGTAACTTATGAGTATAGATAATCGAATTCATCTGTTTGACTCTATATATTTCAGTAATTTTTTTTTTTAATCTAAAATTTCATCATTTTATTTTTTTATACTGCAGCTAAAGGTGTTTAACCACAATAAAGTTTTTTATGCCAAAATGTAATCCGTTTTAGTGTTTCCAATAATTGACATACAAATGAAGTGCCACAAAACAAATTAGAAAAAATGTATCTATATTATGGGCTACATTTTATTGAGATAAATGTAATCCATCATATTAATTTGTTGTCGCCTTGTTAAGCAGAAGTGAAGCTACCCTCCTAAAAATTTTTTGTTTCATATCGAAAGGTTTAGAGCGTAAACCCTCTACGGTAGAATAAACACTTGTCACATTAAAAATTCGTTAATCATCGTGATCGAACATATTTTAGGTCAATGGAACTTGGAAAAATATTTGTCTCATTAATATGTTTGAACGTTGTCACCGTTTCGGTGACAGCCCCCACGCCCTGCAGTGGAACACCTCGGAGAGCTGAAGATCCAAATCCTCGGATTCAAGATAAGATCATGGGGATCTTTTCCCTGCATTAGAACGACAAAAACTGACGGTATCGTTCGACGGTCGTTCCGATCTTAGAACACTTTCGCTCGGACCGAGATTCTTATAAAACCATCGCAATTATATCGTCGCACGTATACACGTACTATATCATTCTAAAGCGCGATATTCGAAGCGATTTTCGACACGAAAAACTTGGCACGAAATTAATTAAGGGCCATCAACGCAAGACAGATATCGTCCGCCGTCAGCTGCCGGAGGGATGCGGCCCGTCGCGACTAACGACGCGATCGGGCGCGGCGCCGCACTAACGACCCGGCCCCGGAGCGCGACCCGCCGACGTCACGGCTTGCGCAGCTGGCGACGAAAGCGGCTACATCTTCGTAACGGCCAGGACATAAGTCGATTGGAACTGTATCCGCGCGGTCTTTGGGATCCCTAAGTGAACGTATTTTGATTGAACTCGAACGATTCGTGTGTCGTACCAATATAGAGGTCACCACTGGTCATGTAAAAAAATGGTTTTAGTCCAAAAGTTCTGATGATCCAGTGGTTAAAACGCTGTGAAGAAGAAAATACGAATTAAAAAAGACACCTAACACACTTTTTTTATTCGTTTATTTTAATAATTGAAAACATTAAGTATATTTAATTTTAGCAAGGAAAGAAAATCACAATGAAGCTTATATTTTAAAGAAAATTCATAAAATTTTTTTGGGCCCACTCGGAGGCTACAATTATCTATCATAGAAACTAATTATTTCTAAATGAAAGCCTTAACCTAATTGTAGTGAAATATCATAAGAGTTGTAGAAATTTTAGCTAGGACAGTTGTTTCAAATCTAGAGTTTTAAAATTCAATTTTTTCTTTTCAATGACAGACTTAGTTATTTAGTTAGTAGTTTGCCTGGCATTTAGAAATCAAATACAGTTTACAATAAATGTTCTATGGCAAATATAAGAGGTTAATTTTAAATTTTATTGATTACAATACAATTATTATTAAGTTACATTTATCGATTTCCAGTATTTTAAAAGTGTAACCTTGAAGTCTATAAATTCAATGTCACTTTTTTTTTTCAAAATATTAATTCTGTGGAAATGTGGCACTTGAATTTCTATGCCTCCTTAAATGTCTGATGAGAATGTTTCTTTACTATTGTACCTACGTGTGAATATAAAGAAGTTGCAATTTTATTGGTGAAAGTTTTGTATGGTTGGTTTTATTACGGAGTATTAAAATATAAGTTAATATATATGTAAAAATATCAATACGACTTAACCGGTATTCGTTTATTCACCGGTCAACACGATTTTTTTGTCTGACTTCTACATGTCAAATTGTAGTTTATCCCACGCCAAAAACAAAGAAAAAATTTTCTTTGTGATCAAAATTAAAAAATTACTGATTTTTATACATTTTTTTAATGTTTCTTTAAATTATAATTAGAAAAGTTTTTGCTGGATATAAGAGTCTTTTTTATTAAATATTTATGACAAAATAATATATAGATAAAGTAAAATAAAATAACAAGAAATTAATGACTAAAAATGAATAGTTTTCGTATTTCTTTTGTGTTCGTGTGAGCTCTCTCGTATTAAGACCCAAATGTAATCTCACATCATATTCTCGTTGTACTGCCCTTGATATCACCGTTCGAAGTCCATCACGTCTTGGTGAAAACATTCTCCTAGTTCCTTGGAGTAGATACCCATGTTATCTTTAAATTTGTCCAGATGAGAATGTGGCATATGAAGTTTGATAAATTCATCACAAAAAAATATATATAAAGAATCAACATCATTTTTACATTGTCTTGATACTATTTTTTAGCTGAGTAATATACAAATGTAGTTGTTACAACTGTAATAAACAAGTTAACACTCACTACTGTGCCCCTTACAATTAATAATACAGTTTAGGTTGGGGTTAATGAAAGCGCTGCCATCTTTTGTTTATAAAATAAATTAAAATATACTTATCGATATAAATCAGACAAACGCAAACTTTAGGAAATAAAAAAAAAATCAAGTGTTTTTCAATATTTGCAATAAGAATTTAAGAATTAGAACAGAAACCCAAAAAAAATATTTTTTTGTTAACTGGTGTTATGAATTACAATAGAAAATATGTTCTAGCAGGTTTTATTTGGTTCTTCAAAGGGCGATTACAGACACAGATTATCGCTTTACTCTCCTTTCGCCGAAAGGCTCCCCGGGTTTACCCGCTTACTAAGACCGAATACCCACACTTGCGGTTGCCATTTATTTAGGAAGCGATCAGTGAAACATATTCTTATTTAGACCACATGAAATTAGCATGAATATGTGGATAATTTTTTAGAATTTAAAATTACTTATCACGGGCACCTTGGCAATGTTGCCAGAAGTCCTATAATATACAACTTCATTACACATACTCATACGTGGCAGATTTTCGCAGCCAGGAGTACCAGTAGAATTTAAGCTAGCACATCAACGCGGATGCTACGTTTATACAGATAATCTTTTCCCACTTCAACCGGACAGCAGACGAAGGTTCTCCTTCAAAGATCGAGGGAGAACGAGGTTAACTCGAAAGTGGCGGCGGCGGGCGCCCGCGCACAGTGCAGTGCGGCGCATTAGCTCGGCGCGGGCGCGTACTGTGACAAATGGCCCGATTAACATTCCCGCTCTCGGCCCGCCGAGGGATATCGTCCGGCTAACGAGGCTATTTTTCACTTCCCCTTCTCGAGAAAAGGCTATTGACAACTGGATTCGTTGAGAAACTAATAAATTCCCGCTTGTCCGTCTCCGTTGGAAATTGAATTTAGCTGTCGAACGGTTCTCGTCGTTTCGGTGCCGTAGATGATAAAATTTTACACTTTTTGAACGTTGAAAATGTTTTTTCGATCGCAGCAGCAGGGGCCTCATTTTTCAGCGAAAATGCGAATTCGCTCTGGTTTTGTGAGCTCTAGATGAATGATTGAGGTGTCTAAAGAAACACATGGACAAGGATTAAATTATAGTAATTTTCGAAAAAAATCCATAATTTTTTGAGAAGATCAGAAAAGACTCCTGAAAATGTTATTTGAAGGGGTTTCTAAAGAGAACTTTAAAATGTATTTAGATTTTTTAAAATAAATCTCTTATTTTTATATTAAATACTAACTCAATATTTGCAGTTTTTTCTTCGTCTTTTGAAAATAAAGAAAATTTTAGGTATTCTGAATATTTTAAAATGGGCCGTTTCACTGCTTAAGACTTTCGTCGAATGTGAATGAAAATATTGGTTTATAATGAGTAAAAACCTAAGTTTTACATATCAATAGATTTTTTATTATTAAAAATTGATATTAAAATTTATATTAAAAAAACTAATGAAAAAAATATAGAGCAAAATAAAAAAGAATAGAGTTTTTAGTAAGATCGATGTTTTCTAATTATTTTAACTATAATGATAATTGCTGAATACATATGTTATAATATGAAAAAATATTTCGATTCAATAAATTCCTATTGATTTATTCCTAATCACTTAAATTCCTTTATGCACTCGAAATCAATAGTATTTTAAAGAAAATGTGTGGAGTGTATTTAAAAGATAAATGTAGGAATAGTGACTAGAGTAGAAAAAGGTATGTGCAGTGGTTTGGCCGTCTGGAAGGGATGAACGAAAGTATACTGATAAAGTAAAGCTATAGAGCGAATGTGTGTGATGGAAAGGTCGGGAAGGGTCGCCCTAGACAATCCTATGCAGCCTTTATTGGTGGCATATTAAAAAAAGGGCCAAATTTTAAGCACCCGAAACCAGCGAGCTTGAATGAAAAGATTGATGGATGTCAATAAAGCAAGAGAGATATGCAAAGATCGCATTTTGTAAAAATATGCAGTCCATGCATACCCTTCTGGGAAATGGGCGTGAGTTTATACTACTATTGTTACTATTTTAAGGAAAAATACAAAATATGCGTAACGACATACAAAACGGTAAAAGTGTGAAATATACCATGGGCAGATAGAAGTAGTACGCAGATCACACAGAGAGGAAACAGAGTGTACGTGCGTGCACTCACACAAGGCAGTCGAGAGTGGTGGAATAGAGGGCGCATGAGGGCATACGTCATTACATTCTCCGTGACGGCATACGGGTCGATTTTACTGCTAAGGTGCATCAATATTTTTCCAATTTCATGAGCCTATTGCACAATAAAAATTTCATTATGCTACTTATTGGCTAAGTTTTGAATAATAAATTATTTTAACTGATGAAAACAAAATAAATTTTTTGTCGTTGCTTCGCTTCGTAGTGTATGGTCGGTGTAGAATTATTAATTAGATTGTGAAGCTTTTTCTAGAATATGTTAAACAATCATAATCCAGTTGGATTTTGGATGTAAAGACTACGTTCAAATTTTTATATTATTTAATTATAACCGTGATATTTTTTGCTATCTATATACCTATTTCGTACTGTTTATATATATATATATATATATATATATATAATATAATATAATATAATATATATATATATATATGTATATATATATGTGCGTGTGTGTGTGACTTCTGTTAAGGAAAATCTATTGCTTACAAGATGAGAGTTTATCAGTTATTAAAACAAGTTATAGTTTGTAAAATATTGATATTGTAAAATATCAAAAGTATTTTATTGTAGGTTTTTTTTCAAAAAATCTAAGAGAACGCTCAGTTATTCATGACGCCCCCTGATATTTATGCGTGAGTTGCAATTGTTAGGAACCTATCTAATTGTAACTATCACTTGCGTATTTTAATTTTATATAAGCGAGTCGATTTACTGTAAACTTTTTCTGATTCGTCAAAGACAAAAATGCTTGTAATACAAACACTTTCGTCTCTGACAAAAAGGTTCTAATGCCTGCCTTGTATTCTAAGTAGCCTTATTTTAAACTTTTGATCAATTCACAAAGTGAAAGAACGGGATATCAGTTACAGTTACACGTCATACAAAAAATACTCCTAATTGGAAATGTTGAAAATAAATACTTCTTCAAACTTAAATTAAGACCGTATGCTTTGTGTATGAAACGTAATAATAATATTTTGGGACTAAATCAGTATAATATATATTTTCTTACAAACATTTTTAGAGAAAATTTGCCAAAAGCTCTGTTATTGGTTACTTTTTTATTCTCTTTCACAACCTAAGCTTCACTTCCCAACAGAGAGAAACCGATTGTTTTTCTGACTTGACCTACTTTGGGCCAAGGATTTACTAAGAGCGTATTCTAGTTTGTGAATAACGAGCGTGCTCAGACTTCAATATTTGAGCAAATTGCATTATTGAGAAGTTCGACTCCTGTTCGCGAGGAAGTTTCAACATTAAATTTGAATTAACTAAGATTGGTTTTAATAGGACAACTGCAAATATAGTATAACATACATTGAAAGAGTATTACTAGTCTTCGGAGATATCTTTGCTGGAGCATACCCCTTAAAAATAATTAATTTCAGGCTTTAGGGCTTGAGCCGTCATCATTAGCACAATTTTGGTCGAGGCGCTTGTCGAGTGACCAAAATCGACGACTAATAGGGATATTTAAGGCAAGAAGACAGTAATTTTTAATTCAACTCTATTCGAAAACTCATGCAATCTCTCCTTATTTTAATACATCAGTACAATATCTCGGTGAATCTGTCTGTCCTTGACCGGATTCAAAACTCACAGTTCGAAGGCAACGCTCTTGTATTAGTTCGTTATATTTCAAGAAAAGCTAACTAAAGAAAAGAAATATCAATCTCTGTCTGCGACAAACGTTTGGCCATCTGTCTTCTATTTGGTTTTTGTTAAAACAAAACATATTCCCAACTTTTTGCAAGTCTAAATATTTGCGTATGCCTGGATTTCCATACACCTTATAACGTCTATTATAGGCGACTGTTTAAGACAAACATAGTAAACGTGCACCTATCCGATAAAATAAATAAACAAATCGGCGAAAGGACCTGAATTTTTTAGGATCGCAGCAAACGATCCGTGCCTACCCGATGTGCGCAAGCGATGTATTGTAAGGAAACGCGCGATTGTCAATCTCGATCCCGGCGCGACTTACAGCGTCCGTCTAACGAGATAATATTTCACTCTCGCCTCTCGTGACTGCCGTTTGAAACGGGGCCGTATAACACACCGGCCCGGCGCCGAAGAAAGAAGAATTTATACGCGTGTCGTAAGGGCCGTATTACAGTTCAAATCGCCGTATAGTTTGAAAATATCAAGCTCATTTTTAAGGTTGTAAGAGAGGAAATAGTGGAAACAGTATGCAGCCACGTGAACCATTTAATTTCGAAATGAAAACTGCTATCTGTATGAAGGTAAATACGTGTTATGTCGAAAATGTGTCACTAAAATGAAATATGGGTTGTCATGTTCAGCCCGCAGTAGTTATTGTCGTCTTCAATAGCTTACATGATAATTTTGACCGTTTACTAAAATCACTATACTGCTACGATATCTAACACACATACACACATCTTTTATAAGATTATGAGGGGGCAAACGAACATGCGAGCTTCTAGAGTACAGGTGGTCACCGCCACCCATGGATACTCGCTATTACGCAGGAGTCACCAGTGTGTTAGCAGCCTCTTGGGTAGGAATAGGATATCTGATGGATAAAGGAGTGGGCTGATGGTGAGGGAGTGGGTCACCGCAATTCTCACTCACTGGAAGAAAGACAACAGCAGAAAAAGTTATTTCACGCCTGTATCCTGCAAGAGTATGATATTACACCGGTGAAAGCGGCCCATTTTTTTGCCTCAGCCAAGTTGACTACAGGATGGCTCAACCACAATAATGCTCTAAAAGTCTATAACAGTAAAACATTTGCCTCTATAAACGCTCTAATTAAGTTTCTTAACTTTTCAAGATTATAACAAAGTAAACGTATACCTTCAAATGACAACAGAAGCATTTTGCTCCAATTGAAACACTTATATAGCTCCTGAATTGAAAGCTGAAATGAACGTGTGGCCATCTTCTAAAGCCAATAGGTACGCAAGTCACTTTATACCTCTATACATATTTTATACAACTTCTAATATATTTTTCAGGCTTTGGATTAAGTTCATTGTTCGCATGATGTACACGCCACTTACAGGTAGACATGGTAACATATTCCACAATACTGTTCGCCAGGAAACGTGGCCTGTCATTATTTCCAATTTCGTCGTTTGGGGGAACTAAAATGAGGCCTTTTACACTTTTTAAATGTTGCCTGTCTATAATAAATCTCTTTGCCTTTAACACTTTCTCCGTGGTTTGATAAAGAAGAAGTTGTCATTGCGTTTAGATATTTGTGCACTTTCTCTTCATAAACATATTGACAACTCTAACAGGTTAGTTTCTTAAGTCCGAATTCTTATAACATTGGCATGTCATTTAAACGCTACAGTGTTTCGTTGCAATACATGAAGCTATGCTCGTATTTTTGTCAGATCTTGACGTTTAGGCCCTAGGAATTTATTTCGATCGAGTAATATCTGTGTGTTTTGTGTGTGTGTGTGCGCGCGCGCGCGAGTGTGTTGGTGTGCGTGGGTACGTGTGTGTTTCTCTGTGTGAGAGAGTATTGCGTGTGTAAGCTTTATTGTATGCGTGTGTAAGTTTCTCATAACTTTTGAACGGATTAACCGATCGGAACGCAATTTGCTTCATTCGAAAGATATCCAGTATCCACTCAACTTAGACTTCCTGGAACATTAAATGGATTCCGCTCGATAATGCCAAAAAATAATTTCGTAATAAATATTATACAACCTTACCGATCGTTACCAAAATTTAATCAGCTCTTTTTTTTAAGTAGATTCATCTACTGCAGTAAACTGCATAAAATCGGTTGATCTCTTCAATACATCTTGTTGGAGTACAGTTTTCCAAAAAGTGTTCTTTTATACTATTCTATAAACTACTCTACTAATAGATTTTAAGATTTGCCCAAATGTTTTCCTTAAAAACTACGTTGATCGTTGCTGATTGCATTGAAATCGGTGGGTCTGTTCTAGAAACATTATTGGAGAAAAATTTTATTCTAACTGATTTTTAGAATATCTGTTAAGGCACTCTACCGATAAATTCCAAAATCAAACCAGCTATTTTCCTTAAAAAACAACATATTAGATCAAAAGTTTAAGAAAAAAAAGCATTAATAGCATATGTATATATTTGAACTCGAAGAGCTCATAACGTATTAGAACAATATTCTTGAGCTTGAAGAACTTGAAAATGCACAAAATTTTATCTTTTGAGAGAGATGCACTAAAAAAATTATTGCTACTATTTTTGAACGGTATTAAGAAGTTTCAGAGATGGCCTGCGAGGTCAACCATTTTTTTTTCTGCAGTTGATACTAATACACGAAAAAACATATGTACTGAATAGTTCTGTGCACAGAAAATAATTAGCAAAAATTGTAAAAAAAAGTATACTTATCAAAACTACGGAATCTTTATTTATTTAATTATACTACTAATTATGCGTTTACATTGTAGTTGCGCCTAAACATTTTATAGTTGTAATGAATTATAAGATTTTTTTTTTTTATATTTGATAGAGAGACACGAAGAGCAAGTAAATTAATATAATTCAAAACTTCTTTGTTTCAATAAGCCAAACGACAACGGCATAATTTTCATTTAAAAACTTTCGTTACTAGAAAACTTTTGCGCTATTATTGTCTCATGGACGTCTCGACGAAAATTTGTGAATAATTATATTCAAGCATAATAAAAAATGTAGATACTGTCGAGACGAAATATCTACACTTTTATTTCACTGATATAGAAGTTAAGATTTTCGTTACTTGTTCTAGGCTTAAGAAATAGCGGTAGCCACGCCGAGCCGATAGACGGCGTGCAGGATGTCGCAGTCGCGGGCGGGGAAGCGGTGCTGCCCTGCGACACCGGCGCGCCGCAGGCGCCCGACGCCCTTCTTCTGGTAGTCTGGTACAAGGACGACAACCCCGTGTACAGGTAATCCTGTGTGCGAATAGCCGTGGCGATAGAGATGATTTTGCTATAAAAAAAGTTTCTGTATTATTTTATTTTGTATTATTGTATAAATCGAAAGGAAAATTTTGAAGCTTGTGCAATACATCGCTCCAAATCTAAAATTGTCGTTAAAGGAAATAATACTAGTGGGCTACATTTAAGTCTATGATCAACTTGAATTACCCATTCCTAAATTCATTTTTTTTTTCAAAACATGTAGTCATCTTGTAAAATTACTTCAAAAAACCACTTTGTTTTTATCCCATTGTTTGACGCAAAGAAAGCTAATGTGTTTGATCAGTCAAAGTTGACATACTATATCGGGTGGACTTTTATTGGATAGGCCTTTGAATATCCTGTTTATGTTTCTTTAATTATTTTTTGATTTGGATGACCATTTATTGTTTATTAGTATTAATAAATCGAAAAAGATTATCACAATTATTACAACAATTTACTTTTAAAATTTTAGATCTAATATTTGGCCAAATGCACTCGAAACTGTGAAAAAAGGAAACTATAAAAATGCGCATATATCAATAATACTTTTTTTTACTAATAACACTTCTTTTTAAAATTAGTACTTTAAAATTTATATTGTGGTCTTAAATCTAAATAGTCATAAATGATTATGCGATTTTCTTAAAAGAAACAGAAATTTAACTCGTTATTAGGTGTCTTATAAGTAATATCGGTTTTTAATGTTCATTTTTGTTTATAAAATAATAATATACAGGATGGATTTTAATATAAATCTTTTCGCATATATTCATAATATTCTTCCTTATTAAAACAATTTTACTAGAGATACCATGGTCATTGAAGTAACCGTTTCAAGGAAAATAGCTTAGAACATCTACGTATATATGTCGTACTGACAGCCCTAGAACAGCTGACACGTAGGAACTGTGCTGCAGTGCGCCGCGCGGCCGGCCACCTGATCGCGTCCGCGCTTGTGGTCTGACCGAGCATTTGTTAGAATTGTGTCTATATTACTTTATATCATTTATATGTGATATAAATGATATATAAAATAATAAATATAAAAGACATATAAATGATGTATTTTTGTTATAGTTACTTTTTGCAAAGTTCATGGAATATTTGTGAAAATATTCATGGTAAAATTCATGGGTAAAGTATAGCCCAATTGTATATTATGGTCACAACTCAACGTTCACATGGGTACTTGAAGCCTTAGTGTAACCATTCCGGCTGTAAAAATTGCTGCACTTACAGCATTTCCTTTGGATTTACTTTTTTCTATGAAAGAATTTTTTAATGGATCTCATTAAAACTAGAAGTCCACCGGTGCAAATTCCAGACCAGGAATCAAACTAGATTAAAGCGAAACGTCAAGTATAAATGTGGAAAGAGCTCCTTTTGCAATCATAAAATGATCGTTTTAATTAACGCATTATTACTTGTGATAAAAATGGATTTATCTAAACAATCCTATCATAAAAAATCAGTGGTTAGACAAAGAACAACTCCTGAATGCATCGTGAATAGAGGTCGATTCGAGTCGAGTTATGTATTTGATGGAATTAAGAAGTGAACAGATGTATAGTGAAGTGATATGTATATAGCAAACAGATGACACGAACATATGAGGTTTTTTGCCGAAGTATTCAAGTAAGCTGAAAACTCTTACAGCATGTCAATGTTATTTCAAATACTGCGAAAATTACGTGGGTTAAAATCGAAGAATTTGCTGACAGTGAATTCCTACCACATTCAATATTTAGTCCGTACTTTGAATCCACAGAATATTATTTACCCAGTTTCAGGCAAAATTCTTTTCTAAAAAAAAATAAATCCAAAGAAATGTCGAAAATGCAGTGCGGTAATTCTTCACATCCAAGCCATCTTTGTTGAGTTTGGTAAATTAACATTTAAGAATTTATCAAACTCTCAGAGAGCTTACCGAACTTACTTTTGCTATATGGATTTTCGTAGGATATGATTATTTAATAAAAGAAAACAATGTATGTCGGACATACGACGTAAAGCGAAACTTCTTAGGCGAAATATGCAGAAATAGAAATTAGGTTTAAAAAAAAATGAAAAGTAAATTAAATTATTGTATTATTAATTCATAGTTAAAAGATTCATTTCATAAACAACAATTATTAAAAACGAAAGTCATACTGAGGACACTGTTTAATTACTAACTTGGAACAATGTTTGTTGGTTGCTTTTACCACAATGGTGTCTCGTACATTCCATCTCTGTCACACGCACATAACGTTCTTTTTTCCTCGTGGGCGGGAGAAAGTATTTTTTGTCGTTATTCACTATTTGAAATGAATTAATGCAAAAACAAATCGATTGTCCGCTGCAACAAATTGAGTTACAGACATTGGGATCAATTAAAAAAAAAATATTACATAAAACATTGCGGTAATGTTTAGTCAAATTTTCATTATCAGTTTACCGTTGACTTGT
This sequence comes from Eumeta japonica, assembly GCA_005406025.1. Taxonomy (NCBI): domain Eukaryota; kingdom Metazoa; phylum Arthropoda; class Insecta; order Lepidoptera; family Psychidae; genus Eumeta; species Eumeta japonica. The sequence goes on along the minus strand of BGZK01000649.1, from coordinate 128,871 downwards.
GATGCACCGTGTTCACTTAAATATTAGAAACCACTGATATAATTGACACTATCGCTACCATATTCCATTTATTGCTGCAGGCATAAAACACATTTTATATGCATTCTTCATTTTCACAATGAGTAATAACCACGCGTATCTAAAATAGTCGCTATCAGCTGCAATCAGCTGTATGAACGTGTGGAACACGTGGGCCCGCTGGGCCGAGCCAAAAAAAGCCGAGCAAACCGGACCGTATCACCCGACCATGTCACTAGACCGTGTCATTCGAGCGTTTCACTATGATGTCGTAGTCACTCTAATGTGCCTAAGAAAGTTTCACTTCAACAAATCGATAATTAAAAATCGACTTTACTTATGAGACATCTTAGTATGTGTAGGAATATACAAATAAAATAAAATTTGTGTTAGGGGAACTGTAGAAATTTTATTACATATCTAAACGATAGTCACCGCAAACGACATACGTAGTGACAATTTTTATAAGCACTCATATTCCGACTTTTGAGTGAAGTCAACCGTAAAATTTAATACCTCATTCGCTGTTCATTCTATAGTTTTACAGCTTATATTGTACTATAAACTACGAAAAATGCCACCACAAAACGAATTTCATTTCCCACAACGTGCGCCTGAGTGTCTATGCATGAAATATGTCGCCTCTGAACATTTCATAAAATATGCATGCACTAGAAAATTACCTTCGAATAAGTGTCTCACCTCGCGGTCCATCGGCGTGCGCGGCTATATTGGTCTTATATTATTAAAATTAGATGAACCTCATTTTTTAATTTATTAAAATGAGGTGCATTACATTTATTAAGATACCTTCATTATTAATTTTTAGTTTATTAAATTCATAAAAATACATTGTATTTAATTATTACAATTTTTAATATAAACATGTTAAGTGTTAAAATATGAAAATAACATTTTTGCATACATTTATCATAGTGTACTTTATACGTTGAATTCAATAATAAGTAGTAAAATTTAATGGGAACTCTCAAAATAAAAAAGCAATTACGTTGTTTATTTCAATTAGCCTAAATTTAGAAGTAAAAGTAACTAATTATCAAAACAATTACCGAAAGGGATTTGAATGAAATATACCTATGTTAAAGAACATATTCTGATTAACAAAGGTAATGCGTTCATGTGGCATAATTTTCGGGGTCGAATATGGGAAGTAGGATAGTAATAATACGTGGAGAAGAAAGAAGATAGGCCAGGATCGGATCTCAAACGAAGGTGTAACGGGTATCGAACTCGAGAACGGATTAGGATAGGAATTGTGGGCGAGACTAGAACGGTTTTAGAAATACCTACACATAAACGACAATGTTTTTTATTATGGCTTTTACTAATCGACAGTACAAGTTTACGAAAATGAATATGAACAATAAAAAATTATTAAAAATGTCGACTTAATGTTTTGTTTTCATTTTACCTTTCTTTCTTTCTTTAAATTAAATTTATTTTCAGGGATCGTCAATAGGTGAGAATGCTGTATAACCTTTTTTCGAAATATGACATTAAATAGGTATTTTAGAGCATATCTCTATGAAAATTCATATTCAATATTATAACATAATATTATATTATATAATATTATATTATATAATATAATATTATATACTATAATATAAATATCTTGTGATATAACTGTACACAGCACCATCTGGCTGCAAACTAATCAACGAGATTTGCACTATGTGTACCGGATACTCGATGTAATACTTATATAATTTCTTTTTGTAAATACTTATACTACACAGAAACACCCAGCTTCAAGGCAAACATTAATGTTTATAATAAAATAAATAAATGTTTGTCTTGTGTGAGAATCGAACGCAGTCGAAGTAAGGTTCTACTAATTGAGACAAACAGGCAGTTGTTATATCGTGCAGGAATTTCATGATTACACAATTTTTTACTCTTTTTTATTTGATCTCTAATATAATGTATTTAGTAAGTAGAGAATCCCCCAAACTTTCTTTCGATTTCTGTACGTAACGTCAACAATCGTTTCTGTGGTAGATAAACATTCACAAAATTAGGCACATAGTCACCGCACCAATCTAGGCACTCCATATTCAAGTGCGATCTACTTAGAAGGCGTTGCTTAAGAACACCTTTCCACTTGAAATATTCTTGTTGGCGCCGAGCACGGAATATATGCACGTAAGAGCCGCTATATCGTTTACAGTGCTTCCTAGTTAACGACTTCATAGCGTATACTGTATGCAAATTAATACCGTACCGCCACTGTAGTGCTTCTGATTGATAATAATTCATGAAATAACTCCTTTATGAGTAACAGTTTGAAGCCTTTCTTAGTATATTGAAAACTGGAGTATAAAAACACAATACAACGGCAAGCAAAGGGCTAGCTGTAAGCAACGAACGGCTGTATAATAAATCAAATTGGTAATTAATCTGATGAAGCAATAGAGACTGAAACCAATAGTCAGGATGCTGAAGATAATTTTATGTATCACTTGATAACATTTGAAACAACTTGCCACCTTTATTTAAATACTGTTAACTATTAACATTAGATAGTTCTTTAAAATGTTTTAGTTAATGCTTTTGCCGTTTAAACGGAAACAAAGAACATATCATACGTTTATAACATAATAGATATGAAATCTGTATAATTTCATAAGTAAAATAAATAAATAGTTTTGGTATCATATATCAAACTATTTCGATTTGTGAGACTGATTTGTTACTAAACATAACCTTAACAATTTTTAATATCATTTATTGTTTCGAATATTTATGGTTGTCGATTCTCGATCGCGTATCCGAACAGTGTGCCAGTCATCAAAAAAGTATTTTTATTATTCTCGTTTTTTAGTATTTTTATGGGCTTATTTATTTCTTTTATTTTTACGAAGGTGGTATGAGTTTTTTTTCTCAAAGAAAAGATTTCACATTATACGAAATGTAATTGAAAATTGTTTACAATCAATCGAATGAACTTTTCGTGGCGCTCAATTCTTTCATTTCTCCATACGTTTATGTTCAAAAGCTTCCCTTGCTGTAAGCTGGCAATTAAGCAAAGCAGCGACCGTTGAACTTAATGTGATCCAGTAAATAATTCTTGTTCTACATCCATTAGAGTAGATGTAGAACAAGAACAAGCAGATGTAGAACAAGTCTAACAGATAGAGTATTCACATTAAGGTGAATACTCTAACTGAAAATTTTATACACTTTATAGGAGTCGACATATCTAACTGATTTGTATATAAAGTAAGATGAAAGGAATTATGGTTTAAGTGGCTTTAATGGAATACTGTAAAAACGGATTATTTTGTTAATGATTAAGGGTTATTATGCAGAATTTACGCCGTGTACACCGTGAAAAAATGTATTGAGTGAAAAATTGATAACCAATTATGAACGTATAAAAGAAAGTACTTGCATATATCAATACTAATATAAATATGTAAATTGGTTATTCTAATATATAATAAGTTAGCCGGTACGTGCCCGCTTCGCTGAACGTAAATTGAAGTTTAGCAATATATATTTTTTAAGATATTATAGTTTATGATATATAATAGTTTTTTTATGATTCAAATATGCCCGTGGTTTTGCTCGCGTATGCATACAATGATTCCCTTGATTTATAATATTAGCTATTCTCGCTGTCAGTTCTGATATCGATTACAATTATTTAGTATATATATATATATATATATAACCGTGCCATGTGGATATCTTTAGACTCCGTCTGCTCTTCAGGGAAATAAGTGTGAGTTTATAAATAATATAAATGAATAAAATAGTCTGGTAACAGAGTATGTCTCGTAAGATATAGTAAAACAATTATTATTTGTAAATTCTCGTTTTCTAGGATGGAACATTTGAACAAACATTGAAACGGACTTAATTCTGGTCTACGAGAAAATTGCATAACGGTCATAAGTGAATAAATATGTACGTAGCCTCCGATTTCAAACACTAAGCCATCATTGAGGGGTTATGGTTCCAGCTACTTAATCTGAAGTAAGGACATTGTGAGATGATACACCTAAGCAGTGGGACGATTAAAAAAGAGATACAACAAATACATACATAATGTATGAGTAAACGCACGCCGTTTCTCATATAAGTAGATAGACACTATAGATTTTCACTATGCTTGGTCATTACATTTTTTTTTAAATACAGACAATAATCGTTCATATCATGTAAATTTATTGAATGCTGGGACTTAAATTTAGCTCCTTTTCATTGTCACCAACCTGGGCTGCACCTATTCTTGAACATCCCTTTTCGACCCTCATCATGCATATTTTCTCTAAGTATTTCTTCCCTCAGTCTCTTATATATCCTTTTCCAGTGCTGGGTACTAGATAGACCTGATTTCTAAGTAAACTGTTTTAAGTCATTAATTATACGTCAATTCTTCAAGCACGTCTTTTACTTTCTGATCAAGGATTCAATTTCCATTTCAGTTCGTCGATCGTGCATTTTTCATACCCAAATTTAAGTAGTTTTCTAAATTTATAAACGAAACTCCACTTTTATAGGAAGTAAATTGTTGTTTTATTCCAAGAATCACAAATAAAATATCTTTTTGTGCCTATGTAATACGACATGCACGCAAACCTATATCAGGATTTAACATCTCTATATTATACGTCTTCTCAGACGGATCCGGTAGTGGGTGAAGCTAACACGCACTCGATAAATTATTTTGCATAGATAACACAACTTAATTCTGTTTGAGTCGGGCTATTAATTATGCTATCAAGGAACACGCCGCACACAACCGGAAGAACAATAACATTATTAATTTCAACAGCCGTCGGTCGCCGTTTTCGAGCTCACCTCACAAACTGAAAACGTGAATCGTATGCCGTACTGTACATTTATTTACACAAAACCCTTAAGCGATCCATTCGAGTTCAATCGTTCGGAACCAGTTGGCCCAGCTGTGGGCGTGCCTCGTCCTGCCTAGTCGATGCGGCGGCACCGGCGGGTCTAGCATGACACCCTGGAGTCTCCCTATAGGTCGTCCCTTTCGCTCGTTACATTGGCGCGACGAGGATGTGGAGAGACTCTTGTCCAGGGCGTCATGCTAGGCCCACAGGTGACAAACTCGTGAGAATATTAATCGCGTAACAACGCTACGTCATGTTCGTACTAAATAACGTTTATAATAATTTATTTGTACAGCGATTTCTCGTTACCGGGGTCGTGTATTAAATTGATTATGTAATTATTTCATTGATTTATAACACTTTTGCGTGGGCGTACGTAATAAATCCAACAAATGGGTTAAGACTACAAAATCGCGATATATGAAACGATTTGCCTACTTATTATTGTTTTAGTTGTATACACAGAATAATGATTCAGTTAAGAATTTAGTAATAATTTAGAGGTAGGCTTTTCTAAAAAGTCAATATTTATTACAATAATTGGTACTACTCACGGTATGCATATCATGTAAATGCGATCGTAAATTTCTTTGTCTGTTCCGCCTTCGTGGCTTAGTAGTTCAACCGATTTCCATTAAATATAATAGCATATAATGTTCGTTTATAAAACGTAGAGAGAGTTACGTTTTTTGTCTTAGTAATCCCCAAAATAAGTTTTAATATTTAGTATTCACTTGGTAATTTTTAGTCACAGACGAATCAATAATGGAATTACACTGGCACTAAAAAAGGTAACGGTATTGATAACAAAAAAGGTAATCGTATTCGGTTTGGGAATAGGATAGAGCGAAGCAAGATACGAACAGGGAATTAGAATTAAGGTTCTTTATCTAGCTATCACACGCGGCCACCAGGTCTGGCTTGCTTGTCTTTACAGCGGTACTCTACAATAAACGAATTGATTGTGAAAAGGAAAAGTTAAGTGATTGTGGTTTATAAATATTACTTATAAACTACATTAATCGTTGGCCGGCGATCGCCGACACTGGTAGTAATTTAAGCCGACATCGAGTACTAAGTGTAATAAATAATAGATTTTCATACAACACTGAATTTATTTTTTTAATTACGTTTAAAATCAATTTAAAATTTTCTATTCACTTTTAACATTAAAATACGTCATTATGGTTTAAATATAAAAGCAACACAAATAGCGTCGCCAATTTATGATTTAAATATACCAATTTTCATGATCATCCAAGCTTTTGGCCAACATGTGCCGTTTACCAGCAGTTATTTTTTGTCGATTCGAATTACTAACACTGTTATTGCTCAGCTTTTGTATGTGCTAGGGCAATCTTTAGGGCATTAGGGCGAACAGAAAGACAGGCACCCGCCGGGGACTTTACATGTGTATAGATTGTATAAACTCTCTGCGCATACCCACACGATGTTATATTATAATAAAAGTAAAGGTAATCCTAGAAAATGTATATTTTTATTTTTGCCTACGCAACACATTGACCTTTGAGACCGCTGAAGGTCACATAGTATTGGACGCGTACGAGAACATTTATTGCTTTTAAACATTATTACGTTTAAGATGAGAAGATACTTGGTAACACTGAGTACATTCAGAAGGTACCGGGTTCAAGATATCGCGTTGGTGACAAAGGTCGTCACCAATCCGCGTTGAATCAGCGCGAAGGACTTAAGGTCTAAAGTCCCTCAGTATAAAATAACAATTCATAGCAGGGTATGCGTGAATTATGAGAAGAACTTGATACGATATGCTGTTTTTAAATCAGTGCACATGTTACAGGGCAATAGCAAAACACCTAGGTCTTTTAAAAAGTGGCGACGTTTCGAATAATGCTCTAGTAAACAATTGCAAATAGTATATTATTTTATTGTTTTAATATCGTAACAATATTCTGGTGAATAAACAAAACTCGCGTTTTTACCACTAAAAACGATATTCTGATACTGTATGCTATATAACCGTAAAATATTTTTATTGCTAGATATCGAGCGTGTTTTTATTCACACATGTTATAAAACTGTAACTTTCTGATGCCTTTACTTGGAAAATGTTTATGAAAAAGTAATATGTGAGGTCTTTATAAGTGTATGTTGGTTTGTATCTTTGTTTGTCTCACTTTGTTTTTGTTTTTTTTTTGCGCAACACGCAAAAACTATGACACGGAATTAAATGGAGTTTTCAGTTATGTTTCTGGAGACTTCAAAAAGAACAAGCATATTTCATCTCGATACACAGCCCAGAAGCCGAGTTGCATGCGAAACTATCTTAAACTTGGAAGTGCCAATGAATATAGGTAATTATTTCTAGAATTTAATCCTTTATGGGTCTAATCATCTCCCAATCTCTTATTAGTACACTTTTGTTGAATAACATACAATGTAAGTATAATACTGGTATCGATATCACGGTGGAAACAGCGTCATCAGTGGAAATAAAAAATGTAGGATTTATTTTACGTCCAGATGGACGGAGCTGCAGGCAAAAGCTAGTACATGTAGATGTACATGTAGACGAAGACTCGTGATGCGTACCGTCAGCGACTGCGAACAGCGCGTCGCGACACGGCACACTCAAAGCTCTGAGATTGATTGATGGCGCGCCGTGGCAGCGAAACTGTAAAGCTCGCCGGAAGGTTATGAAATATTTCTGGCCGGCTATGGACGTTTTCAATAAACGGCCGACTGAGCGAAATGACGCGCGTAGGGTCACCACGCGGTTGTAGTAACTAACGGGGAAAAAGAAATTTTATGATAAAAATATCTGCTACGGTTTCTAATAAACAATGTTCAGAATTTACGCACACAGGGAGCGAAAGATATATAGTGAACGCATCACTCTACACTCGCCCGGCGAACGTTACATGACAGAGCATGACGCATCAGTCGCATTCAGTATCGTCACAAACACGGTATGTGCCGTCGTCTCAACACGTTTTATTTAATAGGTTATTTAATATTTAACGCGTGTATACATATATAAATGATACTAAATTCGTTGTGTGTATGAGACATTTTCAATTATATTAAAAATTAGTATGGTTAAGATTACAAGACAGACAGTTGCTGTGTCTTATTAATAGTAAAAATGTTTTGCATTCTAGTAAGTTCCTAGCATTTCTTATAGTATGTGTGATTTGTCTTTTGAGTAAGAAATGTAAAGTGCCTATTCGACGAAAAACGTGATTGAACTTTGAAGTTTAATCAGTTCACATTCTAGTATTTCACGTTCATCAATGCTCTCCCTTAACCATTCGATTTTTCTTCCGAATTTCCGAAAATTTATTTATTTGTACCAAGCAGGACCTGCTCTTCTCAAACGAAAACTTCATACATCACCGTTGATTTTTAGTGGAGATTTCAGTGTTAATTTTACAAAAGACACATCAAAGCCGTTTGTGATTTTTTCGGAATCAATATTAGTATTGATGATGTCAAATGATCCAAATGAAAGCACAACAAAATATGGAACAACGGCTGACGGAGTTTTTTAGATATTTAGCAAATCTTCAATCAAAAGTATTCATTTCATATTTTAATTACCACAAACCTATTGTTTCATTTTGAGGATACGATACAAAGGACTATCAGTCAACGGAAAATTTACCGGAATAATTTGTACAGAACTATAATTATGTATATTTTAAGTGTTATTACTATATGAATATAGAACAAAGAAATAGTTGTGTTTCGTATTATTAATCTCGCCTTAATGATTTTCACTTCTGTTGTGTGGTCTTAAGCATACACCGGTTTTTTCCATGAATTTATGAAAAAACACTTCATTTATTTTTTGTTGTTAGTCCGTTTTATATATCTCATATTGTTTAATTTATTCATTTGTTCCCAAACTTAAAATTACATTATAAAGTGGAGAAAACACTGTAATAATGTATTCATTCACTGCTTTTTTATATATAATTATAAAACATAAGTGATAAATTAAAATCGTAGTTTTATTTTTATTAAGAAAACACCGAGATAGGTTTAAGTAGACATACAACCGCTTTTTTCTCTCAGCTTCACTCCTGTGCAAATTAAATAAATCCCTTATTTTTTATATTGATTAAGTATCGTTAACAGCACTACCCAAGTTAGTATCGAGACCGACATCGGTCTTCACATAGAAAAACAAGCAAGATCAAGTTCGGAGGCTAAGCCGGAGTCCAGAACAGAAGTAAGATCGGAACCATGGTTGACAGCGTCATCGGTCGACGTAAAAGATAGAGGAATTCAGTAGTATCCACAAGGGCGAGTTCACGAGCGAAAAATAGTATTGTATTATAATCAAAAACTTTAGGACGGTCTTATTCAGGTCGGGCCGTGTGGTCGGCCCGCACGGAAGGCGAGCAGTAATTACTATACTTCAGCGATACAACCGGCCCGACGTACGACTGTAAGAATATTCGTGTTTTGTATGCAAAACGATTTTGAAACGACCCGGGTTTATTTACTGCGCCGGGTCACGCTCGCCGGCGTTCACGACCGTCGAGTATTTAAATAGACTCATCAAGGCGCTGATGTGTTGTGAGCGTATGTTGTAAGGTTATGAATTCGTTAGAAAAATTATCGAGACAATACAATGTACTTTTATTTTGTTGACAGAAATTAGAGGGACTGCGTATACAGAATCACGTTTGTATGTCATTGCGTAGGCTTCTTGTGTGACTGAAGTATACTTATAAGACTGCAGCAAATAAAAAAGAAGAGGGTAGTGTATTTCACAGATAACATGTATTTATCTATACATTTATATATAAATATATATATATTAGATTTTTTTATTTAGTCTATAATACTAAACCAGTTTGAGCAATAAATGGGGCATCAATAGAATAATATCGTAGGCATTGATTTATACTACAGTAGTAATATCATGACAATGATGCTCGGTTATATGCGCTTGCTTTATTAAGACGTGTGGTAGATATCTTCATTTCAAATAGTTTTAGCAAATGTCAAAATTGACTACTATTAACTATCACATACACAAAATTTGTCATAACAATTTAATCAACTACGTAACCCATATACATAAGATTAAATACATGTTATTTACCTACCTAAAATGCCCAAAATTTCAATGACAAGAAAACTTGTCCAAAATTCGAACAAAGTTGTTGTCGAAAGAAAATACAACACGAACTGACTGTGTAGGCATTAAACAAAGAGGTAAAGAACTGTAATTTACAAAATAATTGTAAATTAAAACTAAACGCCATGCTGAGGCCAACTGGGATGAAGAACGAAAATGGCCCGCCCCGACTGGTAAGATATCATTCTCTCACAGAATAAGGACGTGGAGCAACAGATTCCGCTGGTGTATTTCGCCCAGTGAACGAGACTTATGGTGGTCTATTGCCCCTTCATCAGCCCATTCCCCTCTCAATCAACCCCCTCCCCCATTAGATATTCTATTCCCATCCAGGTGGCCGGCAACGTACTGGTAATTCCTTAGGGTTATGCCCATTGGTGGCGGTATCCACTTATTCTCCGGTGGCTTGCACACTCGTTTGCCTTTCAAAAATATTAAAAAAGAAAAATGGAAATTCTAAAAGTGCACACTTCATACTCGTCATTTAATTTTTGATAAGAAACAAATTTTATTGTTGACTCGTAAAGTGAAACGGAGAACAAAACAAATTATCTTCAACGATTAATAAGAACACTGACATCTGCAAGCGCAGAATGGCATTGCAATACTTTTTTTATCGTTTTGCTGAGCGATAGTGGTGCTATCATTCTCATGTCAAAAATAATATTTTATTAATCATAATTAAACGACATCGAATCAGACATCCATTTTCAATGGGAACCTACTTACTGTAGTTCTAAGCTAATAAAGAGAAGTGGTCTGGTAAATTAATGGTCATTTTTCACAAGGTGCAATGTTTTCAAATTTCATATAACAAACATCTAGATTGATGGAAAAGTTCTCTAAATTATTTTGATTTTTTTTCTTGACTACTACATTGAATCGTTTCTGAAGCTGACAGAATTAATCTTCATCAAATCATCAGTACAATGCTACGTTTACTCATTTTCGTGTACCAACGAGAGTACAGCAAAAGAAATAGTCGTTGACAAGAGGGGAAAAAAAATTTTCGATCGCTAAAGACTCTCAAATGCTTTGCATTACGAGTTGTGGAATATGACGTTGTGATTATAAATTCAATAGCATTTAATTGATTTTTTAAGTACTAAATATAATTACGTATTTCTGATTGAAATCTTAAATAGATACTTTACTTTAACCCTTAGAAAATAGGTTATGCCATTGGTTTTGAACATTGTCGCCGCATCGGTGACAATTTCATTATCAGCTTCCAACCAGCATTGGGCCAGCACGGAGGGATTAAGATTCAAGGTTCTTTATCTAAAATACAATCCCGTCCCTCTCCCGAAGGTTCCCGACCCTACTTCCTAATCCCGGTTCTGGTCCTCAGTATCGTTACCGATAAGTGAGACGAAAAAAATCACTTGTTCCTTCATTGCTATTCAGGATTATTTAAATTTCAAATTGTCAATGAAAGAAATCACACGCTTTCAACATTTCGTGATAATAAATTGATTCGTTAATATTGTTTTTCATTTTTTGAGTACAGCAAAATTTGCTATATATCCGCACTGTAGACTATACTTATACATTTTTTATTCAAAGCGTTTACGTTGTGTAGATGAAAAGGTAAGAATTCTCAAAATTTCTTATATGATATCGGAAGAAAATATAGACTTCATATTAATAAGATTGTATAAAATCGTGTTAAACTATTGAGTTGTAAAAATACTATAAAAATATAGGTGAACGTCCTTCCCATATATCTAAGGAAAATGATATTAAAATATTCGTATTCTTACGGTTTCGTCCATTTTCATTCGATAACTTACTTAAGGCCTTGAATCTTGTTTTCGACAATTTCCATTATTTATATGATTACTCCTCGTTTCAATAACTTACGGTTTAAAATAAAAATTAAATTATATTATTTTCAAATTTTACCCTAAACAATTATAGAGGCTTTGGAAAAATATGGAATCAAGACAAATAAGTACTCAGTTACTTGTTTGTTAATGGAATTTGTAAACGCAACATTATGTCTTAAACATTTTTAAACACAACATTAACTTTAAATCTCATCTTCCTTATTGACGTCGTTGGTCCAATATCAATATCAATATCGTCCAACGCATTAATGAAGAATCTTCTTATTGATATCCAGAAGATTTTGGAAGAATTTGATAATTGTATGATACCTATTAATAACGGCAACAAAAAAAAAACTATACAACAGCAGGTCATGTTGAAGAATCTGCTTTGCATCGATAACAATTCTTATTCCTTGCGATAACGATTATCTAAAATGAAGTTATCTCTTATAAGCAATAAATTTTCGGCAACAGTACGACACGCGCTCGTCACTATAAAACCATCGACACGAAATCATACGACGGTGGCTGGAATAAAGATCAATCAATTTCCGTGCAATTGCAATTTGATATCGCGTACGTAACTCATAAGCGCCATAAATATGCCAGGGGAATCGTTAAATATTAAGGGTAAAATGGACGTGCGTGGAGTCGCCTGATAAACGGCAGGTTTACACGGGCCGAATGGTTCATTAATTTAGTTTATTGCCAGCCTCGATCCCTGAGTTATTATTGCCGGGGCACTCGTTCTAGCAGGAGCACTGTAAATTACTGAAAAACGTGTTCCGCGAGGCCTGCTCTTGGACGTCAAAGGTGGAGAATCAGAAAAAAAATGTCGAAAAGGACTTTCTAGAACTATGTTTTTTCACTGATTAAGAAACGTTCCTTTTTATGCGGTTGTTATCATCAATAAAAAGTAGAAACCAAATGAAATTTTTGAGCATTAGCTTCTTTCCCTTTTTCAGACGATCTAGTACATGCATTTAAATATATTTTGATACATTTATACTTAAGAATATAAATATACTTAAGAATTTGAATAGGTATGGCTATAAAAATTTATGAATCATCACAAATCTTATTAATTTTCATTCCTTTATTTCTTATACTCCTATATTTAACAAATTTTTGAAGTTTTCAGATCCCTTTTAAGGAAGTAAACCAGTTTGTGAAGTATAATTACAATATTATATATTAAAATTTATTAGATAGGACATGGAGTAGTTTACTATGTATTTTCAATATTACTGTATTTAAAGTTTTCTTGTTTGAGTAAGTTTAGTGAAAGCGTTTATTTAATTAATATAACAATACCTAAATAATAACTGTTTTAAATTGCTAATTAGACACAGAAGGCACTAGTACCCAGTGACGTTATTGTTTACTAGCGTTATAAAATAGAGTTGAACTCCGTTTTGCGAGAAGGAGATGCCATAAAATTTTAATGGGTTATAGTGCATTGTTTTTTTTTTATAGATTTTATTTTTGATTGCACTTTCAGACATCGTGTATAGTCAGTTTACATACAACAACAATAAATGTATTATTTTAAATATCAAGATAATATGGTAAACATATGACACACCTACGAGAGGACACTCAGATTTAACATTTTACTACTGATCAATGCTTATTAAAAAATATTTAAATATAAGTAAATGCTTACGTATTGTTTTTATTGTAACAGTTACGACGGCCGAGTTAAGGATGCGTTAGCGCATTGGGCGGACGAGTCCTTGGGCGGGCGGGCGCGGTGGTCATCCCTGCCGCCTTCTTCTTTGAGGATACGTGACGTGCTGCCGTCGGATCAAGCTCTTTATCGATGCAGGGTGGATTTTAAGATATCACCAACAAGAAATTACAAAATAGCATTAAATGTTATAGGTAATATTAATGTTTTCTTTTTGTTTTGAATTTTATATATAATTACATTATAATATATTATTTAACAAACAAAAGTTCTCACGTATCTCTTTAAAAATTCCAATTTCTTTGTTAAGCAGTTCGAAGAGTCGAATTTATAATAATGTCAAATGTATACTATAATACTGAAATTAAAAAGGATAACCCTTTTATAACAAAATGATAATCGATAGATACTTATTGACAGTTCTAAAAAAATGTCATTATCAGCGATGGTGAAAACAGTAACATTTGTAGTTCAGTGCAACAGTATTTATATGAACTTCAACCCGTAAACGATGAGTAGAAACGGTTTCGGTAACGCAGTTATGGCAGTCGCAATACTGTAGTTGTGTTTATACTACCAGTTACCTGGGTCGCTGTTTGCTACCAAATTTATGTGTTGCGATGTGCGCTCGCCAAATTCGCGCGAGTTCGTTTCGCTATATTCCGACAGCGTTTTGGCACGTCGCTAGCGTAATAGCTTTAGAGTGTTTATTATAACTGTACCGTCCTAGTTGCGTGACTGCTCAATTAACTAAATCGAACAGCGATGCGTCTTCAATTACATTATAACTATTGCGATTAACACATAGATATTGTGTAGGTGTTTATTGATAATATTTATAAAAAAAAAAAAAACTGATTTAGTCAATGTAGAGTTCAGTACAAACAAATATATTCCTTCTTCAAATACGACATTACCACCCTTATCTTTCTTGAAGGTAATAATTACTTAAATCACCGATAAATGACTTTTAGGTTTATTTAGGGATTTATCACTTTCTAATTGAATAATTGTCATTGTTGCTAGATAATTGATTGAATATATCAAACTCAATGATTTTTCTCTGATAAGTTACGAAGGAAACATCAAGAATAAAAATTGTTCAATTATTTACGTATAATACTGATATTTGATTTGTTCCAAGTTTTCATTGGTGGGCATTTACATAACGGGCCGTTTTAAATAATAAGTCAATTATGTATTTATTCATTAGATAGTCATTTAATAGTTACCACGAAAATTTATGCTTATTATCAAAAGTACCAATTACTTAAATAAATATTGTACTTAAAAATTGAACCAGGAATGATATAATAATAATAGATTACTTGAAGCCCATGCGGTAATATAAAAAAAGACATTTTAACCAAATAAGTAGTTTCGAAATTGTATTTCGGATTGTAACTAAGTTCTTTTTGGTGTATGTTAAAAAGGAATACAAACCACAGTATATTGTAACATAATAATTTATTTTCACTAGTATCCCCATAGTGTAATCGCTAATGCCTTCCGTCAACTGTAATTCGCGAATTTACAAAAAGTGTGCCGCAATTACTAAGCCGAGCAGACGTAGTGGCAGGCCAGAGGCTTAATAGTGACATAATGGATACTATCGAACATATGTGATACCACCATTCGGCGCGTAGTGACTGTACGTTACACGCCGAATTATTTTGTCATTGATCGATAGAGGGGACGGTGTTCTGGCAATACCTTAGTTGTCTTTATGTAACGCCCAAACAAAGAAATGTACAAAGATCAAAATCTTCCGCCGTGTGCTGAACTGAAAGAAAACGGGAATCACATTATAGAACTAGCTTTTTCCCGCAGCTGCGCCCGTACGGATGGAGAATCTTGATCGAGCTTTTGACTTTTATGAAGACCCTCGATTCAAAATATTATTCTGATCTCATCACCGATGCTGATGTTGATCCTATTTTAGGTTTCATCTTTCTCACTCGCTCTCCCTCAACCTCGATTTCCTTCCCAATCATCCTCTCATTCCATAACTCTCTCTAATCCGTTTCCGTAATAACGTAATCGACCAAATAAAATAAAAATAATAAAATTTAAACAACCTAGTTATATTAAGGTACACAGACAAGAAGATAAACAAACATTTAACAATATTTCATGGGACGGTGATTTATAACCCTAAATTTCATGAAAAAGTAACTGTCGTCGGTTTTTCTCGGGGTTTTTATTTTATAATCCTTGAAGACACGCTACACACTGACAATATTAACCGAAGGGTTTGCAAGACACAGTTCCGGTATTATATGCACAGAATTTTGTTAAGTTACAGGATAGTTTACTTTTTATTGATACCCTGAAAATGTGAAACGAGACCACGAAATAAAAGTAATCACGCTCCGACGAGAGATACTGAAAAACGCCTCTTTCGAGATAATGTTATTTATAAACAGAATATATATTTATATGAAGTTATATAGCGGTATGCTGGCACGACATTCGTCCCGTGTATGTGTATGTAAATGTATGTTATGTGTATATATATATGATTAGGACGTGAAATTATTTGAATATAGGTATTCTGTACATGTGTGAAAAATTGAATATATATTTTTATGGTTTGTGAGTGCTTTCATGAATTTAGGTAAGTAATCACTAAAAGCGCTTAGTTGTGAAAATATAAAAGACAGAATTCCTTTCGTATTTGCAATACTGGATAATATGGAATAGACGTACTATATAAAATTAAATGAATTATCCTTATTTTGTTGTTTTGTCTGTCTGCCCTAACGCACATCAAAAATTGCCACAAACACAACGCTTTACTTTCAATGAAACTCATTATCAATTTCCTATGCTTTGGTTTTTTATTTCCGTATTGCATTTCTCCCTACACTCGTATCTGATGTTGATTTTTTAAAAAATGCGAGTATATGGGAGTTTCGGGGCGTACTTTCTCCTTCCTTTAGCCTATTTTTCTCCGCATCAGATATTTTATTTCCTTCCATAATACTGAAAACGCACTAATGACTCCTTTGGAGTCGCGAGCGTCCATGTAGGGCAGTCATTACCTATTATATGACGACGCGGATGCATGTTGACCCCTTAGAAATGCTACAAAAAAAATAAATAATTATTTCGCATTAAAATATATATTAATCTCACGCTATAGATACTCTTACATATTAGTACATTTTATATTTAAGCTACACAAAGAAAGCCTACAGGAGTTTCGATCTAATATATCAATATTTTTACCACCTGTCTCAATAAATGCAATGCATACAATGTGTATACATTGCATTGCAATTCAATGAAATGCAATGCAATGCAATGCAATACAATAAATGCAATACATAGATGGGAAGGTTTTTCATAAAGATTTTAGGATATTTAGTTAGGCAAAGTGCTCAAAATTATTTCGTTATTATTTCTTCAGGAGCAATATTAGCAGCTATTGATAAAAAAAATATAGAAAGTACCATGAATTTCTACTCCTATACCTCACTTCTATTTGTGATGTGGCGGCGCATGCGTGAAATCTAAGGCCTTGGCGCACAGTTTCCAGTATATAGGACTAACGATCTAGCACGGGCGTCTATAAAGCGTTTAGGTATAACACGTCGAACCATAGCGTCTATTTCCGATCCAGTGTAGCGGTACACTTAAGTTGCGATGTCAGCCCGTTTGTTCGACAATTTATTCTGCTGTTTTGAAACGGTGCCAAATCAAATTGGGCCTATAGCTCGCATTCCGCAGCGCCCGCCCAAAAGTTACACAGCTTATCGATGGCTAGAAAGCACTCGGAATTCTCTTCTATGGCGTTCAGTTGTGTACGCTGTATTTAGATGCAGTTGTCGCTTTGAACACCTATAGGTTATTAAAGCTAGCTTTTCAAATTCTAATTCAAATATATCTTTATTTCATAAGTCATGAACAACACATGAAATACGTCACAATACATAAAATATTTGCATTCTACTACTTAGCTTTACCACTCGTTCGGAAGGCAGTTTTATCTCAAGAAAAACGAGCACGAAACTTGAGGGTAGCTTTTTTCAACTTTAATTACATTATGTTATACAATCAAATATAAATGAAATTAGAACATATAGAGACAAACCAGCTCGAAGTCGAGCTGGTCATGTTCATGAACATTTGTTCTCTTAATATTCAAAAATTATATAATACTCTTTTTTACAATACAAGCAAGTGCTTAGTAATCATTTTAAATTTGTTTAAAGGTAGACTATGGTAGACATTATTTTATTGAAAATGCGCATACAGAGCCCCCTAAATGAATTCGTGATATTATGTAGTCGATTCAAATGCAAACACAGTATTTTTTTATTTCTTGTATTGAATTGATATCCATCAAAGTTTTTCTTAAAAAGTTCCATATTCTTTTTTAAATGTGTTAAATTTTCTTATATACGTAATATTGTTAAATGAAATTCGATTTCATATTGTGCTATGCCATGACGATGAAAATTATTTTAATATCCACCTCGTGGCAAAAATCGTTTAAGTTATTCTCTAGTCTCGATTTATTAAGCCATGTTCTGCGCCTTAATTGTCTCTATTGTATTCATGTTGTACTTCTAAGATAAGTACATCAATATGTACGGTATGTAGTAGATATTACGTAGAAAAATATGATAATTATATTTACTATTTATAAAAACCTTCCTTTTTCGTTTAACAGAAAATATACGAAATAAGTGCGTATAGTACTCGCAACCTGAGGGTTCCTCACAGACTTTTAATTATGCATGTAGACATTTCATCTATCAAAATAATCTCCTTCGCTGAGTCGAAAATTTTCTCTCATGCCATTGGTCGACATTGCAATCCGTATTCTAACTGCACATACCAATAAGTAATGGTGGAAAATAAGTCAAATGATATAACCACAAATTATGCGATCTTGACTTTTTACTTTACTTGTCCTGTGGAATCTTGCTCAATGCCAAACTTCTGAACTCCAGATTAACGAAAGTATCCTATAAGTTTGGATTTGTTTGTGAATGTCAATACATGTGACAAAAATGTCCATATTTTTTGATTCCTTTGACTTAGAAGCTGATTTTGTACTTTCTTAAGTGATCGTAGATCTAAGTATTTAATATTAACTTCAACTTGATGCCTATGCGCTCTCTGAGAAAAAGTACAAACAAATGGCCTGATGGAAAACGAACGGATCTTATAGGAGTTCCTTTTGAGATATGAAGTCTTTAAAGGTGATTGAATATAATTACAAATCACGGGCTTTACACGATGTTCTGGCACATTTAAAAATTAATTTAGTAACAAAAGAAATAAAATAAAAGAAATAAAAACAAAAATAAACGCAAAAAAATATTTATTATGTAGATACATATATATCACAAATTTTTCCTATTTTATAAAGATTTTTGAAATAATTCCTACATGAATCTATTGGAACATAAATCACTTAAAAAACAAGCTTTTATAAATAGTCAGTACTGTACTAAGAACTATATAATAATTATTGAACCTCTCCTCTCTGTTTTCTTCAAAAAACTCTGAGTAATGACATGTTTGTAATAAAATATAATGTTTGAGTGAAAGTGCAGGATGTTTGTCCTCAAACACACACAGATAAAATATTTCCTTTCTTAAGCGCCCCACGCTTCTACACTTAAGTTTTTGTTTTAAATTATTAATTTGTTTTTCACTTTATAGTTCAATGTTAAAAAAACGAAATTCTTAATTTTGGTGGTAGATTGAAACCTCCGCAGTACCTAGGTCATAGAGATACAAGGCTATTTGCAACAGCATTACGCCCGAGGCCCTTAGGTGAGATTACGAAGTGATGTTTTTAACTATTCTCATACCATTAAGCTCTCAGTGCGTTTCTCGCCTTGGCTTGGGTGAGAACATAGGATTTTAACATTAAGGTTGACTCCAGTAAAACGTGTAGAGAACAAATTTATTTAAAATAGAAATTCGCAAATTTCAGAAAGCCCAAACATGATCAGGATACGTGGTTCTGTTATGGAATTCCAGTGCTTGCCTTCTTTATCTGTTGTAAATCCTGAAAATCATTCACGAGTGGGATAAATTTCAAAAAACTTAAAACACGTTCAAATACAGTTAAAATACTTTGTTTCGTTATGAGGTTCCAGTGCCAAAATTCCACCACAATCACAAGACCTTAAAACTTGATCATGGCCAAAGTGAATCTCAAGACAATTACAGTAAGCTCACACAAGGCTAGAATATATTGTTATGAAGTTTTACTACCAGTATGTCAGCTCAATTGTCAGACCTTAATCACTATCAAAGTGCACCCTACGGTAATTCCAATAGTAAGTATAACTACGATAGATAGTCTGGTTCTGGAGTTTTAGTGTCAACCTTCCAGTTTCATCAATAAGCCATGAAAATCGACCATGGTCAAAGAACATCTCCAGATAATTTTGACAAGCCTAATCACGGCTAGAATATGTTGGTCCAATTTGGAATTTCAATGTCCACCTTCCGACTCCATCATCAGACCCTGAAAGCCAATTATGACCAAAATGCCCTCAGAGACAAGGACAAATACGACCAGGATACGGTGTCCGATTAATGAGTGCTAATGCCTACTTTCCTCTTCACCATAAGACCGTGAAAATTGCTCATGGCCAGAGTATATATTTTAATTCAATTACAAGTTCGAACACGACTAGGATATGTTACTCCGTTATGGAGTTCTTTTGCCTACCTTTTGTCTCCATCATCACGTTAGTACAATATTGTATGATAATACAATATTATCCTAATATTAAACTGATCTGATGATGATTTGATGATCTGATGATGCAGATCTACACATATGTGCCTAATTTCATGATCCAAAAATTAGAAGTGTAAAAAATTTAGTCTCTCAAATTCCGTCTTACATAGATACAAGTGAATCCAATAAAAGCGTTTTAAAAAATAACGTTTTGGGTCATGGAAAACAAATGTTAGTACTGCCGTTCACATTCGACGTAAGTTGTAGCAGCCGATCTTTATAGAATGGTCATTCCAAAAATTTATTTACGAGTCAATTTTTGGCAGACAAATTGAAAAGTTAGAAAATGAATATCGAAATAGGTTTAAAAGTGATTTTCTTTGCAGTCTTTTACGATTTTTTTTTAAATAATTTATTTCTTGATCTTCACATAGTCCTAAGCCATTCGCATTTTTTGACATCTCAATGATTCACCTAGACCGAAACCTATGTGGCAGAAAATTGCTCGTAAATTGTACGGCGGTAGAACGGCGTCTGTTAAAATTGTTAAGAATGGTATTTTCGACGAGAAAAACGATGCAGGAATAAGGTTCTATGGTTCCTCAGAATACTTCCCATAATATATGGAATTAATCATGCGTAAAGACGTAACACCTCTACACAAAGCTAACGGGTCGCGGTGTTTATTAAAACAGATCAATTCCTTGTATCGAGTTCGCGTATTAGGTATACATAAAAATTTTGTACGACTCGCGTAGGAAGCAAAGAATAATTAATTTAACCAATAGTGTATGTATGGTCCTACCTATATGTGGAGGTTTTCCCGCAGCATGAGTTAACTTTAATAAATTAAGTACAAGTAATAGTTTTGTGTGTAGCGTACAAGTGTAAAACGATACGAGGTTTACATACTGCGGACATAAAAAAAAAAATGTATAATTAAGATGAATGTAGATTGATAAGGACGGAAATTATATAGGAAATTATGTAGGAGGTGAATCACCACTTGCTATGAAGTTTTTAAGAATCGAAAATCTAATTAACTGTTCGGTATTTAAAAATATATATTATTTTATTTCATAACAAATAGAGCTATTAAATCACATAGTTAAGTCAATCAAAGCCAACTGTCTCTTGGAGCTCGTTCTACCGATCTTATGCACTCGTTCTACCCCAATGACTATTGAGAGTTTAAAATAAATGACTTTACACGAAATTCAAAATAGGAATTAATTAGTAAGTAGATGAAGCAAAATAACTTCTAAAATAAAAAATTTCAATAGAGTTTTTGATAACGAAATTTCAAAAAAAGATTTATCAAATTCAAATTTTGCGGTATTTCGTGAGATATTTATAATTGCGCATGCGCTGATCTCAACTTTTCACATATGGCTTAAGGCTACTCTTCATTTGTATATAAATATTGAAACACCTCAACGCTCCGCTTGTGAGGCGTGCAATACACAGTCGTTTTTTAGTTTTTTGTAAATTATAATTAAATGGCAGTACTTAGAACGTTAATATTAACTAGGAATCAGCACAGGGTATAAATTTATATAATAAAAAAAAAGTATTCCGGTAAGATACATTTTTCGACCAATTTCTCTGCAACATACATGGATCCATAAATACAGACTGACGGACGTCCAACAATGATTGATTTTAATGTTAATATTTACTATATTAAACAAAATAATTATTTATAAAATAGACCATACGTGCTAGACAGATTATTTAACTTAATATTAGTGCACTCATATTACCCTGTAAGTGTTATATTAGTAAAAAAAAGTCATTTAAGTTTCGAAAGACTGGGTTTTTTGACATGTCGAGAGTAGAGCACCACCTCAACGCTCCGCTCGGGAGGCGTTCAATAACCAGACAAACCAATAAAAATTAATTTTAGCCTTTTCAAAACTTATGTAATAAATTTTTTGTGTCAGTGTGAAAATTTTCCCATCTAAAAGGATCATACGAGTAATAGAAGCAGAATCAAGCATTGTTGTTAAGTTGAAGAGTATAATAGACGAAATAAAAATAATATGCTAAAAAGTGCATAAACCTCTATTTTTTATTAAATAAGAAAAGTATCGTTATTTAGGCAGGGTTAAACGGCATCGTAATTTTTTTTTTTCTTTTTTCTAGAATTATTTTTAGGATATAAAGAAACTATTTTGACGATACCCAAGTGAAAATAACCAATTTGGTAAATAACGGGCACCCTTATCTACATAAAATGATAATATAATGCAAAAAAATTACAAAGATTGTTCTCCGACTCTTGTTTATAAATGACATCCTACCAGTGTTACTTTGTCATGCGTCTATTATTTTAAAACATATGCAGGAATATGTTCTGGTTAAACATACAAAGTAGTAACAGAACTAAACGATATAAGCACTAAATGCGAGACGACAAACTTTGATAGCAAAACCATATCTGGAAGCTTTCTGTTCGTATTCTCATTCCTCACTCAATTTAGACATCGAACCTTATCGAACTCATCTTCGATTTTTTTTTCCAATCAGAACTTTTCTAGAAAAATTCCATTAAAAAGGACACGGGAATTTTCATTTTAATATGTCAACATCTCTCCCGTCCAGTGAGTCGAGAAATGAAGCTCTCTCTATTAATAATTTCTCCCTCCCCCCGTGCAACCCCCAGCCCTCCCGTCTGCAGTCCGGCCGCTAACCGTGCAACGCGATCTTATACCTGTCGTGTAAAAAAGCTTCCAAACTAAAAGGCAACGATAATAAGATTGCTTTCGTCCGAGAGTAATTTGTGTCCTGACATTCCAGCGGAGACAACGATCTCTCGACGGAGCTTTTATTTTCGGGCGGGAGGGCGCGCGGCGTGCGAGAGAGAGAGAGAGCGAGAGAGAGCGAGAAAGGGGAGAGCCAGTACGAACAAAAAAGTTTAATGTAGGGTAACTCGATTCGGCCGCTGTGCGTGTCCGTACGAAACAAAATTTGTCTTTATTGAAATTCATCTCGGCTAGCCGCAGAACGCGCACTTCCTCTGTGGAATTTTTAAATTCGTTTTGAATTTTTTTTTCAGGCGTTTCTGAGCTTGTAGGCCTTTTTTTGACGGCCGGCCTCTAAATGTGACGTCCTTATTAAGTGTCGGTGTTGTCGATGAGTACGACGCCGTATGTATGAATTGTGTGAAAGGTTTTGCACAGTTATATAGGCGAATCGGCTATGTGTAATTGTAATGCAATTTCTTGTGCCGCAATGCGGCTCTATGATGAAAAAACAAAGAACTAATTCTCATCTGCCACAAAGGGTGATAGAGACAATAAACCTTGTACGTAGAATCAACATATTCGAAGACGTTTAGCTTATAATTATTACGTCAGCTGTACGACTACTAGCCTCGCTCTCTGTAGATCAAAAAGCTAATTTTACTTGCTAAGTCACTCGTGAGATACGAGCTATAATTTCAGATTCTGACAAGCACTTCGATCAAAATTCATGCGTTTTGGCGAATAAGTATTATAACGTGAATAAGTATATTAAAAATACATTTAAGGTTTCATTTTCACTATTAACCCTGGAACGCGCACCCAAAAATAGTACCTCCTTCGGCACAACTCCCTGGGTTTTAATCGCAAAGCGCCTAATCACAAATTTTGTAAAATAGACTGAAATGTTGATATTTATCACATTAATGTTTCATTTTTGATTGTCAATTAGATTCTAATTACATATTAAATAGTCACATTATCACAGACTTAGTATTCTAACGGAACATAATTGGAAAGTTGCACAACCTGTGCTGTAATTACATCATTCATTTTCGGTGAACATACAATATAATAATATTGACTATTTCATCACGAAATCACATAACTTAACACTATTCAAGACTTGAAAATAATTATATTCCTGACACTAAATATACTTATTTTACTAAAAACAGATACAAAACCGAGGCGTCAAAACGCCCCATTTTAGATTTCTTGCACTTTCCGTCAAACATTTACGCCTAACTGCCAGTACAGTGAGCAAATTTAAATTATCTAAACATATGTTTTTTTATTTTCGTTAGTTTGTGAGGAATTATAATGTAATTAATGTATAATTTTATCATTATTTAAGTTTTGTCATAGTGATTTATTTCGATATTTTACTATATATATATATAGGTGATATACATAAACATGATTATCACCTTGAAATAAATAATTATATCACAATATATTGCATATAAATATACACTTACAAAAATATATTTTTTTGCTATATCCATACAAACATACACTTATTATATATATAGTAAAATTATTATATCAAAATACATTTATGTCTTTGTTAATTTTTTTTCCTAAAGATTGTCATGAATTACAAATGCAATGATTATGAACTACAAATGCAATAAATTATTAGTGAATTTTACTTCATATATAGTAACTGTATATATGCAAAAAGATATATATTTTTGTAAGTGTATATTTATATACAATATATTATGGTATAATTATTTTATTATATATACGATATATATATATCGCATATATATATATACCACTTCGGAGAAGAAATGAAACAAACATCATGTACAATTTCAAAATTTTATTTTCATATAAAATAAGGCATAAAAAGTAATAAAATATAAAACAATAAAAAACTTATTCCTAAGCTTACATTTTTAAACTTATACACTGTACTAATATAGCAATAAAATTTATTCCTAAGGATTATATTTGTACTTTACATACAAATTACATTATTTATAATGCAATTCTTTAGTAAATTTAAATTTATAGCTGATATCTCAGTAATTCTATACATATTTTTATGGGCAAAAATATTACAATCATTACTATAAAATTCAAATATGTCATAATATTGTTAAAAATAAAATATTTAAAATTACCCCTTGTAGGCAGTTTTGAAGAAGGAAAAAAGAGCAAGAAATTCGATTATACATGTTTTGAATTCAATTATTATTCACAATCACATTCAAATATAAAGCTATTACGAGAAATGAAATATGTTTCAGAATACAATTCAAATTATAATGAAAATAAAAAAGCGTAAAAATTCATAAATATGTAGAAGCCAGAGAAAAGTCTCAAAATCTGAAATAATTCAAATCGAACAGTTCTAAGCCTCAAAACAAAAAATCTGAAATAATCCACTAAGCCGAACATGATTGATAAAAGTTATAAATATGTAAGAATTTTACAAAGTGTCAACCTAACCACTTTGATACATGTACAGATGTACATATAACTGTATTTACATTTAGATTTTGCAAACAATAGTTTGCAATTTCAAAGTGAAAATATAGAAAAACATATCCACCAAACAGGTTGGCAAAAATTTCAGGTAAAAGCAATAATATTCATATAGGCATATTCAAACAGCACATATTAGCTTACAAATATCCCAATGTTGATATATATCGTTGCTAGTACTGAAGTATATTCCATATGACAAGAAAATTAAAAAAATGGTCTTTGGCCTTCGTTTGACAATCTGATACCGAAATTGTCTATTTGTTATAAATTTCATTCACGCGAAGATGTTTTAGTACTTATTTCAAAAACATATTTTGAAAAATTCTTAGTCGTCATGGATTTTATGGATTTTCTTTGCGAAATTTGTTTTCTGTGGATGTCGTCACACTTTTAGATGACTATTGTCAGGAAGGGAAATATAGCAAATATATCATATATATATAGACATACATAGAAATAAATAAAGGATATAGATGTGTTCAAAAGAAGTCTACCTTGCACAAACGCAAGCTTCGAAAGGGTTTCAAATAAATGAATTATGTGAAAGCTACGCAAACACCTTTAAAATTAGTCTGACATAATAAACGACACTCGTATTCCCTTACAAAGTCTCTCCGAACATGATACTAACATATCCCGCTATCAAAATTCTTTCATTCATTCTATCATAATCTAGTGCAGTTTATCCAAAATTGTTTACTGTAGTTTCGAAGAGTATCATTCCTTAGAAGTCAATGGGGTCGGTTCAGTTGTTCATTTCGTCGATTTTGTCGGCCAGCCCATGTCCTCGTTTAGGCTTGTCTCGTTTTAGTTTACGTGGAGGTAGAGTTTCTACTGAATGATACTCAAGGAAACAATCGTCTTTCAAGACGCATAATCCGACTTGCATACAGAACACTGGATTACCGCCCGACTTCTTATGGCATATTTTAGTGAACACATCAACACAAAGTATCCCCACGAATAGGCATATGGTTTTTAGTCCTGTCCAGTCGTAATTCTGATCGCGATATCAGACTGCGAACCGGTGCGGGAGGCACGTGCCGCATCTTCAACGATACTGCAATCTGATATCGAAAATCTCTGTGCGTCATTATGTTCTTTTCGTCATATCTTTTGTTATGACTATCCTTGTACAAAATATAAGCGTTATGCACACATGTGTTCAATAATCTTTTGAACATCTTTATATACCATTTTAAACCCCTCTTTCTTTCCATTGGATACATAAAGAGCTTTTGATATTTTAGATCAATGCCCCCCATAGTCGTATTGTAGTCTTTCACACATATGGGCTTCTCACATTCCTCGCCAGCCCTTGTTCCCGTGTAAGTGCTGTTGTCGTGGAAGGTGCTAATCATCGATACGATTTTTGCATCCTTTCATGCCAACACCATTATTACATCGCCGGAGTGGCGAGCAATGATGAGCCCTTTTCACAGTTTTTCTTCATCTCTTTTACATCTTCTGGTATATTTTTACGAGTGAGGCGTACTGTGCCCAGACAGTCAAAGCCTCGACATTTGAGGTATCGTACCAACGCTGGACTATTATAAAAATTGTCCATCGTGACACAATGTCCTTTATGTTCAAGACCTTCTAGTAAATTTAAAACTATTTGTGTAGTTTTCCTGGTCAGAGCCTTTGCCATAATGTTAGGATTAGGGGCAGTGCCAGAAGTAGCAGGAGGGTTAGACATTAGTTTTTTACTTTTGCGTCTATACTTTAGTCCCTTACTTTTGACCCTGCCTCTCCCGGCCTCAGGTCTTTCATCACAATCGTCGACACTTTCTTCGTTATTTTTTTTCCTCACCACATAAATTATAAATTTATATAAGTACCCTGTCCGGGATTCACACAATTCAAATGATTTGATTCCCCAGCGAGCGGCTTTTGCTTTTATATATTGTGCAAAGTAAAAACGACCTTTGAACAGGGTAAGGGACTCATCTACGCTAATCGATCTATTTAATACATATAATTCCTGGAATTTTCGATTCAAATGGGAAATAATAGGTTGCAATTTATACAATCTATGAGAAAAGGAACCTACACTTTCCTTTCGATTATCGGCAGGCAGCTGCTTACAGTCAGTAACTGGTTGCTTACTGGCGGCAAGCGGTTGCTTGCTTTTCGCGTTCGGCAGCGGTTGTTTATCATTATCTGAAAAGTGTAGGTATTTGGTTAGAAGGATATATCTGTCATAGGACATGAGATTACGGAAATAGACCAATTCAACGTCAGTGCCTTTCCTCCAATACTCTTCTAAAGTGTTAAATTGACATATGCCCATATAAATAAAAACTGTGAACAAACGGTAAAGCTCATCTACAGTGGTACCTTTCCACCTGTACATGCGCGATGACGTTGTATGTATACCTACAGCTTTTGCCTAATCAATTACTTGATGAGCGTAACAGTTAGTTTCAATGACGATTTCCTTCATGATGTCATCGTCAAATATATAGATGAAGGCTTCATGAGGAGAATCATAATCCTTCACCGCACCAACGGGGTGGACAAGAAACTCTTCTCTAACCGCAGTGAATGCGGTGAAGTCTCGTTGCCATTTGAAATTAACGTCACCACTCAACAATTTCTCGTGGTCTACATCCATTTCGGCTTCCATAAGCCTTACCGACGCAGCTACTTGAGGTGGTAGCTCCTCATCATTTGATAAATTCTGCTGAATCTCCTTTTTGGCGGAAGTGACATGATATTCGGCATCATCGTCATCCGAAAATTCTGAATCATCAGAGTACTTCCACTTTCAGGATCCAAAGCGCTTCTGTTGGTGATGAGACACGGAAAGTCCTAGAAGAACTCGGCATGTCTTTACCAGCAGAAACGTGGACATCAGGAAAAGTTATCACTTGATGAATACTCGCCGGTTGAATCGTAGAAGCCGGAAAT
The DNA here is from genome assembly GCA_005406025.1 of Eumeta japonica. Lineage (NCBI taxonomy): Eukaryota > Metazoa > Arthropoda > Insecta > Lepidoptera > Psychidae > Eumeta > Eumeta japonica. The sequence continues at coordinate 100,440 of BGZK01000649.1, read as the reverse complement.
GGTGCAACGAGATTTGATATCTGTGAGGTGGTGTCATGCTCGGTATCTTCTATTTCAATGACGTAAAGAATTTCTCTGGCTTCCCCAAGTTCATTTATACCCAGCTCCATCAGCAATTTCTCGGTGCCCGACGCGCATTCTTCCACGTCCGTCGACACCTCCCATTCGGAATCAGCCTGCGCCTGATTCTTCGGCTGATTGAAATCTGGCACACTAAAAACAATATATATTAAGATGATTCATTTTAAGCGATGATTTTTTTTTCGCTCCCGCAGTAAAATATCATTCTATATGCTAAAAAAAACCTGTTAAAGGAGGAACTTTTAATTTTAGTTTTAAGTACTTTTTCCAATTTCCAAAACTTCCCATTTTAAATACACGTAAACTTGTATTTTTATCTTTTAAATTTATATAGTTCAGTGGCATTTCATGGTATGACCTCGCCCACAGTCAGGATTTATTTTAGAAAAGTGCCGGCGTAATCGTAAATTGACGAGATAGTATGGATAACTAAACTTAAGTCTTTTATAAAATTCTAGTTTTTCTGTAATTATCTTATAAACAACGAGACCTACAAAAAATGTAAATGACATAATTGTAGAAAATTTAATTTTCTAAAAAATCGTCTTCTACTTCAAAGCGATGTAATTGATAGCTTAAAAGATATTCAGCATTTAAAAGAATAATTTGCTAAATTTTGATAAAATAGCTAGATTTTTGTCTTATAAATCACAAAAAAGTTATTTAATCGTAAGCAATTAGAATTTTCTATTCAAAAATTATTTCTTCATCGCATCAATTCCCCTAAGTATTTTAGATAGAAAATATTGATAATTAGTCTACAAATTAAGTTTTAATGTAAGAACAAAGAAATTTCACCAAATGGGTTTCTTTCCAGTTCGATAAATTTAATAATATTATAATAATACATGGTATTTACGATTGGATAAAAATTAAAATTTTAATTAATATTTGCAAAAGTATAATTACGCGTTTTCACAAATCGACATCGACATCGGTATTTTGGGTGCCGGCTTCTCAAAATGTCGATACACGAAAGAACAAGCAACAGACCTCCTGAAACATAAGATTGTAATGTAAGCATGGTTAAAATAAATGCAAAACTTCTAAAACAGTCACAAACACTAGTTTTGTACGTATTTAACCGTTTTGGGGCGTTTGAATTGTGGTGATGATGTGGAAGATGACGGAGATGGCTGCGCCGACGAACGACCTGGGATCGCTGGCGAAGGGATTCGCAGTGATTGATTGATCCGATTCGCTCAGCACCAAGTCCACAATATGTCGTGAACGCAGGGACGTTGAACTTTCGGACCATTTTGTTTTATGATATTAGCCCAGAAATTTATAAAAATGTATTATATATTTGAAAAACAATATTTGTAATGTAACCAAAAAATATATAACAAAATAAAATTCATAAAACATAGTACGTAAATATTTATAAACAAAATAAAAAAGATTTGCAATGTGATAGAGTTTGAAAAAATTCCTCGTAAATACTTTCCCAACATGAAAAATCTCATATTTTCAAAATTCATAAAACATGTTAAATATTTTATTCAAAATAAAAACAAATTAGCGATATGATAGTTTGGAAAAAATTCCTCGTAAATACTTTCCCTACAAAAAAAAATTCATATTTTCCAAGTTTATAAAACATGGTAAATATTTATATACAAAATAAAAATAAATTTGCAATATAAATGAATTTGAAAGAAATGCAATATTAACATTTTCTTTTTTTATCCTATTTCCATAGTTTATAATAAATTCAATTAATTCTGAATTTCAGTAATTCAATCATTCGAACAAAATCGTAAATTTTATATTTTTTACTTTTTGCTTGACTGTACTACGGTTGAAATTTGGAAAACATGTCTCCCTCACCGCTTACAACAGACGATGGCCGTTAGCAAATGTAACGGTTTTTTTTTGTATATATACGTAAATTCACTACAAATTTTGCACCGAGACAAAAGCTAATAGTTTAATTTATCATTAGAAATCATTGAAATAAAATAATATATTGAAATAATATTTAAAATCAATAACTAAAATTGAACAATGGCGACCATGTTATACAACAAAGAATAAAGGATGAAAGTTTCGGCTTATTTTAGACATAAGTCTATTCGAAAAACATTATAATTTATAGTTAATATGATTCTCCAAACGTTTCTACGTATTTTAGTATATTTATCAAAGAGAAATACTTACGGTTTTCTTAGTTTATCCATAATTTCGTAGCAAAATCAGCATACAACAATTCACCGCAAACTAAGATGACGTAGCGAATGGCATCACGTGGATTTAAAATATCGTTGTAGATTTTTTGACGCAAGTGACGAGAACAGTAAATATTTTTCTGCTCCCTTATTTTTTAAGGTATAAGATTCAATTTCGTATAATAATGTAGTATAACCCAGAAATTTAAAAAGTGTTTTCCTTTTGTGTCGTACCAAAAAAGAGCGAGTTATGCCGTTCTAGTGGGTGGCGCATCAGTCGCAAATGTCACTAGAATGGCATTGCGCTCTTGAGGGGTCAATATAGAGCTGTATTTATTATCATTTTTTTTCTACTGTTCTGTTCAGAACTGCCTGAAAAGCCAAAGGTGTTCGACGAGAACGACAAGGAGGTGGTCGGTACCACGGGGCCCTACTACGAGGGCCACGGGTTGAAGCTCACCTGTGTTGTAAGTGGAGGTAAAATTGGTAGAAAACTTAATTTGAAATGGTGTCGTACGGAATTGAATTCGAAGACAAAAAAATTAAATTACTAAAAAAAACATTAATTTAAACATGTTTCTATTTAATTTGCGTTTATTAATATTCAGTTTTATGAGTATAATATATAATTATATGAAATGTTATATTATAGTTTTACATTGCTTTATTCTTAATAACATCAGAAAAAGAATGAATAGATATTAGTGGCATGAATTTAAAGTAATTTTTGTTTTGATGTGCAATAATTTTTTTGTAAACGATGGATTTGTTTTGAATATTTTTTTTTATTTCACATTTCAAGTATAATTTTATTACCTGTTTTGAAATAAATTTTTAAGGCAATTTAACTTAAAAAACATGCTCAGAAAATTTTAAAGTCTGCAACAAGGATAGTTTTCTTCAAATAAATGAGTATTATTAGCATTATTATATGTATTACTAATATTAATTAATCAAGGCTTTTTATAATAATGCATTATGAAAGTGATTTTTTTTTAATTTCACAGTTCAGTTAAAATTTTGTTACGAGGTTCGAAATTTAATTTACCAAGTTTTATTGAAATGTTTGCCGAAACAAATTGTGAACTTAATGGCAAACATAAGATTTTGTTACTAGCTGAACCTCATTAACTTAGCAAAATAAAATGATTCAGTTGACTTGATTTAAAAGTAATGTTGAGTACTTAGTCAAACGATTATTTAGTAAACCATATATTTGGAAATTTATTTGTTTTTTTCCATTTAATATTTTATTACCAGTTTTGAATTAAATTTCTAGCCAAAATTTCTTTGAAATGTATGCTAAAAAAAAATTTTGAAAATTTCACTAAACATAAGATTTTAACCATCACTTATTATTATCAAATTTTTTAACAAATTCTTGTAGATTTTGAAACACAAAAAAAGGTCATTTGGCAGGCGATATAGAAGTAGATTTCATTCTATTTTCATATATAATTCATATGAAATATGTAATTTTCGAATTTTCAAAATTTTAAAATACGGTAATTTTAAACTAATTGACCGTTTTGGCTTAAATATGAACTCAACCTTCGTAAACGTCCATAAAACAAATATGCTGAGTTTCATTAAGATTTCTAAAGAATTGTAGACGCTATCTTCCTGACAAGCCCCAAGTTATATCGTATATATATACACACATATAAACTTTTGAACCATGTGTATTCTCTGACTCAGCTCGTAATTCGGAAAACAGCAAAATTTTTCAAAAGTTGCGACTTGAGGACAAATAGAATAGTTAGATTTTTATGAAATCCTCTAAAAAAACATAGAGATAGATTTAACGTCAAAAACTGTTTCAGGCTGCCTGTTCAATTACAAATGAAAAAGAAGCACGATTATAAGACTTATTTTTTAATTCACGTATATAAATTGGGGAGTATAATCATAGAGTCTACAACCTTGAAGTGAATCTACTTAATAATATAATAGAAACTTAATAATATATTATATACTGTAATAGAAACGCATATATTAAAAAAAAAAAAACTTGATCGTAAAATAAGTCCGTTCTGTTTCTTTTTTCACATGTCACAAACATTCAGTTAAAACTTTTAAAGGCATGTATGTCTACTATTTTAATGTAGATATGCTTTACGATCACCGAGACGACCGTTTATAAATATCGGCACCGTTATGAATATCATTGATGTTTGTAATAATTCATGTGATCAATTTATATCGCTTTTATAATATGCAATTTAATATTAAGGTATTATAAATTTACGTCTGTTTAGTTTTCTCTGATTGCTAAATATCTTACATATTCTATTAATCTGATTTTAAAGGAAATTAAAATTCTGGAAGAAAAATGGTTACTGTTATTTTATTACACGCACACACACACACCAACACAAGCGCACACACACAAATGCACGCACCGGTACGCACGCACGCACACACGCCAGCCTACACGCACCCACAGAGACATGGATACGCGCGCGTGTGCATATGTTGCGTTTGTATGTGACAGGCGTTTCGGACGGTCGGGCGGTTGTGGGCGCTCGCGCGCGTTTTTGTAATACGTGCATACATACATATATAAAACCAATATCAACAAATTGTCATGCTATAAATGTCATTTTTGAACAGTGATATACAGAACAATTACGAAGGTTTTATTAGAACCACTTCGATTTAGATTTTAATTTTTTGCATAATTATTAAAACACTTCTTAACACTCTATCCAAAATAGTAATAATAGGAAACGGATGTGTTACTATTATGTTATCATACTACTTTGTTACCACTAAACTTTATAGATTTCAGGGAAAACTCGATTACTATTCAGTAGTTATATTTGTATTTTTAAAATTATACGTGATAACATTGATGATGTACCATTACTACATTCTAATACAGTATATAATATTTTAACTTCAAAATAATTCTTAGTTAAAACATTCATATATCGAACATAAAAAATGTCACCTAAGAATCATTTTAACTTCTAATCTTCTAGAATATTAATAATTAGTCTTTTAAACTAAATATTCCTCTCTTACTTTAACAGATGCTAACTGAGTACTCGTTTACCAGGTAAACCGATGCCAAAAGTACGGTGGTGGAAGGAAGACAAAGTCCTGGAAACCCTTTCACCTTTGGATGATAAAACGCAGTTGAGCGTTCTAGAATTGAGGATCCCAAAGTTGACCCGAGACTATTTGGACGCGGTATATACTTGCACCGCGGACAACACGGCTCTGGTCCCACCCTTGAGGAACAATGTGAAGATCCAGCTTTATTGTGAGTATTTTTGTAACTGACAAAGAAACCGGTGATGCATTTATAAAGATGTAAATGATATTGTCATTTGAAATTCATCGAGAGGAAATTTGCAATTCAAAATCAATGCAATATTATTGGAATAACGGGACCGTTAACGGATCTAACAGTGGAATCCGAACAGACATCTATATATCAAATAACAAGACCGTAATCGGGTGCAGAATTGACGAGGAAAATAGCTAATATTGAAAATGCAGGAATTCATTCTATGCACAACCGAGTGAAACCACGGGCATATTTAAGTCAAAAAAAATAAAAAACAATAAGTATTGTTGACTGTTATTTCACGTCCTACAAAGCGGGCGGGTAACGGCTAGTAGGTACATAATTAAAACTAAGTGCTTGTGATTTCAAAAATGAAATTTGTAACAATTACTATCCTATAAGCCTTCTCAGCGTCGTTGGCAAACTGCATACGAAAATCATCATTAAAGGGGTTATAAACGAGACTGAAAATAAGATCTGGGACATATAAGGGGAATTACGTAAAGGCATCGGGTGCTTGGACTAATTTTTTTTTTTTTTGTAAAACAGAACGGAAAAATTTTTGGACTAAAGCCAGAAGGTTTTGTGTAATTTCATAGATCTGGAAAAAGCGAGTAAAAAGTAATGAAAATTCGGCAAAATTTTTTTTGTATTTCATACAAGATAGTTTTTCATTATATTTTATTTAAATTTAATAAATCATATATATTATATTAAATTTTATTTTAATTATTATAAAATTTACGCCTCCTTGTCCACAAATTATTAGCATTTTGTAGGTAGTAACTTAAATCCATTGCTGTAGCAATTTTGGGATTTCTGATCAAAAAAACTACGCCAAGTGGTTTTGGCAGTCCTTTCTTGATGTTGACCTAACACTGTCTAAAAAATTCTAAAGAGATCAAAACAGGTAAAAAATCTAAGGGTGCAAGGTCAGGAACATGTGGTGAATGCATTAACACGTTTCAACCCAAACTCTCTCAATATTTGTTAAGTGTATAAAGATGTGTGTAGTTTGGCATTATCATGGTGAAAAACATATGCTTTGTGTAGTTACATTCCGGACATTTGTTATCTACTTCTTGCTCGAGTCTCGTCAGCTGCTGGCAGTAAAGATTCGACTTGATGATTTTGCCCGGTAGTAAAAACTCATAATAAATAATGGTCTTCAATCCCACCATACACATAGCATTAATTTAATTTCGAGTTAGTTTTTATAAATTAGTAAATTAATAAAGAGTAAGCTTTTTGCACCCAGGAATGCATAGATGCATCCTTGAGACTCGAATTTTTCTTTTTCGGGTCTGTACCTGCTCTCCTCCAGCATCGCGATCTTGTCTTTGGCAATACGTTGCTGGGGACGTTCGGAACCTGACGTTCCATTGTGTGGTATGGGAGGTCCCCAGATATCGACTTTGACCGGATCTATTGGGTCGCGTTGCAGAAGTTAGTTCAGGTTTTCACCTCCATCCTCAAGAGGTCATAGTGTACACTATGACCTCTTGGATTTAGGATGCTTTGATACATTCCTGTCGGTCCACAACTTCTCCGGTTTCGAAGCACACCACTATCGCGTCGACACTTATGTTGCGAGAAGAAGTCGCCTTCCTCAAACCCGCGTCCCCCAATGTTGACAGCAGCGAGAATGCCTGAGAGAAAGGTGATTTCCCCCCCCCCCCAGGCGAATAGCAAGATGGTGTTGTTTTTTATCCTAACTATTCTGCACTTGCTCCTCTCGACATTCGTCTGTGATAGTGCATCGCAGGTCTTCCGTTTCATTCTCGTTTTAAATGTGCTGCCGTTCAGAAGAACTGCTAGTCTCAGAGAAATTGATATCAAACGTGATCTGTTTGTGGAGCAGAAGCTTATTGCGAGTCGTTCAGTGTTGCAATCCATTAATGCAATAGTTCATGCTTATGGCGATTTGAATGGCTTGGATCAATTCGGTGGATCCTTCTAGGTGTGTTTGTATCCGAGGTTGGTTTGTAGTTTGTGTTTATGGATTTGTGTGTTTGAGTGTATTTGTGAGTGTACCACTGTTTCTCTTGACGCGGAAGATGTTTTCTGCGTGTCAGATCCTTTTCTATTTTGTGTTTTAGCCAAAGGCAAGCTGACAGAAAACGAGGGAACTCCAGTAGTATGTGTCATACGGTTTCTTAGACCTTTACGCCGTACTCGCAGCCAGGGTCATCCTTAAGACGAAATCTGTGCAAGTAAGGCGTTATTTCATCGTTTCCAGGACTTGTACTTGTGTGAAAGTCAATCTACTGCCACTCAGAACGCGAAACGCTTCTTACACGTTCGAGAGGAACCATCTAGTGATTTCTTTGGTGCTTGATGTTCGGTATCTGTTCCATTGTTTATGGTGTTAATTAGCGGAAATCCATAATAGATGCTTGCCTGCAACACGTATTAACATGCAGCAAGCAACCCACTACTGATCCTCGAATCTGCCTCTCCACTACAAATCTCTATCCAAAGATTGAATATTGATTCGTGATGATTGACGGATATCGAACACCTAAGCAAGTGTTAATTTTATAATTATCTTAGTCCGCTAATCGTTATAATGTCAATTACTATGTACATTAGTGCAAGTGTGTAAATGCAAATATACAGAAAAACCATTTGCACAGATACTACAATACCCATTTCTTTTTGTTATCCATAGCGACACAAATTGGCGGCTTATAAGTAAATGATACATCGATTATTCACCATACCCCTTAACAATCAGAATTTCTCATAACAATTAATTACCGTTTACAATATAGCATTGGCAAATGGATACAGTAAAAAAAATATTGATGGATTTAGTAATAAAAAGCAAAAAAGTATTATAAAGAACAATATATATCCAATATAATCAAAACCTAAAAGAAATAAGTAGCTAGTTTGACATATTATGGTACAATTTCGGAGAAAATTTCAAAATTATTAAAAAAACACAATGTTTAAAAGAAACAACAATTTCAGAACTTTATGTGACAATAAATATAAATTGCACAGCAATAAAAAATCCGGAATTTATAAATTAATTTGTGATGAATGTAAATTGATATATATAGGACAAATTGGACATTGTTTAAAATTAACACTTGCTTAGGTGTTCGATATCTGTCATTCCTTTCGAATCAATATTCAATTCTTTGGATAGAAATTCGTATTGGAGAAGCAGATTCGAAGGTCATCGGTGGGTTGCATGCTGCATGTTAATGCATGTTGCAGGCGAGAGTTTGATATCTGTCCTGCCACTTGAGGACAGACTCGTCCCGAATCTTTTTTTTTACGTTGGAAAGGGGGACCTTAACGTAGGCCGGTGGCGAGTCGGAATGCAGAACTGTTGTTTTGGCGAGCTCGTTAGCTATTTCGTTTCCCGACGTGCCTATATGAGCCTTCGGCCAGAATAATTAACCTCCCGGCCCTCCGCTCTGATCTCCCGAATGTCCTTCCTGATGGACTTTGCTTGCGGATGTTCTACTATGTTGTCTATTGACAATTCTAGGGAATACTTGGAATTGCTTAGCATGCTGACTTTCGGTTCTGATCTAGACTAAGCAGTAATGTTGCTCTGTGCAGTACGTACGATTCCGATTGGAAGACCGTACACGAGAGTTCTAAACTAAAGATGATGCTTGTAACTTCTTCGCCTTTCTCCCACCAAGTTAACGCAGTGCTCACTTTTTCCTCTATTTTGCTGCCATCGATGTATATGTGTGAGCCAGCAATCTTCTAGACAATTTCCAGACCAGCGTCTTCTAGAGGCTCGTATGTCACGCTCTGCAGTGTATAAGGATGAGGTTGCTTCAGGTGACTCACCCTCGTTTCGAGCTATCGTTATGGGAATAGATAGTTTTTCGGGAGGTTCCTTTTATATTTGTATAGAGTGGCAGAGCAGACCGGACAGTACTAGAGCTGAGATGCCGTTGAGAGATATCGTGCGATACGATTTGCAGATTTTCTGCGCAAAACCCCTTTGCAGCGTTTCTTGTCGTTTCCTGTTCATCAGGAAGACCTCTGTCAGGGACCACGCACTTGCGGCGTATAGCACGATAGGCTCTATGACGGCGACGTAAGTGGTTCTGATGATTTCCTGGTTGAGTTCCCATGTGACCTTCGCGGCGTATGCCAGCTGTTTATAAATATCTGCCGCTATTCGGCTTCGGCCGCTAGACGGCTACATGCATCTTGAACGTTAGGCCTTTATCGATGATTAGGCCTAGCACCTTTAGCTCGTTCACAAGCTCGATCTGCTTACCTGCCAATCGTACGATGGGGAGGTCGCACTTCAGCTTCCTTGTAAACAAAGTAGCTTTAGTTTTTTGAGGAGCGAATTTGAACTTGTCACGCTCTCCCCATCGCATAACGGCTCACAGCACCCTGTTACCGCTTTCCTGCAGAGATTCGATCGAGCTGCCAGAGAAAGCCAGGACCACGTCGTCCAAAAACGCTTGATAGTGGACATCTTTGTCGGATAATTCATCGAGTAGTGAATCGAGGATGACATTCTAGAAGATCAGTCCACTTATTGATGCTTGCATGCAACCCTTGGTCTTCTCCTTTTTGCTCGTTTTGCTCGTCGCTCTCGCGTAGTTAACTATTATCCGGCGGCCTCTAAGATATGATTTCGTATAGGTAGATATTTCTCGGGTATCTTTTTCTGGCAAGCTGGTTCTTGATCGCTGGTCACCATACGTTATCGAAGGCCCCCTCCATGTCTAGTGATACAAGAAGAGTAAAATTCTTCTTATCTGTTTCCTCAGTTAGATATATCACCTGATCACAGAGGGGGTCCTCGGTCCCGCGTTGGGGCACAGATCCGCACTGCATGTCGCTGAGGGTTGAGAGTACATGCCACTGCAATTGTTTTACCAGAAGTTTTTCGACGATTTTTCCGAGGACTGAAAGAAGGCCGATCGGCCTGTAGGACTTTCGATGGGTGTAATCTTGCTTCCCCGGTTTCCCGATCGCAACCACATGAGAAACTTTACATTGCGTCAGGAAGTATTCCAGCGATAGACACTTCTTCGCTATCGCTAAGAAAATTCCTTCTGCGGTGTTTATGGCCACTCTGCATAAGTCGGCTATTAATCCGTCCGGTCCGGGAGCTTTTTTTGAAATGTATGCCCTTAGTGCCGGTTGAAGTTCTACGGCAGTGAAGGGCGGATCGTCCATGACTATACCCAGTTCTTCGATCCTGTTGTTCAATTCTGTGTAAAATGGGGGGTTTGATGTCACCGCGTCATCGAGTAAAAGGTTTCCAGAAGAAGTTCAGCCGACTGAGTTGGGGTGAGTGTTTCTCCATTTCCTTAGGACTCTTTCCTTGAGGACCTTTAGGTTTTCTATTCACCAAAGTGGAATGACTTTGTTCTTCCTTACTCCCACAACTGGTATGATATTTGTGCATGCCCTGTGTCTGGTATCCGTGTAAGCTTGTAAGCTGTTCTCCAGATCCGCACCATCTGTTATTCTTTTGATGGAGGTTGCCGTTATATTCCTTCTTACAAGTGCATTTTTGAAGTGTGAACAGAATTTTGACCATTTGGCCTTCCTCGTAGTGTATCTCCGGATCGAGATTGGATTCAGAAGGTCCAAGGGCCTCTTGACTCTGATCTCAAAGGTAGTGGCATTGTGGTTGGAAGTTGTGATAGTTCTGTCCACTATCCATCCCTCCACTCTTCTCAGTAGAAGCAAGCTGCACGCCGTTACATCGACAATTCTAGTGAAGATCTTGCCTTCCTTGGGGTTTTAAAGATTGGCGTGTCACCCACTGGTGACACGAGATTGACTTCCAGGTCCTAAACACTTTTAGGACCTGGAAGTCAATCTCGTTCAGAAAGGCGCTATATGCCGTTCCTCGGGGGTCCTTTGCACTGCTGTTCCACCAATGGCTCCACGCGTAGACATCTTCGGCCAGGATGAGGTAATTAGCCTTCATATTTTGATCTTTACCTGTGTTTGCCTCAGGTATGGCAGGTCGATCTCTTGATCCTCCTTATAATAGACTAACATGGTCCCTAACCTCAGACCACCCTCGATTACGACTGCGGCAGCTTCCGTTTCGCCAACCAGCTTCCGTTTCACGGACCAGCTGGGGATCCTCTATCACCTCCAACTTGTTATTGAAGACTATTATTGCCGCTTTTACTGGTTTTCGCGGTTTATGCTGCATTGAATCACTCTGATACCAGGGTGTTATTTAATAGAACCTGAATTCCCTGTATATAGTTCTTGCACCAGAACCAGCCATTCTCCATTTTTGGAGGATTTAAGTTCCGTCCCCTGTGGCCGCTTTTAGCAATAGATACCCTGGTATGCGTCATCGCATCCCATTTCTGTCGCACCTTACATTCTATGCTAAAAGCGTTATATGTAACGTCTATGTTAATAACAGGACTAACAGGTTGAAACGTATCGCATCTAAGGAATACCTATCGGCTTTACCGAAGACATCCGATGGTACGCCTGCTGGGTGAGCTGCTCGTATGCGTAAATATCGGTCGGGCATCGTCGGGCATCATCGCACTCGCGGAGATGTCTACCGATGGCACAAAAAGAGTTCGAGTGTTTTCGGCAAGGGCTAATAGGTCGAAATGTATCGCATCTAATGAATACATATCAGTTAGATTTAGAAAAGCAATTTTCAAATCGAATTGCGTAGCAATCAAATACTGATGTGATTGCGATCATTTATTAATCAATAATAACCAAATTTGACAATTTATAAAAACGACAAAAAATTGACCACGCGGCGATATATATGTATTAGAGTGGTCGTTAAAAATTATTTTTTTCCGGCGCCCTAAAAATTCTTTTTTTTTTTGACGAAAAACTACGGGGAATTTTTTTTTTAGTTTTAAACAAAAAAAAAACATGGACCGCCAGCCAATTTAAGTTCACTTTACGATAAAATTGTAGGTTTTTTTTTAATTTGTCACATTATTTAAATTTAGACATAAAAATCATAAGAACAGGCTTGCAGGAAATGAAATTCTCCACAAAATATAAAAAGAATATTTAAAATTAATGATAGTTTAAGCGAATTAGTCATATTTCAGGAGGAATAAAGTTTTTAGTGCTGAAAGTGATGACTGAATAGAGTTTATTATTTTATTAACAAGATTATCTTGATGGATGTGAACTTCATAAAAAATCGAAAAAAAACTTTATATATATATATATATGCAGAAGAGTAATGGAAGTGCAATTAATGCAGTGGAGATAGGATCTCTGCGTAATATGTGTTGAGTATCTCTGAAAGGTAGATGTAGAAATAATATTAGTGAAGCAAGCGAGATATGCAAGGATCGTACCTGACGGAAAATTATAGTCTCTGCCTTCTCTTATGGCAAAATAAACGTGAGTTTCTATTATTATTGTACTAGTATTTGCCCGCGGCTTCACCCGCGTAGACATAAAATGAATTCTTTCATTTCAATTCAAGATCCCGATCGTCCCGTTTTCAATTTTGTTTCTGATCACGCTTTTGATTGTGATTTGATTCTGATCCTGGCCCCATTCTCTATTCTGCTCTCCATTCTGCATTATGTATCCATTGTAGAGAAAGACAATAACGTGTTATTAAGTCCATAAAGTATTTTTACTTCTCAAGCATTCAAATAAACAATCGTTTTATTATCGTTTGCCTGATTGAGTATCTATTATTCTGTCTGTCTATTCGTTAATTTAGGATTCCTGCATGAAAACTGAAAAACACTTACTGAAAATGAAATAACTATCGGAATTGTATCAAGGTGGTGAATGTGAAGGGTAGAATTAGGATCGACATCGAGAACATAACCGGGACTGTCGCAATTGAGGACGAAAAGCGGGTTTGGTATCCTGGTGGATGCATGTCAAAAGTTGATATAAATGATATAAGAATTTATTTTATGTTCGCACGGGCTGATCTCTGACAGAAAGGTATCTATAATAAAAGTTATCTACGGATTTTAGGATTTTCTGAGAATCACCTAGAATCTTTACGTTTTAATCGATTTAAATATTTGAATTTAATTTATAATTCAATATCAATGTATAGAGGTAACTTAAAACCAAAAGTATATGCGATACAATACAATTTAGGGATACGTGAAAATAAATAAAAACCTTTACCTAAAAAGGTTACTTAAAAATACATTTAATTATAAATAACCTTTTTAGAGATTTTCCGACAATATAATATGGACACAGTTGGAAGTCAAAGAAAGAAAATACGATACTCTTTTGGAGTTCCGTAAATATAACTAAACACCCTTGTAGTTTTACCAGTTTGAATAAAATCTAGTATGTAGATAATTAGAAGTCAACGGAAGGACATATGATAAATTAGTTAGGGTTCCGTGAGAGTACTTAATGAAAGAATCGGCATTAGGACATCATAAAACGTAAATTAATCACAAAATTTTACAAAAAAAAATTATGTACAGACAGACGTTACACATTCATACAGTGGTATAGATGTCTATGCCACGACGATCTCGCAAACGGCCCTAACGATTACGATAAAAATTTGCTTTTCGTTTACGGCAAACTCAAAACCCACCGAGCCAGTTTGGTTTCTCATGTATGTACTTACTTTTTATTGCGAGAAATGATGTTTGTAATTTGATGAAAAATGTCATCAGAATATCAAATGTTTAAAAACCAAAAAATAAACTCACGCCAACGCAATGATCGAAATAAACGCGAGTAGCTTTGTCCATGAGGGTGAAGCTGAGAAGCGGAAAGTTCATGTATTTAGCACAAAACTGATCAGATCGTGACGTTTACGACATAATATAAAAAAAAAAGGTTTAGATGAAATAGACCATGAATTACTTTTTCACAAACTGTTATAATTTGAATTTATCCGCAAAAATTTAAGGAACCACATCAAGTCTGTTGAAGCAGGTTATAAAAATAAATAACTTATGCGACTAAGATATTTAGGTACACATTCTCAGTAATAAAATCACTGATTGGAAAATAGTTTTGTGTGTTGAACTGTACTAATGAACATATATTATATTCACTAAATTATTTTATTGAAATCATGAAAACAAAATGTAACGCTGTACGAAAATACACTATATATTTTAATATTACCGTTTGTTATTTTTAATTATTGCAATGCGATATTCGAAGTCAGATTTTCTTACTTCTGTCCCTTTGTGACTGAAATAAAAATAACTTTTTTTTACCTGATATTTAACTTAATATCATAGTACCAATATTATTCGTATTAATTTTTTATGGCATTTTTAGAAACAAATGAACATGCAAGCCACCTGAGAGTACGTGGTCATCGGTGTCTATGGACACTCACAACACCAGAGTAGTCACAAGCGCGTTGTCGGCCTCTTGGAAAGGAATAGGATATCTGATAAAGGAGAGAGTGGACCAATGAAGGGGGCAGTGGACTAGTAGAGAGGGAGTTATGGAAGGGAAAGAGGACCACTGGAACTCTCCTTCATGTAACAAAACGTAACAGCAGAAGCTGTCACTTCATGTCTGTTTTCTGTGAAATCATGAAAAATATCAAAATACTTTCTATAGCTCGGTTTTAGTCCATGTATTCAATAGTATGTGAAAAAATAGAATTCAACAATTGATAATGTAATCCACAATTTCCTTCTACAACCCTTTTTTTAAAACAAATAAATTTGGATTTGATTTTAAAAATATGATAAATAGTAAACTTACAGAATTCTCTCCACGATAGTTGAACTCGCATTTTTAATTTAATTTAGGGATTTACTACTCTCAAAGAATAAAAATAGCATATAAATCATAGTAAGACGAATTGAATTTATATGAAATTGACTTGTTTGGCTTACTCTTATGCCGAATGTTTAATTCATATGTCAAACGTTTCTATAAAAAAAACTCTGTTACAAAAAGGCAGAAGTAGCATGCAGTTTTATTCTTAAATAAACTGAATTAGAATTTTTCTTAAAATTTCCTTTAGTAAAAAGAAAAAAAAATGAATAACTACATACTAAATTTTATTGAAGTTAGTTATATGACGAGAGTTCTTAGAAATTCTCAAGTACGCTAAAAAATGTATCGTATGTCCTTTAATTCCTTTCTGGCTACCTCCTTATTAATTTTTGTCTAAAACGGTAAAACTATAAAGCTTCATAGTGATTCTTACGGACTTCTACAAATGTATAGTATATTCTTCCACTCGTTTCTAGATACCTCCCTACAAAATTTTGTCTAAATCGGTAAAACTATAGAGGGCCATAGCAATTCTCACGGATCTCTAAAAATGTATCGTATATCCTTTCACTCCTTTCAAACTACTTTTCAACTGAATATTATCGAATTTGGTAAAACTATAAGAGGTCTTAGTAATATCACATTACCCTGAAAATGTATCGTGTAGTTTTTATTGGTTTCCAACTAAGTCCTTACTGAAGTTGATTTAAGGCAAACACATAATAATTCATAGTATTTTTTTTAATTTTAGTTGATATAAAGACTCCTTAAAGCTAGACACCTGTTCTCAACATCCAAATATTGAGTTACATAAGAATTAAATGAGAGAGCGCAAAAAAGTTGAGTTAATTAAACAAAAATCTTGGCAATAGAATGCTTGTATTTCCCTGAGGAATTTAATTAAGGTAGATTCTGTAACTCAAAAAGTTTGGTTATTACTTTTCTATACTTAGGCAATATATTATCTGAGATTTTCTGTACCACTGTTAAGCCGATTGGAATGATGTTTTTTATTTATAGAGCTACTAGGTACTTTAGGAAATGACTTATGTTCGTACGTTATTTTTAAAATTTATACAATATTCCGATATGGCATTATTGCTTTTATTTTAGAAAAAAATGATAAATTGGTATTGCTGGTGCTATCTTATACGTTCGTTAATAGTTACAATAAGAGTAATAAATAATACCGGAAGGAATTTAAGTTAAATTTGTTACAAATTACGGAAAAATTGAAATAACATTAAAGGGATAGTATCGATCCAAGGCATTTATTGTGAATTTGGTACGTTTTTCTCTAAACATAGCCACTTAGCAATGCATGAAAAGTAGTAAATACTCCAGGAAAAGATTTAAGAAGGTTTATGCTGAATTCATTATTTTTAAAGTGTTATAGTGTTATGTAACTTATACTACCACAATAGGTTTAACGTAATCTTGATCTATCCTTACAAATTTCGACAACCGTTTATTTTTTTTTAATTTTCCATGTTTAAGCGGATTTTATTTTAAGCGAATATTTTAACTAAAGCCAAGCTTCACTGTCATTAGTTTTGACAACTTTCCTATTCCCAAAAACATACGTTAATAAGAAGTTAAAAATAATTATGAAAGGAGATGGTGGCTCCGTGGTCAAGAAGTTTGTTTTCTCAATACAGTCGGAGAACTCCCGGAGATGAAGCAGTTTTTGAACTTTTTCCGCTGAAGTATAAACATTAGCATGTCAGTACTTATAGTAGCAAAGACTATGAATGTCAATGAAAGTATTAGTACCACGTTATGCTGAATTAATTAAGCCCATAACCCGTTTTTCCTTTAGTGCCCAAATTTTACTATGTTTTGAAATGGTTGGCGATCTTGTCTTATAGATATTTCCAATCTCTGCGCAAAAAAATTATATTAATATATGACAACTTCCATTTTGTCAAAGAAATTATCCAAATAAGTTTCATTAGAAGATTTCTTTGTTTCTGATGTTCTTATGGATAGGGTAAGATTTTCTTTAAAAACACAGTAAGTCAATCTTTACTGGTCATTGTTTCAATTTTCCACCATTCGAGCAACTTGACATCGAATTTATTGACACTAGGCAAAGGACGTCTTTAGGTTTGAAGCCACAAAAAACTAGCAAAACACATTTTATTAAGTATTCTTAACTAAACTAAGTATTCTTCCAACACATTTTCTTGTTCAACGGTAAAAACATATCTCGCTTTCCAATAACCCATTTTCAGAAACTATCCTTGAGTTTTCAGTGTAGATACGTAGCATAAATGGAACGCGGTGTATTGAAATTTTTCAGTGTAATTTCGCTCTTTACTTCAGCGAGTCAAAACTAGCAATGTCACCCAGTGGATCGACACGCGTCACTCGGAAACTAAATGGTTCGGATCCTTCGCATCCCGATCCCCTCTATTCTGGTATGTACGTGAATTCTTCACTTACAAAACAATTGAAGTGACTCAACTTTTCCCCATGTCAGATTAAAACCAGACTCCACCTTGTGATGTGGCGCTACAAACACGTAACACGCGCGACTGTGCGGTTTCGTTTGTTCATTTCAACTCAACAATCGACTACTGAGAGTTACATAGACATATGAACGTAACTGTGTAAATTCGATTGGCAGTTAGTCGTCTTTATGTGAATTTTCTCCAATATACATTCAAAGACCAAGCATTTTCGAACCCTCAGTCAAATATTTGTTTTACCCCGCCATCGGGATAACGACATGCAATCAATTTTGTTACCATAAGCACTCATCTATCATCATTTGTGCCGGGCAGGCTCGATTTTTAAGAAATGATAATTTGCCGTATCGGTGATTATAACAAATGACGTGTTCGCACAAAATCCATTTGACCTTGAATTTATTTTGCTGTAAAAGCTAGCTCAAATGCTTGATTAAAGTATTGATTATTCACTGTATATTGCTTATATTACTTTATTTTATTTTTCTGATGCGGTTTCGCGTTGATCACATTATATTTGCAAGGTGCCGTAACTAACGAGACAAAATTCAATTGTTGTCAACTATTTATCTGCTTGTACAGAGAATTTTAATACTTCAATTGAAATATATTTCTAATTGCATAAGCATTATTTTAATCAGTTAATAGCACCTAAAATTAAAAAGGAATAGAAAAATAGTATAAAACGCAAAAGAAGAGAAGCAGAAAAATAAAAGAATACAAAAAAAAAAAAGCAAGAAAAAGTAAGAAGAAGCCAATTGATGTATTATGCCATCCGTTATATATTAGTGTATGTATGATTATTGCTATCAACTATAAAAATGTAAAATTATTAATGTACATTCAAAAATGTGAGCCGTCACGGTACGCCTGGTAGATGTTAAATATCGAGTTTGTACTAGTAATATGCATTAAAGACAAGATTACGACAGGAACTAAATATAGCATAACGGAAAAATTAAATATGACGATTCTTTTACAGAAAATGATGACTGTTTATTTAATAAACGTTTACTTTCATTAAACATAAAAAAATCAATATTAATTCCAAGTTGCCACAGCTTAATTCATTTCATCTGTGACTTCAGTAATAGTTATATTCGATGTTTCTTCGACTGTGACATTTGCTTGTCACAGTATTAATCAATAATTGATTAATAATAATCAATTATTAATCAAAATATGTACGGTGTGGCGAGGAGTCGCTACGCTATACTATTGATACAGTCCACAGGTAGTAGTGTGTACGATGTGGCGACGTATTGCCATGCGCAAGCGACTGTGCGACTCCTTTCTCAATCGGTTCGCTGGTGCTGTTTATTTCGGTATACATTTTGACTATATATATATACTATTACAATATATATACTATTACATACATTATATATATATATATATATATATATATATATATATATATATATATATATATATAGTATGGCGACCCGTCGCCACACAGTACACTCTACTATAAATAGACTGTATACATACCCTAGTATAGCGTGGCTACCCGTCGCCACACAGTGCACTCTACTATAAATAGACTGTATATATATAACTTAGTATAGCGTAGCAACCCGTCGCCACGGCAAGCGTCGTCACGCCAACAATTCGGTTAACCCTACGCCTATAGATGTTTCACATCAAAATATTCTAAAATTAAAATCTTCTTCAGTTTACTATATGTGAATATAAATATAATAATCATGTAAGTTTACGATTTATTTATTTATCGCACCTGAAAATTATTAACGATATATTATAAATTTCCTAAAATTAAATTTTGTAAAAGACAATTTACTGCTAATTAATGAATTTGTATTTAAATTACACCATTACGTTATTTTACCTTTAAGTTGAAAATTTCGAGCTTTCAACTTTGGCACTTTGTAGACACCTGTCTTCAAACTTTCACAATTCACATTTTGGAAAGCTATGTTTGGAATATTAACGAAATGTTTACAGAAACTATTATAGCTGTTTTTAATAATTTTGGATAAATTTCTATTTATAACTAAAATAAATACATCTGGGCACACGTTTGTGGTTTTGAAGTGATTGATAAAATTGTACATACGAATTTACATATATGACTTTTTTTCTCTCCGGCAAGATCTATTACCGTACCACTTCTAAAGAGGCATAATTCATTGCGTCACTATTTTATTTTAATACAGAATCCGGATGAGCTTTTTACGTGTCGATGAATAATTCGTCTAATATAAAATTAAACTCATAGATGTTGGCATGATGACCTTCGGTGGCCACACGCTGAATTAGTACCAACAATTTAGGTGCTCAGTTGTCATTTGGGATTTGAGATCTGTCAGATATTTGGATGCAAAAATACAAAGTGAAAATGTCTGAAAGATGGTATGATTTCATTTACATGTATGGTTAGACAGCATTAATCGGTCTATTTATATAGAGATCGATACGAATTTATTTAAGAATGTTTGATATGAAATGTTAAAATTGAGGACAGATGTGATGTACTTTCTTAAAAAAGTGTCACTGGTAGCGATAACCCTTTGAGCTATTATACAACATATTTTAAAATTAAAAGAAATATGAAAACAAAAAAAAGGATAAGATAAAAAATTAAAAGTTTGAAATGTATAAGCCAATAATCCGTTATGAGGAGACACAATAAGTTAGCCAATCAACTTTCTCATTTAGTTGTGTTATACATGAAAGGTCTCTTGAAATAAAAATATTGTAATGAATAACGCCACTGATGTTATGACGCTATGGATATTTTAATTATATGTTTTATAATCGTATTACTAAGTACAAAATATATCACATACTGTATTCATCGTTAATAATAATTCTCGCACGGAATGCTTTTAATATACGAATAAAACGCCAAATTTGATAGTTCTATTTTATGAGAATAAAAAAGATATCACTAACTTTCCGCCTACGGTTTGGCTTACGTATGCATCTGTATATACATTAAATTGCTTAATTTTTATTTCAATGGATCTCGCTATCGATTGTGATACCGTTTTCAATTCCGATTCAGCTAGCGGTCACGTTTCGATTTGTACGATAACGAAGGCAAAAAATAGTATCAAAATTACGAATAGGCTTTATTATCTGGGTACAGAGCGGTTTCCAAGGAATTAAATAATTTTTAGATTTGGTTTAGTAGTACAAATATTTAGATGAAGCCGGAGACAAATGCAAGTTGCTCTCAAAGATTTTACTCAAATACAGCTTTCTATTACGAAAAGAATTTTTAAATTGGTTCAGTATTTCGATCCAATACAAATAAATAGACGAATCCAGAGATGAGTACTAGTTTTTTTTGACAGTTATATTTTAGGTGTGCCAACAACAACTCACCAAAATTTCTGTGTAAAGCATATACAAGAGTAACATTAAGAAGGGTAATTACTTATTTTGTCTGCATTTACATGAACACTACATTGTTAATATATTTAAAATAAATTCGTACTTAGATATATTAAATTTAAAAAAATTTCGTCTTATAGCTAATCTTATGAAATATTCTTTATAGTAAACATACTAAATGACCAAAGTTCTTTAAATTATCACATTCATCGTTCTTCCAAATTTCCAAATTACCAAAATACCCCACATTCCAAAGAAAACTCATAAGTACTAAATTTCTTTTTGAACCTCACGCTTACGTTTAGACAACAGCTTACTACAACTACTCTTTTAAATCAACTACGCTAACTAAGAACCTTCTTAAAAATATTTGTAAAACACATGCAAAAATTTATACAAACTGACACCTAAAAAAGTACCATAAGTGTTCCGTTTTCAAGGTTCCGTAACTGAAAGAATAGAGGAACCTTTATTGTTTCATCCTGTCCATTCGTTGGTATGTCATTCCTACTTTTCCTGTATTTTGTTATAGATTTTGATGAAATCGTACAGGCGAGTATTTTAAGTGGAAGGACTGAGCCATGCCTCATGTAAAGAAATTTGTGAGTAAAAATTAGATAAAGCTGTCCATACAATAAATCTATAAATGTAAAAAAAAATTGCCGACTCCATTGCTTAAGAAATGGGATATTTAAAAATCGGATGAAGGGTTTTAACTGAGTTTTCCTTTGAGTTGTATATTTTGCGACTCATGAGCTTCCAAAGTCGTTAACTTCGTCTTCCTTATTTAATTTTGGAGATTTTCATACAAGTTTTTTACCTGTCTACAATCTTCAGTCGCCAATAAGAAGAATATAAATATAATCAGAGGCTTAATATCAATTTTGACACAATTAATTCCTACTGTTCAAATGTAAATTTGAGCCCTTATCGCTTTAATTTTATGAATTTCAAAAAAATTATTAACTGTTATTTTATCTATTTTTTTTTTAATTCATAAAGTATGATATCCGTTTAGTTTAAAATTAATGCAATCGCAATTTTAACATTATATTCGTTGTACGGAACCTTAGATGTGGAAGTGCTATTTTCACTTTGACCAGTTTTCTACTATGTAGGCTTGGGACACTAACATTAACATTCTTACATTTTTCAGTACATTAAAAACGTAAAGAATTTTTATTATGCGTTGGGAATTCATACATCGGTATGCCTCGAAATTACATATGTAGGTTATTTCTTATCTCAAGTATCTCGAAAACTATAAAGTGTTAACCCTTGAAAGACATTTTTAAAAACCAAAAACTTTATAGAACCACAATGACGTCATATTGAGTTCTCCAAATATAGCTTTTATAATAAATAATATAAGAAAATGCATTTAGGCTAGACAAAATAAATATGCCTAAAGTTACATTTTATAAATGAAAACACGATAACGTCAAAGCCATGTGTTAATGTTATGCGTTTAATATTTTTTTCGAAATAATGAAAAACTAAATACTAAATATTACTTTAATTTTTACAATTGATTTATTTATTGACACTTTTTTAAAATACAGTATTCGCACCCCAATTTTTACTTCGATACCTGTTATTATCATAGAGCGGACATTATTAAAAAAAAAAAACTGACATCCACATCAATTAATTTTTGAACTTTCCCCAAAAAGTCTAATGGAACGACATTAAAAAGGCATTAAAAGCTTCCAGTATCTAATGGCGCCAAAGTACGGGCTTAGAGCTTCAGAGGCACGTAACGTCCCGCGTGCATTATTTCGTGCCGGAAGGCGGCGTGTATTATAATGGAGTATAATTTCCTATTTGACGTCGTGCAATGGCGCCGCGGACAGGACAATGCGGCCCGCAAATAAAAACTAATGGTTTTCGGCGGGCGGGCACGTGTCGCTGCGAGCACACGTCGCCGAAGCGCCCTCTTTTATTTGTGTCGCAAATGAAATTCGCTTTAAGATTGACCGTCTCGGCTCTTTTCACAATTTCTGTCAGATCAAAATACGGATGAGATTTGTTTATAAGTCTTTTGGGCACATTCTTAGATGCATTTTAAGATTTTTACCAGGTTACAGGTAGTGGTCTAATTTTCTTTAAGTAAATGCGTAATACCGATAATATCTCTCAAAATCTGATAATTTATCAATAATTTCTGAACGGGACTAGAGTATAATTCTCATTGCTCGTTTTTATTAGAAAAAAAAGCAACGTAAAAGAGTCATAGGACACCTAATAAAAGCGAAGTTTACTACAGAAAGCTTTACATTAATTAGCCTCACAAATTAACAAAATAAATAGTATTAATTTTGTTAATTAGTGAGGCGTCAGATTTTAATTTGGCTATCACTCATTAATTTACGTTTCTAAACTAAATACCATCTGCTGTTTCACAGTCCAGTAATTGTTACTTTTCAGTAAAATACCTACCTTGCTTATATTTTATTAGATAATTATTTGGAAGTCAAATTTTAATTTTTCAACTTTTATTTTTTAAGACACTTCTTAGTGACCTGTATCCTGGTATAATATATAATATAATAAAGGAACTTCAGAGTCATAGGTATTCTTTTTTAATGAGAAAGACCTCGAAGAAATTATTTTTGTGACTGGATCTTTCTAAATATTAAGAAAGGTAATTGTAGTAAATCGGCGCCCGTTTATCTCAATTTCCTGTTCATCTCTAAGTAATAGTTGTTTGATTAAAAAAGGGGGAAACGGCTAAAAACGTAACAGGAATGATTCCTCTTTGTGTCAAAGTACTAAAGCCTTAAAAGTGACTCGACACAGGCACGCTTCGACTGTTGCACTCGTTTGTCAATGATTTATTTATTTGTAGCGCTCGCCACATCCAACGGCCTCGAGGGCCGACACAATTAATATATTCCTCATAATTGAATCTCCGTCGTATTCCGGAGGAAAACTCCTCCGAGAGAGGACCGATATCGTAGTTAATAAGCGCCCCGGCCGCCGACCGTAACATCGGTCCCTCCGCACGTACCCGGCGCACGCGGCGCCGTGGGGCGGGCGGCGGGCGCGCGTGCGGTGACGCAATGCCGTCACCGTCCGCGGCGAGGGGTCGCGCGCCGTCGATCGTCCTGCTCTCGCTCGCGTTGGCGATTAGTTTGTTTGCTTTTTTTTCTCTCCTCAAAATATTGTACGACTGCCCCGAGGCCTCGGACGGCTGACAAGAGAGACCGTTTCCTTTGGAAGAACGAGATTCCGAGATCGGCTCTCGATAGAGCCGTTCTATTAATATTACAAACGCGAAAGTTTGTGAGGATGGATGAATGTATCACGCAAATACTGATGAACCGATTTCGATGTAACGTTTTAATAATATAGTATTTACATCAGAATAACGGATAAGCTATAATTTTGAAAATTCTACATTTTTCTCGCAACTTCTCTGGTGCGAAGATAGAAAGAATCGATTCTTCACTTTATACCCATTGGTGATTGGTAAACAGTAATGATGAAAGAAGGATCCAGTTCGGGATTTACAAATTGAACAACACCTTTCCATATTCAAAAATAGCTACTGTGCCTGTGTTTTCATTGTAAGCAGTATGGGTTTTGACGTGACAACGTCTTAAATTAGGTTGCGGCTGGGAGTCACTTATGAAATGTAACGGGTAACGTAACGATGAGTCACCGAACGAGAGACGAATACTCTCTTCAACTATGATCGGTCTGCTCTAGAGAATTAGTGCATAGCTACCAAATGTATTGCAAGTTATTGTATGTATATTTGTATATAAATACGTATGTAAAGGTAAAAATAAAATTTGTTAATATGAAATTCAGTGCGAGATTCTTTGTATAAATTAATGTTTTTTAATTCTTTGTATAAATAAATGTTTTAAATTGTTACTATTATTTCATCCTTCTTACTATACGAATGAATATTCACATTAAAATGATTTTACCATTCAAAGTCGTTGCATAAAACTTTCGCCCGTATACCGACTTTACAGGCAACCAAATTTTTCTAGGATAATTTCATCGAAATCGAATTATAGGCAGAACGGGAAACTAGATTAAAATTAGAATCGAAATCAAAAGTAGAATCAGGATCGAATTCAAGAACAGGATCAAGATCGTGGTGATTGGTTAATATAAAAAAATGAAAAAAAATATTCTATGGCCATGCTGGAGCCGCTGGCGAAAGTAGTAATTGCGAATCCGAGGCCTAAATGAATGGGAGGCGTTAGACTCCACTTTCGTGTGTTTCGTCAATCGAGTGCGTGGTGCAAGGTTTCGCTTTGATGTGTAAGCTACCTGTAAGAAAAATCTTATTGTCAGTACCGTAAAGAACACAATTTTGGGCTCTCAGACTTACATTTGAGGTGCTTAAGAAGTGTTCACGAAACGCTTCGTTTTCGGTGAATATATTTATGACGTAAAAAGTCTCAGTTTTTATTATTTCACACGCATGACTGTGAGGCGTCATGTTCAGATTTGAATGATTCACGCGGATTTGGATAAATTGTAGTACATTTCCTTTTTGGGAGTTCAATATGTATCTTATAAACTTTGCCTTTTCGCAAAAAAATATTTTCATGCGTATCATACCTTAATCTTATTAAAAAAATTGTAATAGATGTGCTTATATTGTCAAAGTACCTATTATCATTGTGAGCATATAATTTTGTTCTACTATAATAAGCGCAATAATATTATTATAATGGTGGTGTTATCTTACCACATACCACCATATAGTGGTAGGACATCAGACTTCAGACTCTTCACTTGGGTTCGACCCCGAGCACGTACAAATATGTTTTTCTAAAACATTAAGTACTTTGTTTGTAAAACAAATTTATTTGCTTATGACATTGTGAACACAGCTATAGGCTCGTAATATTTCATTTCAATTAATAAAATAATTAAATATGCACCAAATATGCCATTTTCGGCTACCCTATACTAATCTGGAAAATGCTGTGAAGTTATAAAATCATAAAAAGTGAAGCGGATGCATTTTTCAAAAATTATAAATATTTTTTTTGAAATATCTTAGAGTTACCTAACATATTTACTATGACAATAGTAAATACGCTCTTGAAACAAAATGAGGATTTATTAGAAGTGCCACTATTATACTACTCGTCTGCACTACGGATATACTACGATACTTTCGAAGACTGTGAAATAATCCCAAGAGAACCACGTATCACGTGACATTGGCTACTTATGATATGCATGAACGGATCAATTTGGAATTTAAAGTACGATACGAACCTTTCTCTGACATTTAACATCTCAAATTTTATGCAAAACTAAGATATACTTCTATCTTACAGTTAAAAGAGAATACAACTTATAGTTAAATCTTAGTTTGAACAAAGCATATTTTGTCAAAAAAGGAGGGGTTTTTTTAGGTCTGAAAATAGTTAAAATAGGAACGTGCCCAGCTCATAAACGTCCGAGACAAAATAAAAAATTCTAAAAGTGTGGATGTGATAGATACTACAAATGAATACAACACAAATAGAAACGAGGCGGTCTGAGATTCGGGTATTTTACTATACATTACAGCGATTGTGGCGCCATCTAAGTATAACACATTCGTACTATCAATTTCGAGGCTCTTGACTATACACTCACGCCAATTGACAAAACTACCAAGACCGACGCCAAAAGTTCAATTCATCTGATTGAAGTGCTAAAACGACGAATTCTGACTTATTAGAGGCTGTACATTCCTAATTTGTTGTTTGAGTTTTCCTTGTCAATTGCTACAATCTGCGAAACCGCCCAGGTTTGAAAGATGTCTCGTTTTCGGAAGCAAGGGCAGATCCAGTTTTCGAGTCGGGATGATCACACGTACGAGGTTTAGTCAGGACTGTCTCTAATTCGAATACAAATAGTAAGACAAAGACTCAGCCCATAGGGAACATGACCTTCCATGAACCCTTTTGAATCCACTACTGATTGGAAGTGTAGATTTGCCTCACAATTTAAAATTCAGCAAACGCACCCAAACACACACACACTAATACTTATTTAAGAATTCAAACATAATACAGAGCGTCAGATCCCTTTTGTAGGACTAATAACTTGAATTTATCAAGCCATGTCCGAGTTTTGATGTAGCTGCTTTATTATTATCGCTGACGCTTCAAATATCACGCACCTTCAAAACCACATTAATTATATAAAATAAATTGTCGTATTTATGTTCATTCGGTGATTGATTGAAGAATGGGGACACCTGACAAAAACAGGATAATGGCCGACGACATGGATGTCCAACGTAGATACGGTACATAAACAAACACATACTAATAATATAAAAGTTGAAAGTTAAAATATAAATGTCTGTTTACGAGTTTAGGATTTTAACTTTTCACTGTTTTATCCATGAATAAATTTGATATTTTAGTCAGACTTGAAATTGAAATATTTTTTTGTTTCTGTATCTGTTCGCCTGAAATGATTTAACTCAAAAAGAATGAATAACTTAAATTAGAAACTCGCAAGATTAGTAGCTTTGGGATCAAAATAGGTTAGTTTACACCATGAGAAAGTTTTGATTCCCACCATAAATATTTCATTCCCACGGTAAAACATTTTTTTAGTGTCATCTCATAGAATAATAAATCTATTCGATAATAAATGTCAATTTTTACCGTTTCGAAGCAATACTTTCTTTTTTGGGTATGAGTAGTAACTCATATTTAATTAGTGTTACGGAGTGAATATATCCCATTCTCGAAAAAAAATAGTTATTGAGCTTAATTTCGATAGAAAAAGAACGAAATAGAATACAAATATCGGTGTAAATTTATGCTAAACAGAATTAATCCTATGGCAAGAAAAAAATTAAACATAAATATTTTTTTCCCGTGGATTTCAAAACATAAATTTCGGATAAACTTCTTGTTCTTTTCTGACAACTGGTTAAAACTGAGACCGCAACTGAGCAACGGGCAAAAGTGAGACCGAAATGGTGACGGGATCAGGATAGGCAGTGGAATCGCTATCCTTATTCGTATATCGTCAGTATCTCTGTCGGCTTTATTACTATATCGGATAATAAACCTTCCCATTTTGATTTTACACGTGATACAAACAACCCTCGCGGCGTGCACGCGATTCGTTCAATCAAGCCTTTACGGCTGTCGATCGAATTTCTCACTTATAGGTGACGGTTTGCCGATTGCCGATGACCAAGAAACGCACTTTGACATAAATTTGGATAATATCTGTCGAAACGCGATCAAAACAATGGCGCCATGTATGAGCTGTAGCAGGCTACGGCTAATTACACCACATTCGACGTTTCTAGGTAACGATAAATAGTAATATTGTCTTTATGCAATATATTCGTTTTCAAGGTCGTATAAAAATGTGGACTAGAGTTATCGATAGCTCGGGCGATGATTTCGACAAAAGCTCAAGGTTTGTTAAGAAATTAATTTCTAGGTAGCGTTTTGTAAAAAATCGAGACCTATATGAAAACACACCAAAACCATGACATACAACAAAATGACTGGTATTGATTAAAAAAATTGTTAAGTTGTTAAGAGTTAAATATACGAAAAAGAAAAGATTATTTCGATTCGTCTATTTTAGTAAAATTAAGATAGATGGGGAAGAAAATGAAATAAAAATTTTAATTAATATGTAAAAACATTAAAACATTCACGAAGTTTAAATATAAATAAAAGGCCATGTACAAATAATGTTAACTGAAAACGTACACCAAAATTTTATCGTATTTAGCACAGTATTTCAAATTTTGAAAGTCTTTAATATTCTGATTTGCAAAAGTATCAAGTACATCCTTCATAATGATTTTTTTGAAATAATAACCAATCTTTTTTGAGATAATAAGCGAAATAACTTAAGAAATTATAAAATCAGTTTGTCTGTTTGATTGTCTATTTGTCTGTATGTTTTCATATGACTTGATTTTCATAAATCATAAATAATTTTAATGAAATTAAGTATGTATGTAGGATATACTGCTTCGTAAATTAAAAGAAAGTTGTTTGTTTGTTTCTTTATTGTCCAATTCGACAATGGCATAGCATATTCAACGAAGTTTGATTAGCCAACAAATTTCATCGTTACGTTAATTATACGCTATATACCATGCAAATAAATTAAGTAAGTCACAGAAAAACTTGAATCCGAAAATTATTAATGTTATTTCATTTTTTGCCTTTGTTCGGAGAAGAAAAAGGAGTGCGACAAAAAAAAAACAGATAGGAAAAAAAAGTGTGAAGAAGGGGACAAAAAACGTGGCTTAAAAAATGAAAAAGGGAAAGAAGGCGAAAGATAGAACGAAAGTGAGCGAAAACGAAAGAATGATGCAAAATGGAAAAGAAGGGAAATTGAAATCGAGAATAAAATTAAGATCAGAAATAGTAATGGGACCAGAAATTGAGTTAGATATGAGGTTTTATTAAAGCCGAAATTTCCAACATAATTTTTGTTATCCCTTTGGATGAAACCGTGGGCAAACGACAATAATACACAAACTTAAATTTGAGTGATAGATGCACATTAATTGTCTTTCTAATGGCAACGTGTACCAAAAAGAACAAAAGTACGTTACCCTTTGACGGCAAGAGGAAGATTTAAAAGGTTTTTAGAAAATATTAGTTCTTTTCTTTTAATATACAAGATCTATCTCATTAGGTCTTTAAATTGGATCTCTTTTTATAATTCAAGGGGCATTTAGATATTGAAACATCTTAGCTTTTCACTTACTAAATATAAGATTGTACACAGAAATAATACGTATTACTATATACGTTTCTTTAAGAGAGCCTTGTTAGAAATAATGATCGTAAAAAGGCGTAGTACGTTTTAACAAAAAAATTTAAAAATCCTATTTGGCTAAACGAATTTTTTTATAAAATACAAATAAGAGAAACTTAAAAACTCCGTCACGGTGGAACCCGCTTAAATAAATACTAATTTTTGTTTTGCTCCTCTTAACCTACAAACGATACTAATTAATGTAATACACTTTATTTTTTGTAATATCAATAATTGGGCAGAAAAGAATAATATACTATTTATAACAGAAAATATTAAAAATAACGCAATAGCTAGTAGTGATATTAGTGCTATAATGTTTATTATTGTTTATAGTTTATTGTAGCAAAAAAAAAAACAATTATGAACTCTATTTAAGTTCAGAAAATAACGAGTACGAGTATAACAATCATTAACGGAGTTATACAAAAATGTGCCATTAGCTAAAAAACTAAAAACGATGTTTATTAATGTGGTGTACTTTATTTCTTACGTGGTATAAAGAACTGGGCAGAAAAAATGATAAATACAGTCTATAGTATAAATTTTTTAAAATAATGCAATAAATAGGAGTAATATTAGTGCTAAACTGTTTGTAGTTTTCGGATATAATAAAAAAAAACTCCGTCTATTTTATTATATGCGTTGTTTCCTGAAACTGAATAGAGTTAACGATTTTTGTTTTGTTACTATAATAAACTATAAACAATTTAGCAGTAATATCACTACTAGCTATTACCTTATTTCTAATGTTTTCTGATATCGACTGCATTTATCATTTTTTTGCCCAATTATTGATATTACAAAAAAGTAAAGTGTACTACATTAATTTAGCATCGTTTGTAGGTTATGATGACCAAAATAGTTGGTGTATATTCAAGCGAGTTCCAGCGTAACTAAAACAAATTAAATTTTACCGAAAATTTGTCATGCCAACTCACATCTAACGGAATATCCCTTCAGTCCTTCAGAAGCTCTTTGGCGACTGACGCGATCCGTAACAATAAATTGCCCGCAGCAAAGGTTCAGCACAATCGTATTATTTGGGACAACAGGCTGACTAAATGAAATCAAGTTCATTAATGCGTCGGCAGTTCGGCGCGGCGGCGGCGCCCCCGCGCGGCCAGCGCTGAATTAAAATTAACGTTAGTCGAGCGCACTAACGGGAGGACTGCGCGATATCATTGGCCTCTGTTTTGTCGGCTATTATTTTCGCTCTTTCTTGGAGTTCTGTCTTGTAAAGATCAAAAAGAAAGCTCTACGGAGACAATTCGGTGTCTGTCATTACTTATTCCTATTTATCACTCTGTCGGTCTGTGTGTCATGGCCGTTTTATTCGGTACCTGATATATGTGCCTATTTGCAATTTGACTCGATTGCAGAATCATTTGTAATTCCCACCTTAAGCCCAAAAATTTGCGAAAATCTGTTTTTCTTTATCTCCGAAGTCTACAAGCTAAAGGTTTGAAATGATTTGGAATAATGAAACACCTGGCATTCAGCAAATCGCAGAAAAAAAAGTAAAAGTAAATTTATAATATTTATAATAATAATAACAGTATAAACTTACACCTGTTTCCCTGAATAGTAGGCAGAAACTATAAATTTCCACGTGGTACGATATTTGTGCATCTCTTCTGCCATACCGCCATCCATCAATCTTTTCATGTAAGTTCGTCGGTTTCGGGTACTTAAAATTTTGCCCTTTTTTAATATGCCACCAATATGGTCTGCATAGCATTTTTAGGGTAAACCTTGCCGACCTTTCTATCACACAATTCACGTTTTAGATTTGTTTTGTCAGTCTATTTTCATTCATCCTTTTCCGATGGCCATATTACCGCAACATACATCTTTTTACTCTAGTCACTACATCTTCCTTCAAATTACACCGTTTTCTAACATCACTGTTTCTACATCTATCTTTCCGAGAAATTCCACACATACTACCCAGCGATCACAGAGGTGAAGAAATGAAATGAAAAATGGAAATAGCACCAATGCAGTGGAGATTGATAATACATTCATTTTTCTTCTGCAATACCCAGCTTTCACTACCATACATAAGCGTAGGGTTTAGGACCCCATTATGGATAGCCAAGCGCGCTTGTCGTGAGACGCTTTTACTATTCATAATAACGAGCAAGGCCCCATCCACTTTATTTCCCCCATTCACTCTCCTTTCGATATTTCTATCATGTTTATCATAATTTGTAAACAGAGTGCCCAAGTATACAAACTCTTTCACGTGTTGAATTTTCTCACCTTCTATAAGTATATAACATTCAGTCGTATTTTCACGCCTTTCAAACATGATCACCTTAGTCTTACCGATATTTACTTTCATACCACTTTTCTTAACAGAATCATTCATTTAATTTACCATTTCCTATAGCCTACACGCTGACGGCGCAAGGATTACTTGGTCGTCGGCGTACAGGAGGCATTTGACAGACAACTCATTCATCCTTAGTCCACACTCATAGTCCTTCAAATAATACAGACAGCTATCCATGAATAGATTGTTAGCCACGGTGAACCTACACATACCTGTTTGACAACCCTTCGGATGTCAAACCAGTCAATGTATGTCCCATTTATTCTGACGCAACCACTGCAGCCCCCGTTTAGGGATTTTAGTGCCTGTATCAATCCACTACTCATATCATGCATGGATATGGTTTTCATTGATCATTTCTTTTCACTCTATCGTAAGGTCTTCCAGATCTACGAAAATACAGCAAACCTTTTGGCCGCTGGCCAAAAACTGTTCTGCAATATTTCGCAAAGAAAAAATTCCATACATCCATACAACCCATTCCTTTTCGAAATCCCGTTTGTACGTCCCAAATCTTGTTTTCAGTGTCATTAACAACTCTTTAGATAATGATTTTCGCATACAGTTTGCCAACGACGCTAAGAATATTTATAGGACGGTAATTTGTGCAAATCTGATGCGAGCCATTCCCTTCATAGAGGAGGACAATGATTGCTTAACACCAGCCATTAGGTACCCTAGGTATCCTATGGATTTTTCAGCATTTTATTAAAGAGCTAGTACAGCATGGTTGCCACTACAGCCTCACCGCTCCTTAGCATCTCTGACGAAATCCGGCAGAATATCCGGCAGCTTTTCCAACTTTCATAGTGCTTTCATAATTTCATCCATCGTAATTTCACTTTCGTTTCCGTCATCATTCATATACTCAGTTGTAATAACATTGTCATCTGCAACCATATCCTGATATGCAAAAGGCTTTCGAAATAATTTTTTCAGCGCTCTTTCACATTATTTTCCTCATTCAGTAAATTTCCATTATCGTCTATAATCAAAATGTATACATGATGTCTCGGAATTACTTCGGCCTTTTTTCACGAGAATCCCCTATCATACTGTTCTTTTATTTCATTCTTTCTTCTTTTCACACATTTTTTAGCTATCATTTTTGCATCTGTATACGTACTTTCAGCATCTTTCAGCTTATCTTTCAAGATGTCCATTATTTGTATTCTGTGGTTGGCCCTTGCAGATATTAAATCCAGCCATGCTTTTTCTTTTCACTGACTGCTATCCTCATTTCGAAATTCCACCATTTCTTACTAATATTTTTTCTCTAATTCACTCCACATACCTTTTTTGCTTCATCTATTCATATTTTTGCTTCAATACACATTTCATCGCCTTCCATATTTTGTCAAGTTCTAAATATTCATAGTGTTTAATTTCACCCAAATAACTTTTCAATCGTTCCATACTGAGTGTATTTTAAATTCTGAACCTGAAGCTTACCAACTTTTATTCGTTCTAACTCCGTAGTAACTATTTTCGAATGTCGCGAACGCTGACATAAACCTTAATTCGATACACCACTAAGAATTGGATATGAGAGTGTACCGTTGCGTCAACGTTGGTACAATGTTGACGCCACGGTACACTCTCGTATCCACAACTTTGCTTCTCAACCGACCATTCACAATTATAAAATCTATTATACTTTTGTCTTCTTCTCTCCGCCAAGTATATGAGTGTATCCTTTTGTAACCAAACATAGTGTTTGTCACATACAAGTTAAACTCTTGACACAGTAGGAGAAGGCAATCACCATTCTCATTCACTCTTTCATCTCTAACTTTGCCCTAAGATTTCCTCATATCTGTCTTGCTCAGCCATTAAAATCACCTAATATTACTTTCCTTTCGTTTCCTTCGTTACATTTCACTAATAGGTCCCGCATATCAGCCCAATACTCCTCCCGCTGCTCGAGCGGCTTGGACATATCTGGAGCGTATACGCCTAGAATAAAAATCTGTGTCAATCCAATTTTAACTTGGAGCCAGTAGAGCCTTGGAATTACATATTCATAACCGTTTAAACATTCAGATATTTTTTTTTTGATACGACGAAGCTAACACCGCGCCATTCTCGCTGGCTCTAATCAACGCCAGATCCCAGATAAGTATCGAAGGATCCGCGTATGAGGGCTCCATCACTACCTTTTGTCATTTACGCACAGAATATCCAGTCGCCTGTCTTTCATCAGTTCGCAGACATGATCGATTTTATCATCCAAACCTCCCCAGACAGACAGACTATCGAAACGGGATTCTCCAATCCTTGTTTTACTCCTCCGTGGAACTAAGAGTGACGGGTGGCAAACCTCGCCACTGCAATCGAGCTTAGAGGTTCCGATTTCCGGACACTTAAATTTGTCCCGCCCAAATACGATGGGACTACCCAGGACTAGTCCAGGGAGGGTTTCTTTGGCAATATCAGTACCCTCCTGGGGTCATAATTTTTAATTTCTGCGAACATTAAACTTTGTGAGTTTTGGCGGGAGTAGGAGGGATAGGGAGCAGAAGCGATAGGAGGTTGACGGAATATTGAGGTTTTGGGGTGGAAAGGATAGAGTAGGAGTATACTGCCATCCTTGGAAAGAGTAGTGATTGGGACACACAGTAGTTCGAGGACTCCAGGTGCGTATTCCCGTGTGCCCCTGCACAAAGCCGGAGAGGCTTTATTCAGGTAGACATCCTATGTAGATACTTCTTCATATGTAAACTTAAAACTTCGAAATTATTTCGCATTTATAAATCTTTATAGATATTTTCGACACTATCATTCATCAGATAGTGTTAGTATTTCTCGCTTATAAATATGCAAAAAATCGTTATTAGTGATTAAAATTTCTTTACTATTGTTTGCGAATTTCATTAATAATAGTATAATTTAATATCAAACAATACATTACAAAGATGTTGCATTTATTTTCACAACCAGATGAGAATTCCTTATGAGGATATCGTATAAAGTTCATAATGTTTTTACCACTCCTGTTTACTGTCTGTACCCAATCGATAAAGCTATTATTTATAAGTACTTGTCAATCGATATAAAGCGTGTGGGTGTGTCGACGGCCGTTTGACTAAATGAGGGCGTAATCATAGCTGAAAAAACGTGAGTTGGATATTAATCGCTACCTAATTTAATTGAAATTACGATATAAGTAAATGTATTTTATTATCTTCAATAAAAAAGTTAAAAAAAAATTTAAAACATGTTAGATTTCATAATACTATGAATAGTGTTTACTTATGCTTTGTGTAAAAAAATTATGGTTGGTTCATTAACTATAAACTATGATTAAACATAAAGGAACTACTGGTGTTATTTTTCACTGCGTGCACTTGGTTTTTGCCAATGATATATATTTGAAATAATGAAATGTAAAATTTTCGGAAGCAACAGTATCTCTATGAAGTCTAAGTAATGTAACCGTAACAGCGTTTTATGGAAACGATCCAGGTATTTTTGAGAAAATTGTTATATCTAAATTAAAAAATGATTGTTTAACAAAATAAGTTGATAAAAATATCACGAATCTTGAAGTCATATTATAAATATATTTTCATTTAAATAGCGTTTTTTTTTCATATAACAAAACCTATTTCACAACGATATTGCCTTTAAATATATAATATTTATTTAACTACTTAAATTTATAAAAACTATGCTCTCTGAAATCATTACGATTAGCTGACTAATAAAAACGCTTTCATGTTAGAAGCTCATCATAATTATTTATATCTATACACCGTTCCGAGATAATACGTATTAGCGAATACATGCTAGCCTCTCTTATCGAAAAAAATAGTTTAAGCATTAACTATGCTCCAAGCAGATATCCGCGCTAGTTAAAATAAGCTTTAACTCCGACTGCTTTCACTTTTAGAGAAAGACTGTCTGTTACCCAAAAGCTTCTCCCAATCACATAAATCTTTCCAACACCTAGCAAATATATACTATTTTATTATTCAAATACCGCTTCACGAAAAGCGTCTAACGATTCTGATGCTTAAAAGCTTGGGAGGTCTAGAAAACTATATTTTATAATCAGCTAAAAAAAGTGTGCTTGTCCCGCGAGCTATCGCGAATATAAGCACACCGCCATCTTTGACTGCTCCAACCTACTGCAGTGATCTCGTGCGTTTGACTTGGCAATCCTACAAGCTTAAACTAACACATTGGCGCAAAATAGTCCATCAAAACCATAAAAATACCAGTTCCGCAACGCAGTGTTTTCACAGCAATAAGTTGAGAGATATCATGTAAAACCAAGTCATCTACTATTTAAAATAATTCTAATCGAACATAGTTTTAGCTGGCCTAATTTATCCAATATGTAACTATTTACTTTGAATTATTGTAATTATAGCGGTAAGATCGCTAATATTAGGTAGATGTTATTATATTTCCGTACGATTTCTAAATTATTATATTAATTTTACAAATAATGTTGATAGGTAATTAATTAAGAAACAATTTATGAAAAAGTTGTTGTAGAGGTGCTTATACACATATAAACTGAAATAAGTGACACAGTTTTACGTGAGGTCTCACAACTCTTTGCTGTTGAAAGGCTGAATTGAAGGACAAGCATTTTTGTACAATTTATATTTTAGATGATATCTCATATCTTTTCATAGATATTATACGTTTGTGTGTAGCATCGTAAATCGCAAAGGTTATCATAACCATTATAGATTTTTAAAACTATTATCCAATATCATTGACAGTGACTGAATGTGAAATATCACAATATTTGACGACATTGCCGATTGATTTTATTTTTTTCTGTTCCCTATTTTAATGTTTAAGAAGCAATTGCTGAATAGCCTCTTGGTCACTAAAAATTAAAGCTTCTAGCTTTCTCCATAACGAAATTTCAGAAGGGTCGAAATCACCCTGAGTAGCTTCAAGAAAAAAAAAGTACGGCTGGCTTTTTGTGCTTGCTTTCGCTCAACTTAGCGCACTGTCCTGCCATTTGGGAATAGTGAACATGATAGAATTCGGAAGTTGTTCAGTTGCACCATCAGATCTGGTTTTTACCTGTTACATAGATTTATCCGAATTTATTTAAATAAAAAAAACCTTGTACATCTGAAAATTTCTAAATAATATATCGAATGAATCCCTCTTAACGGTTTTTATTGAAACATTTAAATAGTTTCGGAGAATGTAAAGGTTTCAATTTGTGTGGTATTTTTGAAAATTCATAACGGTAATATTTTTTCTTTTAATTCAATATGAAGCTTAAACAATACCTTTATAACATCATTTATTTATTTAAATATAAATATGCCTGTATTTTTCAAAACGCTGTATAGCTATAATTTTTTTTTATCTCATGACTTGTTTATATTTCAAAGATTAGACAGTTTCTAGAAAAAATGACTGTACCGAGTTCAATTGTATCGCAAACTCGAGTGTAAATAAACAGAAAACATTATTCAAAAAAAATTCTCCTGTAGAGAGAGTCGATCAGTTTTTTACTCCAACAAGGTACTTAGTTGAGATGTATAATCATTCTAAGTTGCCACATTTCCGAATAAGGATGGGCAGTATTTCAGGCACGGGATCGAGGCCGTAATGGTTATTAGTGAAATATGTGTGTAATTGAATGGTGTAAAATTATGTTCGCTCCCCCGGCACGACTACGTATTTGGGTCAATTGCGTACGCTAACTTAGATACGCCTCGGGGTTAATTATTGTTTCATTTTTGTAAAGCAATGTAGAATGCTTTTCTTTATTATTGTTTCTAAAAAGGCCTTATACATTTGAAAAGGAGCGAATTTTCGAAGAAATTTTTGGTTTACTAGTAGTAGTTCTTAATAAAAATGGTCAATGTTTCATATGTGTTTTTATACGATTTTGATCAAGTGATTATCGTGTACATAATAGAATTTTCTGGCGTAACTACATGCATTAACTAGATGGCCAAGTCACCCACAAGAAAGGGCAGAACAACGTCTGCTGTACCAGCTAGTTACTATACACATTTTTTAGGATTAACTAGATATTCTATTGTGTACGTCTTAAACTATTCCAAAAATCATTATAAGGCTCTTGACAACATAACATGTAAGAGATATAAATATTATACGCTTAAGTATTGATATATATATATATATATATATATATATATATATATGTGTATATATATATTTGTATAAACCTAAGTTAGGTTTCTATTAAATTAAAGTGAAATGCATTTTTATACAAATTAAACATAAATTGAAACCGTAGAACATTGCGTTTGGGTTAATTGCAAATCACGGCCTATACGACGTCTGCTTAATTAACTTTTTTTTTTCATAATAACGCGAAATTAAACGTACGCTAGGCAGTTTTCATTTCGTTTGACGTTTGAGTATTTTTTTAATATCTGCACTTTTAATTTAATTTACTAATAAAGTCTATTAAAACACGTTTCACTTTATATTTCGCCACTGCTATTTTTACCATCCCGACCTTTTTTCGCGTTCTCATTTTCGAAAACGGGAGTGAAGTTGGGAATTATCATGTGTTCGCGCTGGTAGGGAATACAACATTTTCTTTCGTAAGTGAGAACAATAGAAATGTAGTCTTTATGTCGATAGAGTTGTGTTTTCGTAAATCAAACACATAATACGTGAAAGCATACGATATCCGGCTACGACACTACTTTGAATTAAACGGAGAGATGCTCCTCCTTCGGAAGACGTTTATCTTCATTTCCTGTTTGATATTGCAAAAGGCAAGTTTATTTTTTGTTATATATCCGATAACCTTATTTTAACTAGTCGACAAGATCAAAATCGTGTAAATTCTTGATGAAGTTCCTAAAAATATGTGCGATAGCTCATTGGGCTCGAAATGACGTCTAGAAACATCTATTCGAAAGATTTTATTGCACGATGAAAATTGCAAAAGTTACAAATTAAGATGAAAAAAAATATTCCTTTTTCTGGCAATTACTCAAAAACTTATTTAAGATGTTTAAAAAAAAAAAAGATTCATAAAGAGGAGATATTTTCCTAAAAAGTAGTTTATCATATAAAATATTTTTGACTATCATATAAAATATTTTTTTTATAGGATTAAATATAAATGTTAAAATTTACACACTTACGAAAATCGGAGATCGTGGTGGCAATACCAAAAGTAACGCAGACTTTTAACTAGGGTCCTGACAGCAGGTCTCTCTCCGAACCATCGCAGCCTACTTCGATATGTGAAACCAGCGGTTGATCCCGCTAAACCTCTGGTCTTACACAAATCGCGTTGGCATTAGATGTGATTTTATGTCCCGTTTTACAGGATGTATATTTGCGGTGTATTCTGACTGCAGTCTGATGAATAATTACGCCATGGTGACAACTGACTACCTGTGACCATAACCTCTCAAAGGTTATATATGTAAACTAGCGCCACCCTCAACGGTCCATCAGTTTCCCGCGCTTTTTTGCAGTGCGACGGGACGCCACATATTTTCATTTTTCGCATAGTTTGAATTAGTACTCTATGGTTGTTAGACATTTTAGGAATGTTGATAAAATTTACTAACTGGCAGGAAAGAAAACTAATTGAAAAAGCTATCAGTAATAAACAATGACATATTAAACTTAGAGAGCTGTTCCTTCCAAGACTTTGCTCAAATACAAAGAAATAAAACCACATTTTGTTTTTATTTGTATTTCCTTTCTTCATAATAACTATTTTGCAATAATATTTAATAAAACATCAATATGCCATACATTTTTTTCAAGAGAGACATTACATTGCAAGGCGTCGGACGGCCGCGCTCACGTAGAGTGATTTTTGCTACGCCCGTTTTCATGGCGGGTCTGTTTTAAACAGAGCGATTTGTTGTTTGTACCGTCAGAGACTTTCATAGACTATACAAAATGTAAAGAATTGTATATTTTGTTGTTTGCTTTGTGAATAAAATTTAAAACTGAAATTAGTCGAAAAAGGCGAGTCTTACAATTAAGTTTATACAATGAAACATATTCACATATGTGCAAATGTAAGGCATTA
Organism: Eumeta japonica; assembly: GCA_005406025.1. NCBI lineage: Eukaryota > Metazoa > Arthropoda > Insecta > Lepidoptera > Psychidae > Eumeta > Eumeta japonica. Next base: position 60,221 of record BGZK01000649.1, on the reverse strand, counting down.
TTTAAAAATAGAATAACCATTCTACAAAAAAACTTTGAAAATAATATACTTTACATAGAAAAATTCTTCAGTACAGCTCGTTGAAAATCGTAAAATTACCGAAAATTGCGACGAGCATATTATGGATATGCCATGTGAATATCAAAATTATTGAAATTTTTATTTTTGTCATGATTTAGCCAATTTAAGACTATTATTCACTAATAAGTGATACAAAGGTTGACTTTATTGTTTTATTTATATTTTATATATTTAAAATTTTATTTTTTATACAATACAAATATAATTAAATAGTAAATCAAGTAGCAAATAAATAATTAATTGAAAACAAATGACAAATTAAATTGCACAATTGTATTAAATTACATTATATTAGAAATATAAAAATAGCATATAAACTTTTTCTTTTTTTTGTGTATACTAAATATAATAATGACAATATGAAATAACTAAACAGGAGAGTGCAAGACACATTGAAATGCAAAATTGAATACTAAACTGAAAATTACTTGAAAAACAAAACTTGATGACAAAAATTTGAAAATAAATGCAATGAAAACCCTAAAGTTGTCAGACAGATCGTCAAAGAAACATACAATTGCAGATTCAATTATAAATTAATTACAGGTTGTAAACGCAAAAAAGATAAAAATAATTTATATTTTCAAAACAGCTCCATTTCACTTACGCAGCAGGAGAGAGCACAAAAATAGCAGGCGAGGCTGGCTGAGGAGCCGATTCCGGTACATCCCTAAAACAAAATATTTATTGCAGATTACTATTTACAAAATATTTAGTTTGTTTTAAATATTTTTCTTGAAACCTGTTACTTTTTTTGATAGGAGGGTAAAATAATAAAAATAATATTACATGGCAAATGCAGCCGCAGACGTAGACGGCTGAGGTTCAAAACTGCTAACCACTGGAATGGCCTCTTGAGTTGATTGAGCACTGAAAGTAATAAATAACAATCAATAATACAACTTAGTAATAAAATAAAATAGAATTATTTTTTTTTCATTACTATTTCAACACTTACAGCATATACGACGCAGGCGCATACGTCCTGCGTTTTTTCATAATCAGAGACCTCTCCAGTGGTTCGATTATATCGCGACGGTCGCTCGGGCGGATGAAGGTCCTAAAAAATTTACATATATTTAGAATAACAGCTAAATCAAAAAGATTGTAATAATAATGATAAAACGTGAATTACGTTGATCGTGCAGAAATTCTGTTATGGTCCGGGTCTGCAGTGAAAGTGATGTTGAACCACTTTCACCGCGGCCTCGGCCTCGGCCTTGCCTCTACAGCGGCTTCGACCTTGGCCTCGACCTTGACCTCCGGACTCCTCGACCTCTCCCTCGTCCACGCCGGTCGCGACCTCGAGTAACCTCAGCCCTGATACCGCCCTGTGGCATTCCAACACCTCTGGTGTTGGTGCCACTAAGAACAGTATCGTCCACGGTGCTGCGTCGCCGCTGCCGCCCAACGTGCGGATGCCACGCGGTCGGCTGCCACCGCGAGTGTGGCCTGACGTTTAATTCATGTCTTTATAAAAACAAAAAACAAAATTTACATAAATATTAATATATTATACCAATAAGTTTAACGTCTTCTATTAAATAAGTAATATTAATTCAATTTTTTTTTTAATCGCGAACTTTATAATACAAAATAATACAGAACCTCCTTGTTTTTGAAGTAGGTTAAATACAATTCAGTTAGTGAGGAATGTCTTTTTCTATTATAGCACAAAATTCAAAATATTTGTAGTTATAATGTAATAGTTCAAACGAGACAGGCTTGTAACTTGTATAGAAAATCATAATAAATCTCATAAACAACAGTTCTTATTTTACTATTTGTTTGTATATTATACAGTCTGAAGTAATTGGGAACTGCACTCAGTGCAATTTAACTATTTTGAATTGCACACTGCAATTCAAAATAGTTAAACGCATTAATGAGGAAACGTATTTAAAATATGTGTACTCAGGGTCTAGTATTTTAGTGAACGTGACAGTTTGCTATCTACTTATCACTAATAATAACCAAACTCATGGAACACATGTTAGAGGATGATGAAAGGTTATTAAGATCATAAAATAGAACTACGAGCTCTAAGCTCAAACGTAAGCCATATAAAAAACCGTAATGAATGACGCAGGGCCACGAAAACACGTTTATAAAGATAAAAATAGGCAATGAGTACTTATTTTTTTTTTGTTTTTAAATACAGTATATATTTAAAAAACTGAGAAATAACGCACATCTTCAATTTTAATACAATAAACTATGAAATTCAGAAAATAAACACGAAGTCAGCGGAAGTTATAAAGTTTTTCGATAACAAAAATAAAAACGCAGTTGGGAAATGCAAGTATAAGATTCAACTCTAGCGTATCAAAATATTTAAGATTGAATAGGCTTATAGCTACTACTAGAGGTCAGAGTGTCGCCCCAGCGTAACTCTTGATCTTGGTCTAGTGTCGCCGAAGCGAAACTACAACGGTATTGCCCTTCACCGTCTATTGCAATCCTAAGAACTGTTCCTAAGATTTCAGTCTACCTTAATAGTCTTTCTTGAATAGAAACCTTAAAGCTAAGACACTTATAAATATAAAGGGAAAGAAAATTAATACCAGTCGAAAATATTCGGCAAGATTTAAGAGCACGGGTCAATGTCCGAGCGAGACTATTCATCAATCTCATCAAAGGCAATTACAGGTAAACGGTTAAAGGCAATGTAATTTATTTAGTACTGTACTTTAGATAAAGTTGAAATTCACTCATTAGGAATTAAATGAAAACTAGATTTACCCGAATCGCCTTCAATAGACGCGTCTCGGACTTCTTCCTTCTGCTTTTGGCATTACCATCACGATCCTCAATTTTTTTAAAGGTTGCACAATCTATATCTTTTGCGAAGGTCTCAGAAATTAGAGTATGTCTATGGAATTCCGTTGCACTATTATTCTTATTACCAATCTTAAAATCTCAGTCCCCCTTTCAATTACGATCCTGTTAACGCTTTTGATTTCGATCCCAATCGCTTTCATAATTCTGATTTTGGTCCCAAGCTCGTTTTCGACCCCGGTTCCGTTTGCGATTTCGCTTTCGACTCTGCTCGTCTTCCTATGATATGGTATAGCACTTTGCTTGAGATTCGGCTGGCTGTGGAGGCTGAACTTAATTTGATTATGAACATTCAATCGCTATCGATTACTTTCTCAAAAATTACAAAATTTTAGATAAAAATACCAATAGAATTATATTTAGTTGAAAATATAAAATACATAACAATTTCAGAGATCGTACCAAAACCACTCATTTTATCAAATGATGTCGTAACACTAATATCACATATTATCTATTTGAGGCAAATTATAGAGCAGATTGAAAGTAATAATACTTATCTATCATTGAACAAGGTGTTTATTAATTTAATAAATTGAATACATGTAGTTTATTGCATTTTGCATTTGTAATAGACTACGTGAAGTTTCCACTTTTTTTGACTGTTTCTGTCTTCAATCTAAATATAGAAAAAAAACATGTGGTATTTGTAATTTTATTTTTCAATAATTTATGCTAGAGGTTCTGTTTTTTTATATACACAATATTGTTTCAACATTGGGATTTGTAGTTCAAAAGAAAACCTGAGTCTATTGAATTATATTATCGTCCGTCCATCTCTATGTCTGTCTATCGGTATGTTTGTCCGCCTACGTGTATATTTCTTTGTCTGTGTTTCAAGTCTACAAGGATTCTTTTTCAAAGGGAACAGATAGAGGTGTCAAGTTAAAACTAGTATAAAGCTAATGGTGATGAATTATTATAAACTAAAATATACTGTCCACGTATGCGTGTCCGCGTTTACGTGTATTCGCGAGTGCACGTGTCCGCGTGGACGTAAACGTACGTGTGTGTGTGTGTGTGTACGTGTGCGTATGTGTTTATAGTATTTATCAAAATAAATATATACGTTGACTTATCTTTTTAAAGAATAGAATTCTTTAAAAACTCAAGCCGCCACGCGCGCTTTCCATTGCCTCCTTCGGTGCTTTTGATATATGTTTATGATTTATTTCAAATGAATTTATTTTGTGGAGTAAAATATCCACAAGCATCAAATCTTGTTTATTAATGTCAGACGTAGCATGTTAACAACTTTTTATTCTGGATTGTTAAAGACCTTTCTGGCAGGCAGTTGATGGACATAAATAGTGAAGTGCGGGGCGTGTTAGAATAGTTATGTTTCCGCAATTTAAGAGCTTACAGGTCAAGTACCATCAACGACATGCAATCAACTGGTTGCGTAGCGATTTATTGAAATTATTTATTTCTGAATATACGCTTTCTACAGTTCTACATGTTTCCTTTCATGTAATTTCAATCTTCAATCGCTTAATAGTATCATTTCGTAAATTTATGTATAAACGGAAGCCATAACAATAAATCAAAACGTAAATTTTTCTTCTTTTCTACTTCTTGAAATTCCATATTGTTTGTTTATTTTATTCAGTGCGCCCTCTATCAGTCGAGATCATGGCAAGAGAACAACCGTTATCAGTGGGCATCGAAGCGGAATTGTTTTGTCGAGCAGTCGGGGCTCGCCCGCCGGCCGTCATCACCTGGTGGCTGGACGGGCAGCAGCTAAGTGCCCAGGATCCGCAGAAGGTACTGATGACTTTCATGTTGCTTTTAAGATTGAAATTGAATTGAAGTGAATGTATGGAATTAACTGTTACGTTATTATTGTTTGAAGACTCACCCATTAAATCTGATCAATATAGCATTTCTTACTATACGTTAAGAGCTTAGGTAAAGTTTTGAACTTTAAAAACAATTTTAAATTAAAAATGCAATCTAAAATGATTTAAGCATAGTTATAGTATTAGTTATAATTCGTACATCAATTTATTAGTTACTCTTGAAAAATGGGTCAAGAGTTTTTCAGTATATTTTACTAAAATATTGCATAATGAAATTCACAAACACACGTACTTTATAAATCATTACATAAAACTTGAAATTTATTAATTATGTTATGAATGCACCACGCATTTGGATGACCTTTTTTCCTTGAGAAGAGCGAAGGCAAAACTTGAGGAAAAGTCATTTTAAATTTAATTACATACAAACACCATCAAATTTACCACTATATAATAAGAAATGAGAAGTCATAGAAGTAAGAATTCGAGCTGATGATGCTATGAATGTATGTCTTGCAAACATTCATAGCATCACCAACTCACATTAAGCTATGGAGGTGGTTAACATAATCTGACGGTTTTGACATCCAATCTTTTTAACTGTATACGACACGAAAACTGAAGCTTTTTAACAATTTTATGATGATCCTATTGAAGCTTCATATTTAAATTAATGCCAAAGAATACAGAAGTATGAACAAATGAAAAATGAAATTTATTTACGTGCGTAGTAACTATGAGTTTCGGAACATTTTTAAATGTATGATATTTTTTTCATTTAGATAGCTGGTATAACATAATTTATGTTTAGATAACTAAATACCGATAAATTAAAAATTAAATAAGAAAGGGAATGAAGAAAATTAATTAATATGTAATCTGTAATGGATTACAGAAACAAAGAATCAAATGGATAAATCAATTGTAAATGAATAGAAAGAAGAGAAATGCAAAGAAAAATCACGATTGTAGACCGATGCTTTAAAATGTGTTTTGTTAAGGGTAGTAATTACATATGATAATAATACAATTAATGTTATATTCACATTTACAATTATTGCTATATAATAAAATTAACAATACTTACAATAAATGCAACAAAATGAAACTCTGATGGGGACAACCTTAATTCAAAATAATATTCTAAGTCCTTGAGGGCTAAATTAACACGCTTGTTGCTCAGCGAAGACGTCTTTGTAATAGTAACAACGACAGTGTAAATTCCGACGTAGTGCCTATGTCTAGACAAAATTTAGACTTTGAGAGATTTAAATAAGAAAGAAATTTTGTAATCATGTAAAGTTTTACATTAAAAAATATTAACATCCAGGAGTCAATGGATGGTAATGAAACTATATCAACTCTTCGTTGGACGCCTCGCATGGAGCACGAAGGCCGCGTCCTCACCTGCAGAGCGAAACACATAAAACTGGAAGATTCCACTTTAGAAGCGACGATGTCGCTTAATTTGCACTGTAAGTAGTTTTTAATTTATGGATAACTTAAACAGTACGAAAAGAGTGAAAATTAAATAAAACTTTTTATAATATTGAAATCGCATTTTTGAATTAGTAATTTTGCCCTGATTCTAAATGCAATTGTCTAAACACTTACGTTTCTAGTAGTTAATATAAAATTTCTTATTTAGAATTAAAAGTGAAATTATTTTGGTTGTCTTCATTGTTAATTACATTCTAGAAAGGGTGTATCATTTATATAAATTAATGATAATTTCAGATGTGCCAATAGTGATGCTGCAGTTAGGTAAGAAATTAAACCCTAATGACATAGAAGAAGGCGATGATGTTTATTTCGAATGTGTGGTGAGAGCGAATCCACCCGCGTACAAAGTTGTATGGGAACATAACGTGAGTATATGTCTCATTGCCTCACTTTTAAATACAATAGCTTCATTCGAGTGTGGACAAATAAAGATTGCTATAAAAATAATCAATGCCTAAATAATTTTAGACTCAGTTTCACCAACCCGGACATAGACAGTTCTGGTTCAGAACTCTGCTTGCATTTGGCGCAGAATCGGTTTTGGTTGGATCACAGTCCCGCTGTCAGTTAATAACCCGAATTTGCGGTTGATTTCGCTCACCATTCTGAATTTAATATCGATTTTAGTTTCATTATTTATTTCTAGGATGGCCACATGAAAATTATAAAGATGACGATAATTTATACCTTTTGCCATTTTAATTTCTAAATATCTTCCACTTTAAATTTTGCCAATGGCCATGTTATTTATTTATGGCGTTGGCGTATTAATTACAATAATATTAATAATAATTTATTTCCTAAGTATTTTCTTGCATTAATATCAACTTCTTTGGTAAATTTGATACGTTCTGTAGTTTCACTGTGAGTGGAGAGCTAACAAGTAAACAGACTGGCTAGTTTTTTATATTTATAATACTAATAGGAATGATATACAAATTTTATTCTCGTTTAAATAATTTAACGTGTAAAATCGCTTTAGAAGATAAAGATTATCAACTTTTATCGGTAAATTAAAAATGAAATATCCTAATGAAATATTTTTGACTATAAAATTATATGTTTTAATTAACATTTTTTTGATCATAATAAATACGATTACTTAAATATGATAATTTTGCAATAATTGTTTTGTTGTTAACAATGTGTTTTGTTCCTATTTAAACGCTTCACCTTTTTCTTTCTTCTTTTATATTAAAAATCGATATTAATTTGCGATTAAGGAATTGAACGATCTAGAAATTACGATAATAACAATTTAAAATCATTAATGTTTAGTATACAGATTAACAGTTATATCGATCTTATATTGTGCTTTATATTGCTTAAACATATTTCTTTAAATAATGCCAGTAAAAAACGAATGTTACCGTCAGCAGTTTCATTTCCACTAATGACGTTCCAATCCTATTTTCCTCGTTCGACTCGAACCGTCACCACCGCTCAGGGTCAGGTGATGACCCACAAGCAGCGCGCCGGGGTGATCACGGGCTCGGCCCACTTGGTGCTGCAGGGCGTGTCGCGGCACCAGGGCGGCATGTACGCGTGCACCGCCTCCAACGTGGAGGGCGACGGGCGGTCGCCCCCTCTACACTTGCAAGTCATATGTAAGTCATTTGTTTTGACTAATGACCGCGCCGGAAGTTCCGGAACTTGTACACTCACTTACGGTCTTTGTCCGCGTCCGCCGCCGAAGGCTGTTAAGCGTTTAACAGCCTCGAAAAGAGACCGGGCGCTCTACTGTGACTGGCGGGATGATTTTGCATCACCTAATGCTGACGCTTGTGTCTGCTGAGACACGTATTCGTCCACGGGCAAGCTTTGTGTAACTTTAGAATAATAAATGAATTTGATTTTGAGTTTAAATTTAGCCGGAAAATCGATTCAACTATTGCATTACGGATTTATTGCTTTCGCTGTTATAAATAATCGTATAAAATAAAACAGATCAAAAATCGTTTTACTTTATTAATAGGCTTTAGTATGAAATAACATTTAGTTTTTCAAAATTAATGATCGGCATAAATTTGAAGATATATGTCTTTCACAACAATTTTATTTTGTAAGAAGTGACACTTGCTAGATTCGATGTAGAATACATTTTTTTTGCAGTTTTTAGTTTCATGTTGCCTGGAAGCTACGTAACAAAAAGAAACTTCAAACTGAGAGCAGCTGCTAGGTATTGGCAGACAAAAGTAAATTAATCGACATCAATCAATCGAGTTCTAAGGATTTATATTGCTCTACGTTGTCTTGAATATTCAGTTAATAATAATTCAATTTATTATAAATACATTATATTAAAAATCTTACGTACTCGTCAGACTTTCAGGCAACTATTTTACGACACACGTTTATTTAAAATAGTTATCAAAATTTTGTTTTGATGCGATGAAATGTTAAAAAGGTTTGTATTATATTTAATGAAACAAAGAATATAAACAAAAAAGTTATTTTTATACATTAAAACATTACGTTTCTATATATCGCGTAAATATTAAAAATAAAAACACTGAACATTGTTTTTTTTAAATTCCATACAGTTACCTACTCAAAAATCTTAAAGCTAGAAATCGGTAATTTTATTAGTACACAATAATAATATTAAAAAAACAGGGAATTAAATTTCAATAACATGCGTTTGTAGTTGAGATAGGTTTTATTCTAATTTACTTTCACGAATATTCATTGCAAGGAGAAATAGAAAAATCGCGAACTAAAATAATTTTTATTCTTTTTTACCGTAAGGATAAAGGTTCCGTAAAGAGACCCACAAAATACTGTACGGTCAAACGATATTTGAGTAAAATTTAATTAAGACCTAGTAATGTACATTAAACGTTAATAATAATGAAAATATTTCAATAAGAATCTACTAATAACGTCGTTTAAAATTCATGAAAAATGAAATTGTATCAAGATGTACTCAGACTTTGAAGGCGGTGTTAACAGTAATTTAGACAATATTATTGTAAGCACATAAGCAGAGTTATCATCTACGACAGGATGAAATTCACGCATTCGAAGTGATTACACACAAAGCCCTAGGAAACATCGAAACACACTTAATAACCATGCAGCGCTACAGCTCCGTGTAATCGGCTTGCGTCACCGTTCCTTGTAATGCGATTGTCAAGTTGCAATCAAGCAAATCTGGGGCAAGCTCATGTTATAAACAATTCTAATATGCTTAATTACGAATAATTTGAAACATTATTTTATTAAGATTTACCAACTTAGTAATTGGATTTTTTTATTGTAATCGTTGTTTTTCTAGTTGCAGTTTTCATCAGGAAGATATTACTTTCTAGGGTTCCTTACCCAATCGGTATCAACAGGATCTTATTACTAAGACTCCGTTGTCTGCCCGTCCGTCTGTCACAGGGCTCAATCTCTTGAACCGTAATAGCTGGGCATTTGAAATTTTCAACAATTATGAAATACTGTGGCCGCTATAACAACAAATAGTACTTATATTAAAAATAAAATAAAGTTAAAGGTGATCGTCATAAAAAAAAAATGTTTTTTTTTCAGTGTTTTAACTCGACTTTTATAATAGCATTAAATAGTTACTTGAAATTTCCACAAATGTATATTGCTATAGTCACTATTACAACGATTAACAAAAATAAAATAATGTTCAAAATATTTAAGAGGGTTCCCATATAAGAAGTGTGTTTTTTCGTTTTTTGTTGCTCGATCTTTAAAACGGCTGTAAGTACAAGCAAACGCCTAGGTATCCTTGTTATATATAGAATTATTTTTAAAAAAATATATGGAGGTACGGAATCCTTCAAGTACAGGTCCGCACACTTGACAGGTTTTTTAAAATTTCTATTGCCGTTTACATTGCTGTGGATGTTATTATAAACATAGTACAAAATTAATTCTTATGATGTATGCAACTTAAAATTAGGACAATGTATATTTATACAATATATACCTAAACGTATTGTATACTCTTGTATGAAAATAGAACCAGGCATAATGTAAGTACTAACTTATGAATAACATAGGTAACAACGTGTGGCGTTCAATGTTTCATTTCATTAAGGATCGCGTGTTACTTATTGAAAAATGCATAATAATAAGTTGAGTTAATAAAAACATCGGGTTCCGTTTGCATATTATTATCCAGTCACAATAATTTCATATCACCGGCTTGAACACGACCCCTCCTGCCTTATGAAGCACCCCCACGCGTTACGGCGCAATGACTGATGAGTTCATAATTCTCAGTTACCTAATTGTATCTTAATCGCCAATATATCATTTTAGTATACTAAATTAAATATGACAAGGTTTTATCGACTTAAAAGATTAACAAAATATATGCCTAATATATTGTAAAAAAATACAGATTTTTTGTTTATTTCTCGATGAGTGTTCAACGCTCCTCCGTAACGAGTCTTTTATCGTTGATTTACTACTGAAAAAAAATATTTATAACTAATTTTCATATCGGCATTTTATAGTAGTAAATAGTGAACAGTGAACATTTTTTCTGTATCTACAACAGATAGAAGAAAATATTTATTTCCTTTCCGTTTGTATTTTTCACATTCGAAAAGGGATGGCGAATGCCCTCACGTGCCGCACCCTACTCGACGAAGTTCGACATGAAATTTACGAAACTTATATTTTTCCACGACTCGTGCCATCTGCCTCCGAACGTTTCTCAACCTATACGGGACATTATAGTGCTTTTATTTATTTTTTTTTTTGTTGTCCCTTTCTTGTTGTCGTCCGTGTATTATTTGTGGCGTCGACGATTACGGATGTCGACGATTGCGGATCCATCGAAACTGCGCTTGTCGATCGAGCTAATGTTAATGACTATTACGTTTTTCAGAATCTATCGGTTTGATCGACATAACAAATCGATCACTCAACGAATCGTTCATAAATTCTCATGCATCATTTATTTTTCCGTCCCAGATAAGCCTGTATGTAAGAACAACGCCACGATAATAGTGGGAGCGGCACTGGAGGAGGCCACCAGAGTTCTTTGCGAAGTCGATGCTTACCCGGCGCCCAAGAACTTCCAGTGGATGTTAAATAACTCCATGGGGACTAAGGAATTGGATACGGTGAGGAAGATTGCGTCAATGAAAAGACATGAAGCACACAATGCTCATAATACACATATTTTAAAATGAAAATAGTAAATATGAGACGTATTTTCGTAATGAAATATATTTTTTCGAAATAATATACTATGGATGCTTTAGAAAGTTATATAAAGCATAATGGAATGGGATTCATGAGCCAGTACTGCATAGAATCCATAAGGAAACTTTAAGGAAAGCTAATATATATCGTGGTGTCTTTTTTCATCAGCTAAGCTTATAGCCTTTGTTCTATAATATTGTAGACTGTTTTGATCGATTATATCGACATGTCCATGTATCTTCGTTTTTTATGTCATATTTCCACATAAAAACTATAACCATGCTCAGATGGCACCCCTAAGCTCCACCATGTGGGCCCCATATTTCGCCTAGGAGACTTACACTAACGAATCTGCTTAAAAAAAAATAAATAACTTTTTATTATTATATATACTGTCATATTGTGCCAAGACACCGCCTGTCCAAATTTACTGACTACTGACCTAATATTTATACTTATTATAAAATCTGAATGTAATTGTAGAAAAATTTTCTAATAATTTACCACCACATTGACTATAATATATACACGCCTATATGTTTTTAATAATATCCTTCAGCTCGCCTATGCCATTCATCGTGTTTTGTATCAACAGGCAAATTACACGGCGGTGAACGGCCGATCGATACTGAGCTACACTCCGACTTCCGAAGTCGACTACGGCACCCTGTCCTGCCGGGCCACCAACCTGGCCGGCCAGCAAATCGACGCGTGCCACTACACCTTTGCTGCCGGCGGTGCGACCGGACCCGCCGGCGAACTGCAGCTCGCATAACTTGACCGATGATTCCGTTGAATTGCGGTGTTTACCGGGTTAGAGGCACTTCATTGAGAAACTTTTCGTTTGCTGCCGATTTAAATTATATTAGTAAAGCCATTGATGACATATTTAATCTTTGTTCTCAATAAATATAAGTATGGGGCGTCATCATGAATGGCCTACCAAAATCTGTTATAATTTTCTCGTGGGTTCAAATGGCAACAAAAGTCATAGAAAATTATTTTTACAAAATTTTTCTCGCATTAAATTCAGGTTGACGCCAGAAAAACAATTTTCTTTTTGCCGTCAATTTGTGAAAACAAACGACAGATGAATGGAAATTACATAATAAGGTTGACAAAGAGTTCAATTTTTTTTTTAATTGAATGTGTTTTTTTTTCACTTTACAATATCTAAGTGGCCAGTTCTAATCACCTACGCATCTAATTACAGTCGAATCAACCAATAATTTAAGATAGCATATTTTACTTCGTTTCTTGCAGAACACAATAATGTATTTGACTCAGAGGTTTCTATCGCATTAATGACAACGGTTGTTAGCAGCTTCTAATACTGTTCAATTTGTATCAATTGTAATTTGATTAGTGCTGGGCATAAATAATAAGCCTTTGCTTAATGTTCAAGTCTCTCTATTTAACATACGAGATTTTGGTAAACTATTTACCAGAAGTAAAGTAGTACAAGTAACCCGACAAAACAATGCCACAACTTTTTATTTGACTTTAGTTACAATCTTGATACTTTTGTAGTACATACATATAATATAGGCTATTAAATTTAGCTCGATATCTTTAACCGATTTTGAGACGAAGACTCAATGGACAGACTGATTGAAATCTTCGTGACCCTATAAGCGTTTGATATGCCGTTTAGGATACAGAATTCAAATAAAATTCTCAAAGGGTAAATTGTGAAGAAAAAAGGGTTTATGTTTGATAGTCGTAAGCACTAAAACTAAATTTTTAGTTTTTCCATCACTGCTAAGGTCTAGATGTTGAATAGTTTTGTTTCTTCCATGCAGGATACGATGGTGGCTTACAAACAACATACGTAGTGGAAGCCTGGGCTGGTGGCATCGTCATCGCCAACGCGTCCAATGTGATACCAGCCTGGAGGCTTCGGGAGCTGGGAGCGGGGAGAACATTGAAGTTACGATTTTACGCTTATAACGCAAGAGGGCGCTCGGAGAGCTTCACGCTGAAGATCAATACTCTTACTAGGCTAGCCTTACACAATGGTAAGCAAATTGAAAACACCTTCTCACATGAAAATTTTCGATCACACTTATTACTTATTTATTGGTTTATTGATTTTTACTTCTTTGGTCATTTACATTGTCACTTTTATTTAACAGTAAATAAACTTTTCGAATATTTTAACCTAGCTTATAATATTTTTATTGACTAATGATTTTAATATGATTTTTAAAACAATAGTTTCGATTTTTTTCTGTGTGTATAATATGAAATTTTGCCCGTGGTTTCCAATAAGCAACTAAGCAGTATATTCTATTGATATTGTACAGAAAGTGTTATAAGGTAATGAAAAATTAAATAAATAAATCGATCCATTTTAATATATGTATGTATATATATATATGTATATGTATATGTGAGTGTATATATATTACAGAGATGTAAAAGTTTATAATGCCTACGACAGTTCTGTATTTAAACGAGTATAATTTACCTGCAACAAGATCAAAACCGGAGTCGCTATCAAATGCGGGAATACGATCAGAATTGAAGACGAAAGAAATTGAACTCGATTTCAATTTCTTCTATTCCTTGATGTCAGCAGGACCGGGATCAATATCGAGAACGGGATAGTGATGGGATTGCGTTGTGGGACGGTATGCAAGATGAAGGAATTGGTTTTATGTCTGCACGGGCGGAGGCGCGGGAAAAGGCTAGTTGTGAGTAAAATAAGCAGTCATATAAAAAATAAAAGTTTGGACGTTGCGTCTTGTAAGCAAATGAAGTAATACTTCCGAACCGAGATCAAGACATACCAGTACCACTATACGCTATCTAAACAGATATCTATTAACATAAAAGTTAAAGAGTCTTTTTGTATTAAACCGGGATAATTGATCATTTTAATTGTTTTTAAAAACAATCAAAAAGTAATTTCGATTGATTTAGTTGCGAGGTAAAATTAACATAGATTAAATCAAATAAATTAATTGCAATGTGCAATTAATTTTTCAACTGCATTTAATTTTAAATCGCAATAAATTTTTTAACGATTTAATTAATCGATTGAAAACTTGATTGATTAATATTAAACATCGGTGGCATCGTTTGTTATCAACCCACAATCCAGTCTGAGCTAGTGTGAAGACTTTAAAATCTAAAACCGCCATTGCAATTTAGAATTGATTATTGTAGGATGGTACGTGTCGGCAGTAGTGTAATACAAACTCGTCAAAAATTACTCGATTTATATGCGATACCTGAATAACAAAGAAGTTTTTCTAGAAATAGAACTTAAAATATCTCTCGAACTGCCTAGCGATGCCCGGGTCAAGGTAAAGACCACTTCATAGCCCTTTCTAAGTGAGAACCGGTGCTCTGCACTGAATGGCATGGGTTGTATGACCCTCGACGATAAAAAAAAAGTTTTATAACGCACGTCCTTCACTACCTATATATCTCTAACACGATAGGGCGGACTCTTTTGGGAAAGAGGCGAAATGCACGCGATCAGTGTGATTCAATTTTTTTCTTTGCAGTGTTATAAGAGGGCTGCTACTTATGTATCCGTAATTGGCCACATACAGAACAATGTTGAAGAGTAATTACAACATTTGAAAATGTAACTCTTTGGCTGTAGCATACAGTTTGTTTCATGTAACTGTCAATTGTTTTACCATTGTGGCGTCATTTTGGAAATCGTGTGTCTTTATCACCATGGATTTAATTCGCGAAAATTTTCCTGCGATGATTTATTACTATTTTCGGCTTGAGTCAACTTAAAAATAGTGCATCGCTCAACTACCTTCGACTATTGGGGATGAAGCACTATCAAAAATCACTGTGTATCACTGGTTTTGTGAGTTTAATCATGGGTGGTCTATAGTCACGGAAGATTTTAAAGAAGGTCGCCCTGAATCGGTTGTTGTACTACAAAATATTGATGCTGTGCGGAAACTAATAATGTAAGATCATCATGTTATGTATCACGAGGTAAAGGCGTCCCTGGGCGTAAGTATGACGAGCATACATAAAATATTACACGGAAATTTGGCTATAAAAAAATATTCTCATTGGATTCTGCATACCTTAAGAATTGAGCAAAAACAGGCTCGTGTCGATTGATGCAAGAAAATGATAAAAAAATTACAATCACGGTGCGTCAAAAGCTGTTTATTATATCTACACAGGTGATAAATCTTGGACTGTATGACCCCGAAACTAAACATCAGACAAAGATGTGGGTGTTTCAAGATGAGTAGAACCTAACAAAATTGATTCGTGTCAAAAGTACTTTAAGGCAAATGGTTGTCTGTTTTTTTTTATATATAAATGGACATGTAGTTACAAAGCCACTAGAGAATCGTAAAACGGTTAATTTGGCGCGGTACACGACTACACGACTATTTGTTTGCCAGAAGTGTTCGAAGAAATAAAAAAAGAACTACCGAAAACACAGAATCATTTTTCATCATGACAATGCTAGTTATCACACGTCGGCCGAAACAACTGGGTTTACGGAAGGTCAAAAGATCAAACTGACGGGTTATCCGCCGTAAACATAATATCCGGACATATAAATAGCAGCTCTCGTATACATACACGCATAACCAAACAAATGCCACTAGCACTATGAATTTCGGCATCTCATTAAAAAAAAGTAATTATTGCCATTTGTTTTCGAAATCCACAAAAAAGTTCATGGCCAAGTCAACTCAGAAGTGATTGATAAGTGTAAAAATGTGAAATCTATGACATTACTAAGTGCTAAATTAATTTTCCTTTCGTCATTTAGGCAATTTAAACGGAAAAATTGTGATTCACTTAAAAATATGGTTATTTGAAGATTCTGTATTATTGTGGGACTGAAATTATAAAAGTGCTATTCTTATCATTAATATATTTGTAAAACATGGGGATTTTTTTTTATGAAATATAAATAACATAACTTCAATAATGTATAACAAAATATACTTAGTAATTTTCAACGATATAAGTTTAATAATTCATAACAACATAAGTTTAATAATGTAAGGTGACCGATAAGTTCAAACTAGCAGAAATGTAGGTACGTTGACGTGACTATGGAAGAATGTCTGGAACTACATAACAATAGAAAACTCTAAATTACAAAGTATCAATTTTTGGCACAACGGAATTACTTCACTAAAAAGTTAAAATGTAAGTCAAATTTATTACCAAACGGCCTATAAGCCATTTACACGGAGCCTTCGTTAATTAAGCAGGGCTTAATGCTCGTGCGGCACACTACGGTTATTGAACGCGTCCATTTGTTATGCAGACAACAATTTTGTTGCGTTACACTTAATGACCTTCGATCGGCTCCCGTGGCGGTCGAGACAAACTTCCCTATGTGACATCTAATACCTCTCGGTAGTGTATAAATTTAAGAGCTGTAAATGGAAATCATATAGCATAAAAAGCAGAGTTTCGACTAAAATGAGGAATTATTTACTAACAATACGGAATCAGATTATAGCCTGTAGCATAACATGGAATACAGAGTTGTGATATTGTATACAGAGTCACAATGAAGTTCGTGGCTTTCATTTGTTTCTCGGAATCAATAAACGAAACAAAGAGAATAAGCTATTGATTTAGGGTAAATTCAGTATGCGAGCAAGCTTTTATGTACTTTTAATAATGTGAATTAGGCTCTCTTTTTTTATGGAAGTCATAATAAATGGAGATCAATAAATGCACTAAAATATCTCCTTACTTCAATCAATAGTGGAGTTATGTTTGGGTTAAAAGAAATAAGTTCATAAGTGCAAGAGGTATGATTCGGATATAGACCACTCGTTAGTCTACTTGCGTAGATATTAGTGCATATAGGTATTTCTATGAACGCTATTACTAACATATCTATTTCTAAGAACGCTATTCGGAGGTATTTCTAGTTAGAAATACCTCCGAATAGCGTTCTTTGGATGTCAACTATGACTACCAACATTATGCGTACTTAAAAGAGAGGTCAAATTGTACGTAAAAGTTTCTAAGAGCTTACAAAAAAAAATGGAAAATGACCAAAATGTCTATATTTAATTAAACTAAGGTCGAGTGATTAACCCTAATTGATTTTATAGAAAGTCCTGTATTAAATTAAATAAAAACCATTGAATCAAATCAAAAAGTGTAATGCTTAGAACGACTTGAATTGCTTGTTTTGGAAAAAAAGTTATTGGTTTCAACGTTGGTCTATATGCTGAATCTTTAATATACTAATTTTTTTTCTCTATTTCGTGTATTTTATCATAGGACACGATGACAGTAATAATTGAATATTTTTTTTCGAAACATTTACAGTTACTTTTCACGAAATGTAAAGTCTAATTTTAGATTTTTTTTAATTAATTTAATTACACTTATAAAAGTGAAGCAATTTTACAGAAATTCATGAAACTTAGTAAGTTTATGTTATAACCAAAATTCTGTATTTATTTAAAATTATACACATACAATGATGTAAAATATTTTTTATTTATAAATAAATATTGCATAATTAACTTGAAAATATGTGTAAGACATAAGTTAAAATAAGGTAAAACTGTACACTCTTGAGGTGCGCAGATTGTCACATTTCACATAGGACATAAATTGAAAAAAAAACACAAATCGACATTAAACCACTATATAGCTCTCATTTATTTCAGTCAAAATTTAACTATTACCAAAACAGACAATATACTATTTCAATTACGATGTCGGCACTATAATTAAAAACAAATTCTTTGACAACTTTCCATTTTCATAAGGTTAGTGAACAAAATTTTTTGTTAACTTTAAAGGGAGAGGGGTTATATTGCCATTTGGCCTTAAAACCAAATGGAGTGCATTTAGTGCTTATATTCGGCTAATCAATTATGTTGGATTCTGACCAAAAAGACCCACAACGATGTATTCCATTTGCATTCTTCCACAACTATGGCAGCGATGATTTATCATACGAGTAGCTTTTTTGACGACAAATTTTCATGTAAACGGAACAACGGGCAGAAAAACACATCGTCTGAACTAAGGCTAGTAAACGGACAACTAATCTCGCAAATTCGCCGCTCGGTGCCCAAATTAACGGCGACGGTCGACGAGTACCTACCGCAGCGAGGAAAAGCTACGACATCGGGCCCTGACCTACAGCCTCCCGGAGCTCTCCCAGAAGCGATAACCAACTCCGACGCTAACGACAACCGTATTTTGGGGACGACGGCTAGCCGCTTGGCGGAGCAAAAGCCGTCACAGAAAACACCCGTGTGCCGTCACACCTATATTACTCTAAGATAAAACGTCCCCGACGCGCGTGGGAACTCCACGAGGCGACACCCATCTGCCGTTGGCGGTAGTCTTCATACTCACAAGACCATATAAGCCCTGTCGATATCTTCCAGGGTCAGAAACGCGCCCGTGAGGTGTCTCTGACGTGCTATGTATCGGCGTGGAGTGATACAACGATTGCGATGTTCGTCTTTTCTTCCTCTTCGTTTCTCCCGAGTCTAATTTTCTCTAGCCACCTGTTGCTTGATAATTCTGAGTGCGAAGCCACTTGACAAAGTGTGTTCGTGAACAGACCAAATGTGACTTAGGGTTCAACATTACTATTATGTGTATAGTGGAATATTCACGTTTTAATGTAATTTTCGATGCATTTTCTGTTACACTCTTAAGTTTCATCTTTCAAAATTTCTATTGCTCAAAAATATTCATATTATGAAAAGAAATTTCATGCAAACGAATTAATTTAGATTTACGACCCGAAATACGATAATGTCAAAGAAAGTGATATCGTGTTGTCGAGACAAACCGAGAATGTAAAAAGATAAGTTACGATATCTCACTGACGTTCAAATTTTAATGCCGAAGAAGGTGATACTTTAATGGCAAAGAAAGTAATATTGTGTTTTCGAGACAAATCGAGAGTGTATAGATGAAATAAAATTTCATTGACGTCAAAAATTTCGATTTTAAAAGCACAGTTAAAAAGTAGCTTTGATTCAGAATGATAATGCAGCAGGTTTGTAGTTAAATTTCTACCCGCTTTTGATCACCTTAGATTACTTCAAGATGGCTTGAGGTAATTTATAAAAAAAAAGGGTTTCTCTGATTATACAACATGGAGGCTGTCGTATAAATGTATTTTTCATTTCTTAAAATCACTTAACTGTTTTACAGTTTTCATTGTTCGGTTGAGTTTTGAAACTACAACGAATTAAAATACATAAATTTTAGCTATTCAGGTTAAAAGCTACCCTCTTGTTACAGCCCTTTTTATCAATAGGGACGGAGAAAAAAGGCCTCTCGAAAAATTCTCGCCTCATGCGCTTGTTACGAAGCGCATGAGGCGATCATTATCTGAGGGTTTCGTTTTTACCCTTTAGTTACTGCGTACATAGCGCATATCAATATATAATTTTACGCGTTTGGAACACACTTTGTGCCACCGGTACCTGGTTACCAAGTATTTAGGTCATCTAAATTTGATGGCATTACAAATAACAATATGTGTTTCCAGGCATGCGATATTGAAATTGCTCAAGTCTGATATTGTATTATACGTTATAGCTCCTAAAGTATTCTATATTATGCAATAAAATATTTACTACAAAACTCCTAAACGAACTAAAAATGTATATGTCATAGTAATAATTTACTTGTTTTATGTGTTCAATATAATTACACTCATCCCCATGCTTGTGAATACATTATCTACGTTTTAGGACATTTATTGCTTTAAACTTGTTATATTTTAGTCATTTTAGTGTTTAAAAATCATATTATACCTGTTTTAATGTATTTCTTATTTTTTGTTATTATTTCTTTTATAAAATTATATTATATCTATAGTTATTTCTTATTATAGTAGTTTTCCCGCAACTAATTCTAAATATTCATTTTTTTTTTCAATTTGTAAAATGTAATACAACAAAAGCGTTCTGTCAATAATAGCTTTTTGAAGTAATACTTCTTTTGGCGCGTTATCAAAAATGAAGTATGTGCATTTTCATCGGGTGGCTGCTAACGACTGATGCGTCAAATATCCGAGCTGCAGGAGTTACCGTTTATCAAAATTTGGACGATACTACCATTATCATTGTTCCGAATATTGACATGACTCTATGACAAGTGGACTTACCAAGTACAACGGCGACATCAGTCAGTGATTTGTACGTAGCTCGATCCAAAGTCGAAGATAGTAACACAATACCGTTAATATATATTATATCAATTTTTCATTTAATATTAGGTCGGGGAAAAAGTGCTTTAGTATTTTATAAGTAAAAAGTTGCAGTAAAGTCTCTTTAGTTGTGCTGTTTATATCTGGCTAGTTTTGATAGTTTAGTAGGTGACATTTGAAAAAAAAGAAAAATAGAAAATGAAAACGGAGTGCCGCCCATTTCCTATAGTTTTTTTGTCCACCAAAATAACTAATGTAAAAATTCGATTCATGTTGAAGTTTTATAACAAAAAGGAAAAAATGCGACACAAGCCATTAAAAAATTGTTACGTTTAAGGACCAAATGCAGTGTCGGTAAGAGTAATACAAAACTGGTTCAAGTGTTTTCAGTTCGTTAATTTTGATGACGAAGATGAATCTCGCTTTGGTCGACCTGTTACGGACAAAGTCGATGCCATTTTGTAAGAAGTAGAGTAAAATCGGATATTAGTTCTTACAACATATCTGAAGAGCTGGAAATCAATTAGAAAACAGTTTAGACCCGTTTGAAAAAAGCTGAATATACAGAAAAGGTCGATATTTGGGTCCCACACGAGCTCACTGCGACAAATCTAATAAATTGTGTGCTCATTTGCCATTCTCAACTGAAACGTAATGAAACCGAAACGTTTTTGAAAATATTGATCACTGATGATAAAAAGGGATTACCTATGTTAATAAAGTGCGAAAAAGATCATGTTAAATAGGCAAGCAAGCTCCACGGACTATAGCGAAACCCGGATTAACTCCCAATATGTTGATGCTATGTGTATGATATGGCATTATTCATTATGAGCTTTTATCGCCGGAAAAAACCATCAATTCAGATCTCTACTGCCAAAAGCTGATGAGACTCAAGTAAGAAGTAGAGAAAAAGCGGCCGGAATTGATCAAAACGTGTGGTTTTCACCGATATAACTCCAGACCACACATATGTGGCCAGCCACTCAGCAAATATTGAGACAGTTTGATTGTAAAGTGTTAATACATCTATCATACCAGTCCTGACCTTGCATTTTCAGATATTTACCTGTTTTAGTTTCTTCAAAATTCTTTAGGTGGTGTTAGGTCAATATCAAGAGAGGACTGTCACAATTACTTGTTGCAAGTTTTTGATTAGAAGTATCAAAATATCTACAGTAAAGGGATTATGTTACTACGTATAAAATGGCACACACACACACACACACACACACATATGTATATGTATGTAACTATGTATGTATATATACACATATACATTATAATTAAGTTTAAATAAAATATGATGAAAGTTATTTTGTATGTGTATATAAATTACAAAAAAACTTTTCCCCGACCTAATAATTTTCAATAAAAAAACAAAATGCATATTTCATTTTATATAAGCGAATAAATAATAATATACTTAATTTTTCAAATTTAAATTTAACTATCTATCGCATTGACTATCCCATTCCTGTCCATTTAATATTTTATTGTAATTGATTATTTTTATTTATAGAAATACAATATTTTAATTACGCCAAAGAAGTATAACTTCTCACTCGCATACTCGTACACACACGGTTTTTTTTTTGTGAATTTTGCTATATGAAATAACAAACTTGAAGATCAAGGAGCGTGCGTCTCCTCCTACGATAAGCGATCACATTCGCCTACGAACTTCCGCTTCCGCATCTAAAAGCCCGTGTCTCGTGTAGAAGCCAAGACCGGCGTGCGGTGGGACGTGGGCTGGGCGCTGGGCGGCGCGGCCGGCACGGGCGGCGCGCTGGCCGCGGTGGCGTGCCTGGCGCTGCTGGCCGCGCGCCAGCGGCGGCACCGCCCCATGCAGTACGAAGGTGAGCACGTTACAGGCGTCCGACGCAGAGGTGACTTGAACCCATCTGATGTACATTAGTATGAATACTAACGTATATCAGATAGGCTATTAATTGAATAGCTTACTTGTGTCTATATGAGCATCTATTGTTTGAGCAACTTATTTTTACTCAAACAAAGAAGAATTTATAAATAGATATTTTGTTGGACAAAACTGCCTGTTATTATTTAGATAAAACCATGGTTTTTATAAATGTTTTATGAAACCCATTCGTCATTATTTCTGGATTCTCCTGTCGCATGTATAGAATACGATTTAGGGTATGTTGTTTCAATTAGTATTCAAAGTGTAGACGATACAATAATTGGAGTTATAGGATTTTATTGTCATTATATTAAAACATATACTTATTTAATAAGTTAACATAAATCCAAGTATTAAACGCTTTTTTACCTTTCAAAACCGAATTCGTGTATTATTGAAACACCAATTAGGCATATGTGAAGAACTTGCTTTGATCGCCAGTTATGCACAATTTGTAGTGTATCAAAAAAAAGTATATAGCTGATTCTAATGTGAGTAAGAAATACTGAAATTATAATAACTTTTCCTGCAAACACATCGCACTGAGACTAAATGAATTAGAAGTTTTTTGCGTATATAACAATATTTTATTAATAATTTTAACTAACATTTATTGCATGTTACAAATAATAGATTAACATATTACTAAATTTCATTCATAAAATGTTTTTCAGTATATTTCTATTTCTACTCGATCGTTTTCATACTCGATTCAACACCTTATAAAGAAAATTATTGGGTGTGTTTTAAAACAACCACAATTCCCGCAAACTAGCAAAATTATTTCACAATTACAAAAATGTTATCAATTTATCAATTATTAAACCAGAAATACTATATAAACTGTTAAAATCAAATTCAAAAACATCGCTTTTAGTTCAACACTCATTTAATTTACAAACCTCAAGATTAATATAAACGCAAACAGCAATATATACAGCACTGATTCGAACGTCTGACATGCAGATGTGAAAACTATAATGCATTAAATGTGTTTAATGGAAGTTATTATAATCTTATAAACAATTTTTAAAATTCAAATTTGACATGATCACCTTAAAAATATTCAATAAATCTTTCGTTATTTGCAGTGGCGTACACAAACAAATTTAGCTGTTTATATCAAATGACATGTAGCATTGCGAGATCATGAATATAGCATAAAAACGATTTATGTATACAGGAAAAAAAATTTAATTTAGTAGTTCTCCACCAAAACACCTCATTTAAATTAAATCATCTCTTTTGTAACGTATTTCCTATTATGTTGTTATACATCCAACTCTTGGCTGGCTTAAAATGCCAAATTATAGTCACGCAAGCCAGTAAGTTATGATGACAGGGTATAAGTTTCAGAACTGCGCCTTAAACAGTTTATCGGCTTAATATATTTCTTTGGGAGAGAAAGTGTTTTTGGTTAAGATTTTATGGTTTGGTTTTCAGAATTGATGTCATGTAAATATTATATTTAATTTCTAAATAATTTCATCATCAAAAATTTCAGTTATTATCAGTCCAACAATATGCATTTTGTGTTTTTTTCAACAAAAACTTGAGTCCTGACTCTTTTAATAAAATATACAAGTCCCATTAAACTTTTCAATAGTTATGAATATTTTTTTCATCGGCAATAGGCAGTTGAGCATTTTTTACCTGATGCTGGTTTGCGTAATTTTATAGACTGTCTTTTCGTATAAAATTATTATAACGCGTTACTTTCATTTTGTTTAATAAAAATCCTTTGGCCCTATTTCGTTTAAAGTACGTTTTGTATAAATATCATGTTTATTTTGTCGTACATGCCAAACCAGGAGCTGGCACACTCTCGGTTCAACGGAATCTTAATATTTTCTCGCACCCGTTTGCATGACCCATAGCGGCCATACCTTCCAGAATTCGATATGTGTCGCTGGTTCAAGGAAGAAAAAACCAGTCGTTCGGCGGCACTATAATAATAATATCTTCGGACACGGCACCATCTGGTCCCAAACTAAGCAATGAGGCTTGTACTATGGGTACCAGACAGTTGATTTACTACACATATATTTTCTTTTAATATATCCATATAATACATATAAACACCCAGACTCAAGATAAACATTAATTTTAATCAAATAAATAAATGTTTGTCTTGTGCGGAAATCGAACCGACGACCCCAGCGCAACAGGTAGGGTCACTACCACTGCGCCAAGCAGGCAATCTTCTCTAACCGTTTTGAATAGGATGGCTCGTCAGTTTGTGTCGCCATTAGAATTATTGGCTCGTGAATTAGATTGCTTTATGTCACATATTCAGTCAGTCGCGCTTCCTCGCTTAAAAGTAATAATAGACACCAGTTTTACGAAGCTGTTTACTTTAAGTGGTTTCACCGGCGTGTCAATTGAGTTGCTTCCGCGCAGTTATAAGTTCGTTTTTAAAGGTAAAACTTTCACACTTCTATCCAGATATCGGTGTTAGTACAAATGATTACTGTTCAACAGATTTTTATTAACTGCAAATGGACACGTGTCTACTCAAACTGAGCTTTGAAAATAGAAAAGCTATTATCCGCTAAGACTGTTCTCGCGCAATAATGAAAATAAGTTTTAAGCATAGAAACCGATTTCTGAAACATTTTCATAGTTTTTATAGTATGAAACATATTTTTGGTTGACTGAAAGTTGTAAATTAAATAAAAGTTGTGTCACTCTTGTTAAGGTTTTATATAAATATAATAAAACTACGAATAGAAAATTGCTATAAAAATACTGCTGCCAAATATTTTTCTGTGGTTAATGCATTTTCAGAATATAGAGATACAGTTCATTTTTGATTCGGCTACTAAGTTTTATTATTAAAGTGAATGTTTAAAAAAAATGTACTTGTGAAACAGAAATATGTAAATTGTAGAAGGTCGCAGTCATTTAACAATCAGTTCACGATACATTACACTGTGGTGAGTCTTTGGAAAATCCAATTTCAAAAATTAATCAATTAAAATTTAATTTTTATTATAAAATAAAATTTATTAAAACTAATTAAAAAAACCGTTAATTAACGGTAGTAGGATTTTGTCAACTTTTATACATATATATAAAATTTAATATTTTATACATATATACATATGTATAAAATTCGTTGTCTACTGCTTTGACGACATAAACGCGCGTTTTACACTTGTTCAAGAGACATGAATCATGTTACCACTCAAGCGACATTAGGTACGTCGGTAGGATGAGGGAGTAATTTAAAAATATTTTGGAATAAGAAGGACGCATTCATATCCCACTATAGGTTTTTTTTAGGGTACCGAACCAAAGTGGCAAAAACGAAACCCTTATAGTTTCGTCATGACCGTCCGTCCGTCCGCCCGCCGTCTATGTCGTAAGCATTTTATTAAACTACAAGACGTATATTGATAAAATTTATAGTGTAGGTGCCTTGTATAGACTGCTATTTAGTTTACTAGTTAGATAATAAAAATAAGTATTTATAGGGGTGGAGTACACCATGCATGTAACAGAAGCTGAAAATTTTTTTTGTCAAACTTCAACGAATGACACATATTCCGAAAGTTTTTTAAAAAACACTTAAGCTTTTTAAGAAAATTTTCTGATTAAGTGAATGATTTCGGAAATAATCGCTTCGAAAGTTGCAGAAATGGTGTCCCCACTCTAAACTGTATGTCCAAAAAATACGAAAAAATAACGAAGGTAACACTTAATAGATACTTTCAACTAAAATTATTTTGAACATGTTCAGATATACTGTTTTTTCGAAAAACTGCGCTTCTCAATAAAAGAACGTAAGTGCCATGGAGATACGCTCTTTCGCTGATGCACTTTAGATTACACAAGTTTAATAGTGATAGTCAACATACCCACTTGTTTTTCTAGTAATAGTCGACTAAAGTGCTTATAACTATTCTGAGCGGGAAACATGGAAAAAGGGTAACAACCTACTTTTTTTCATCTGTAGTGCATTTCCATGTAATAATGACTTCGGAACCCTATAATGAGCATGGTCCGACATGCTCTTGGCTAGTTTTTTTTTTATATTTCAAAATCGTAATCGTTAGAATATTGTAAAAACTGTGTACCGTAATCTCGGTCAGCTTCAAATTTCTCCACATTTTCCAATTTAAATTTAAAAGCTGTTTGTAAGAAGACTGGAAAATCAAACCGTTCAGCAATAATAAAATGCTCAGTATCCAAACAGTACGAAAACTGCCTTAAATATTCCAAACGCATTTCATACATAACTCATTACAGGATCTCACGCAGTAAAACCTGGAATGCCGCATTCACCATTTCCTGCATTCGTACGTCCGATTTACAAATAAATTTTTGATCAGCCTTCCGCCCAAAAGAATCGACTCCGCGAACCGCGCCGTGTTTGTTGTAACATACCTACACGATGTCGGACACGCATCACATGCGAAATGCGTAACGCTGGGAGAGAGAAAAAAAAACAAGATATATCTGCGGACGGGCATGAAAGGCACTCCAATAGGAATAACATTTCGGGAGTCACGTGTGCGGGCCGGGGCGGGTCCGGCGCGGGCCTTCAAAGGGGCTAATAAAATTTCCAATACACATTTTGATGTAGGTCGATATCCGACGAAGTGCGAGCGGGCGGCGGGCGCGCGCGATGAACCGGAGCGCTGCGGCGACGTGTCGTTGGGCAGATTTTCGCTCGACGATTCGGCGGTAGTCGGGATTGTTGTATTTCGTTTTGGGCGATCGTTAGTCGGAGGGTTAGGAATTTTACAATTAATTGTGAATGTTGCGCATGAAGTATTCAAATAATGATATGATGTAGCATATGAGTGTACATTAAACTATGATCTATACTAATACATATAGCATAAGGGTTTATTTGTATGAACGCGCTTATTTCTGGAGCTATCTGTCAGATTTGAAAAATTCCTTTGCATTTGATAGTTTGATTCTCGAAAAAGGTTATAAGCTATCAGAATTGTTTGTTTTTTGGTTGTTTGAGTGCGGAAATTATTGTAAGTGCCACTCAAATTTGTAAAGGTTTTTTATATGTAATAGCCGATTTATTGAATAAGATTATAATTATGTTCCTTAATATTACGCTATTCTTTTCATAAGCCGAGATATCGTGGTTTTTGTCAAGGAAGTCGGCAAAAATTGCCGTTTCGACAAACATCTTTGCGGGCGTTGACTAAATCAATAACAAAAACATTAAAAAGCGGTCTAACACAATTTAAAAAAAAGTTTGTGACACCGTATATGTATCTATTTTATTTAACCAATAAAAGTCACTCGTACAAAATACAAAAAATATTTATTCCATTAGGTGATGTTTAAGTTGACACGGCAATGACTACGCTTTGATAAATAAAGTTATAGGAAAATATATTTGAAGTGTAGAAGATAGCCTTTAATTTAAAAATTTTGTCAATGTGAAATTTGGATGGTTGTTAATCAATCACGCCTTAATGGCTTAACGGAAGTAGCTTACACTCATACTAACATAGCATATTCCCAAGAATGGGAATAAGTAAGAGTTGAAATTACAATGAGCACAATAAAAGTACCAATTAAACAACAACAAAAATGTAAATAACTTTTGTTAATTATTTACGTACCAATCTATATATTTTTTCCATTCTGTGGGGCGTCACCACTCGCTACCCACCGCTAATTTTCTTTCGAATCCGTGACTCCTTGCTTTTCTTCAGTGAAGCGCAAGAAATTTGAGAGGTGAATGCATATTTCGTTTACGAAAAATCTCACGACGTAAGATTTATTTTATCAACCAAACTAAATTTTCAAAAAGTAATAATAAAAATATTATGTCGTACTACGGACACTGATGACGTTGTGCCTTTCGTTTAATTACTTTCTGCATATCAGACAAAAAGACGGGACAATATTAAAAGAACGTAAAACGAATTTTTCACGTATGCCGAATGGCTTTTAGTTGAAATTGAAATAAAGTGGAAACTGATCCTACCTTATTCAAATCATAAGGCGAGGTCAATTCCAACATCGGTCCGGGATCGGAATAGTGAGTAGCACCGTAATTGGGTATTAAAAGCGTGGACGAGATCGTTTCACAATATCGATTCGTAATATTAATATTTTATCGCAACTGAATCCAAAGTAAAACCGATGTAAATCGAGATTGCAATCAAAATCAATAGCGGGACTAGGATCGGAATCCAGACCCGGATCGAAATTTGATCATGGTCAATGGCATTATCGGTCAATATAAAAGATGAAAAAACTAATTAATGTTCATGTTCAAAGCCGCGAGTAAAAGTCTTTATGAATTATAGTCTATATGTTAGTCCGATGTATAAGCTACATTACTCTATAGTTTTACCTGACCAAAGTAAAATATTTTTTAAATTCTCCTGATGTTACTAGCAACATTTTTATGACAAATTCAATATAAGAGAAAGTTAGGTCACAGGGAAAAGTGCAATGGCAATTTCATAATCAGGTATAGCTGCCACACTATTCGATGGAGGACCATAGGACGAAGGACGGTCCATTCTATTTTTAAAATACATCACATGAAAAAAATAGTGTATGCTCTATCCTTAAAAAGGGCCGATTGGGCAAGGTCTTGTAGAATGCGAGCATAATATGAGTGCACTATGACTCACATGGAGGCCTTAGACGCAACTCTCAGGCATAAGAAACTCAAATAAAAATAATGGTCGAAATTACTCTCTATGTTTTCTAATGACTTCAGACAAATATTGCCTGTAATACTAAAGGAAACTACAGCAGACACTATGAAATCTTGTTTCAAATTTTACTTATTGTAAAAATCTGTTGAATCCCTTAAACTGTAAACCACATGGCAAGTCACTAAGTGGACAAAGCACAGAGTTCTTAAAAAGCTAGTATTGATGACGGGAAACTATCTTAATCGGACAAAATAATTGCCATTGATAAATATCATAGCGAAATCGTGACCGATATTGAAGACCTGAGTTTTGATAAGTATCCGGATGTGACCAATATCGACTAATAAAATTATCAATGTATGCTTAGAAAGCACAATTTCGTATGCTAGAAATATAAGCTCTGACACCATTATCGGCAAAGCTTATAGTGGTTAAACTACCAGGCAACAGCATAAACTAGCTAACCGTCGATAGCGTCCCAAATCAAGAAGACTCCGTACATTACACTAGCAAATTTCTAAATTAATTGAATCCTTGTAGGCAATCTTCGTATTCGTTGAAATTTAAAATTAGTACAGTACTCCTATCATATATTTAAGTAACCTTAGATCACCAAATTTATGTTACGAAATTACATTTCAAGTGAAATTTCTTTAAGAAAAGTGTCACAGTCTATAGTTTTAACTCGGCAAGCAGTGAGTAAATGGTACTGCTTCCTCAAATATTGATGATATTCAAAGAATTACCGTTTATTTTTAAAAGAATATACATTTCTGATTGATAGATCTTTCGCAATCGCTGTAAATAACGCACGGACAAATTTTTAAGCTCGTTGATATGTATTTAAATATTGTTTTTTTCCTACGAACAATTATATTCGTAGGAAAAATTATATGTTCCCTGATCAAGATCAGATTGCAGTAAAGCCTATGTACTTGTATACTAATACAATACTAAAATATTGTCTATGCCAAAGTACGTAAAAATTTTTGAATAATTAAATTTCTTTTAAATTAAAGTACGTGTGAAACCACTAGGCACCATTGGTAATTACGTAAAATGGAAACTCATTTCTAAAGGTATTTTATCTTTCAACACCAGTCTATTAGATACTTTTCCAAAAAACATATTTGATAGATGAAGATGGATAAATAGAAATCTCTGCATGCAAAAGAATGGCACGTGAGACTTTTTTTTGTAAAATGCAAGAACACATTACGAAAATAAAGATGGTGTTCTTATAAAGGCTCACGCATGGGCAAAAATTCCGGAATACAATTGTTTTCTCTTTTTTTTCAAATCTAGAAATATTTGTAGAATTTCAGAAATAAGAAACAAAAAACAAAATGAAGAGCTATTATTTATTAACTTTTTACAAAAAGAGGTTAAAGAAGCCAAAAAATAATAATTTTCATGTATTAACAAACAAACTGGCTGGAATCAAAATGGTCAAATTGCTTTATTGATGTGGTTGACGGTTTATTTAGAAAGTTCAGGCACCGCGGCTCATACGGTGCACGCGCGTGTAGTGAAGTTGATAATGATAATGGTTCAACCACTTACATTTTAAGACTAAACGCAACACGTCTATTTCATACAAATTTATTTTGCCGTGTGTTTTGACTCGATAATTTAAATAAATTAACATAAAAAAGTTCAGAAAATGTGAATTTCGTTATGTGATTTCGAAGAAATAAGATCATTTAGTTATTTTGATACCTGATTTTAAAATTCGTGAAAAACTGGCAGTATTTACATCCATGTGAGTGCACACAGAAACAAATCTCTTATGTTTATTAACTGGATATTATAATGTATTCGTCAAAGTTGAAATGTGTCACACCACCATAGAGTATATATTTCTTCGACTTGTTTACAAACACAGAGTGAAATAAATGACTGAATGACAGTGGCCTACGTTTGCCACTTTGGGCTTTACCAATCGTATGAGCTAGACGAAGACAAGACGCGTCGTATGAACAAAGCGGCAACATAGTTTGGAGAACATCTCTATTTACTTACTTACCTTTTAGAGATATCAAATCTGCTCACTGATTTTTCTTCTTCCCACATTTTTTATTTCAAATGTTACAGATAATTTAAAATTTATAAAAAAAATACAATGATACATTTTCAGGATGATCTGTAAAAGGTTAAAAATATTTATGGGATTTTATTCTTCATGAGGTGTAAAGAAATTATTTATTACCTACTTATAGTTTTAAATATATTTATATATACAAATTGTTTTCAATAAATGTGTGTATATATATACGTATATATATTATTTATGTTTATTTGGTATTAATTTGGGTACGCCGTACATTATGTGCTTTTAGTGATATGATATCCTTTTAGTGGTTTTGAATTGTTTCCATACAAAAATTTATGGAAATCTTTTAATTATATGGGTTCTTAGTAATTCTTATGGAACCCTAAAAATGTATGGAATATACCTTTACCCGTTTTCAGTTGTCTCCATTTTTAATTTTATTAAAATTTATTAAACTTTAAGGTTCTTCAGTAGTTTAACCAATCTCTAAAACTGTACCGATTATCCCTTTACTGATTTTTCACTTGCCTCTATTATGCATTTTATTAAATTCCGTTAAATTATTAGACTTCTATTAAACTCGTGTGTAATAGCACAAAATCAAAAGGCTTAAAAGACAAGTAAAATTTTGCCGTAAAATTTTAATTACATCGTAATTTTAAAATAAATTGTTTTCTTATATGTGAAACTTAAAAATATCTTTCCGTGAAATTGACTTTGTTTAACCATAAATTAGCATTTGGTACAAAATTTAACATTTTTCTGTAATACAGCCGGACAGCGCCATATCTCGACATTTTAGCTTTTTGTAGTCGTTTCGAGTCATCTTATACGAATAGAACCTTAAAGAGGCAATGAACGAGCACGGTTGTGGATTAAAATTATTATTATCACTCTTTATAATGATAATTTCTTAAATATAAAATTTATAGCATGTTCAAATATAAAAATATGCTTCTGATGGTTGTTTTCGCTAGCGGATGCTAATAAGTTTAACGACTTTATTTAATAGAAAATTTTAGAGGTGACATTTGCGAAAATTTCGCAAAATATCATTAATACTTGTGTAATATTTGTCAAATATATATAATTGAAAAGTTGAATCTATTAAAGTTGGCTTTTTATATTCATATGAAGTATACTGGTTGTGAAGTACTAAGAATCAGTTCCTGCAAAAATAGTAGTTATATATGTTGTAAGAAAGTGTTTCTAAATAAATACTAATGAATAACAAAATTTTTTTTTATAAAAAGTACTTAACTATTTAATTAACTAATAAAATTATTTAATTAAGAGATAAAGCATACATAAATTCATATTTTTACTGATAGTATTATATAATGCTCACATTTTTATACTTTAGTGTTGCGCCTATAAAAAAGCAATATATTGTATATCGCAGACAATAAATCCATTTCGTTGCGTTCAGTGTGAGGCGTGCCAGCCGCTGCCTGTTGCGTGATAGGCAGACAGGCTGACAATCGATTTCCAGCAATAACTATTATAAGCTCGCTTGTAACTTGTCTAGGGCTTAATGAGTTAACACGGAAATCATAAGTTACGTGCGATATTATTTCACTGAGCAATTATTGATGATACACGAAGTATATTTTAAGCAATAACATGATGATTTATTGCTCTATCTACTAAAGCTTCGGTTTTATTTTTATTTATCATTTTGTAATACATTACTTTATCTTTTTATTTCAATAAATAACAATTTTATAATTTTTATATATTTTCCTAAAAAACATAGTAAAGCCTATAGCGTCTGTGTTCGGATCGAAAGGTACATACCGAATTTGAATGAAATACCGAACTTTTCAATTTCACTCAATTCGAACAACATATTCGTGTCTTGAAAATCGCTGTAAGCTGTCGGTCCCATACATTTTAGCCGCATTCGTGACAATGGACATTAGCGGCTTTTAATTTGCGCCGGATCAACGCGAACGGCTAGAGGTAGTAACCCGTCAATCCGAAATAAAAAAAAATTGGTTGCCTGTAAAGTCGGTATACGGGCGAAAGTTTTACGTGACAACGACTTTGAGTGGTAAAATAATTTTAATGTGAATATTCATTCGTATAGTAGGAAGAAGGATGAAATAATAGTAACAATTTAAAACATTTATTTATACAAAGATTTATATTTAAAACATTAATTTATACAAAGAATCTCGCACTGAATTTAATATTAACAAAATTTTATTTTTACCTTTACACATACATACGTATTTATATACAAATATAACTACCTTCACATTATCACTACACAATCGTTTTACAATTAACTGGCAACGTGTAAACTTGTATGCAGGCGCCTAAGCGAAATAGAAGCGCAAGACATGAACCGGTGTGTATGCCTATCTCTCACTCTCTCTCTCGCTCTGTCTCTCTGCTCTTAGGCGGGCTAACTGTGCTCGAGTGGAAGGGACGCGTGCCTTTCACTTTTTATGTCTGTCTCTCTCGCTCTTAGGCGGGCTAACCATGCCCGAGTGGAAGGGACGCGTGCCTCTCACTCACCCTCATTGTGAGCGCATAACGTGAGCGGAGCGTAACGCAGTTTCTTGAAGTGTCACCCGGCAAACCAATTTATAAGATGTTGTCACGTCAAAATATCGTGGATAGGAGAATACGTCTCTTCATTCATAGACTTTGCATCATTTCTATCAATTCTCAGCGACAAATTAATTTATGCGACACACCAATAGCAAGATCTATATTATAAATACTCTATTCTTAGAGGAGCTTCATATCTAGGAACGGTGCGTCATCTATGAGAAGTAACCATAGGTTATATAAGTATTTTTTGAAGATGTATTTAGTCTTCGATGTCATTGGAAAGTACTTATCCTACATGGTTTCACTGTAACTTTTGTTTTGTATTATCAAAAAGTTATTTTACAGTTCCTTACGTCTCTATACAGCCCAACATATGTCTTAAGACTTCGAATAGAAATATTTTATACTAACTATTTATTTATGTTAATGAAAAATTTAAACAAATTTCAGATAAAAATATAATTATATGGTGATAAAAATGTTAGTAAACATATCTTGAATTTTGGGTGTATAAATTATATTTATCGTTTTAACAAGTCACGTACTCAAAACGAACATTTCTTTTTGGAGATTTTCGTATTCATTGCGAAAAATCGAAAATAATGTCCGGATAATAAGTCTCTCGTCTATCCTCAAAGCCAAAATTTTTACCCTACGTGTATATTGGCATCCATCACAACTTCCTTTTTAACGTCTAACTTTTTATTCAGATGTCTTGATGCGATAAAGTATTTTGCACTACTACGTTCTTCTTCTTCCACAGGCAGTCTAAGTCTTTCAGTTTTTCATATCTTACCAGATGTCAGAGACATTGACAGGATCTTTTATCGACCAATACTGTTGCGTTACCAGTTGTCACCGGGCGATGAGGACACTGGTATATGGCGAGATAGAGAGAACTGTTGTAGCATACGCAGCTTCCTTAACATGTTACCATTCCGTTCCCATTGCTCGTCTGTTATTAACTATCACAAAAGTTGCTGCATCAATAAAGACATAAATCGAGTTGTAGGGTGGGGATCAGTAATTGAAGAGTAAAACCGGGGCTCGGCCGCGTGCCGCATGCTGCATGTTAGTGCTGTTTGCAAGCGGGCGTTTAATAAATCACTAATTTCCGTGAAATAAAGCTATGCGTGGTACGTTCGACTAAAGTTAAGTTTTCCTAGCAGATTATTATCTTTCGAAATCGCTTAATTTCCTCGACCCAGTTGCTCGTCTACGATGTACTTAATTTACCCTTCTCCTTTGTGGTTTCCTTAAATATGGTTTTTAATATGTCGTTGCAAATTTCAAACGCTATAGGCTCTCGTCACCGATCAAGTTAAACACCAGCTGATGTGATCTGACTATCTAATACTGCGACCAGACGGTTTTTCCGTAGCCCAAAATAGAATTCATTAAGTTATATCTTTATTACGCCACTAATAGCTGAAAATTACGCGCTGTTTTTCGACACACACCCAGACGTGCGACAGAAAATCGATAGCTCGGCAGCCGGCCTTGACGCGTAAAATACAAAATATCTACTTCGATGACGGTCGTAATAAACTATCCG
This sequence comes from Eumeta japonica, assembly GCA_005406025.1. Taxonomy (NCBI): domain Eukaryota; kingdom Metazoa; phylum Arthropoda; class Insecta; order Lepidoptera; family Psychidae; genus Eumeta; species Eumeta japonica. The sequence continues at coordinate 24,918 of BGZK01000649.1, read as the reverse complement.
ACTGCGAAGGCTTAGAATTTCAAAATGAGTTTTATTTTTCTATGAAACGAGTGTTTCTTTTCTATGAAATGGTGTATGGAGTGAATTGCGTCAGTGATCAGATAATATGTACGAAATGTAAATTATTGGTTCAAAAGCAATAAATAAAATCACTCATCTATTTACAGTTCTAAATAATTAGTACACATACACACATTAAATATAAATATTAAAAAAAAATCAACATATATGAAACTTTCATAAAATACATTAAAAATATAGATTTCGAGTGATTCGCACATAAATAAAATGAGATATAACAAAACAAATTTTCCTCTAAACTTTATATTCATTTAACGGAAAATAAGTGACTTGCATATTTATGTTGAAAAGAAAAATTATTATTGTACGAAAATATTTTCAATAAAATGTAGCATATAACAACTGCTAAATTCAAAAATTACTCTCGTGTTCAAAGTCTGCAGTTACTTTTTCGTCGACGAACAATTCGGTATGTTAACTAGAACGGAGTGCAGTAGGAATAGTTTGTCAGTTTGTCGTTTTCATTGAAAGTTTCAGTGCCGAAGTAAAGTTTCAGAATGCAATGAAAAATTGTGAAAATGTGTTTGGCGTTGTAAAAGAAATTAAGTCCCAAACGGAGAATGGATTTACTTTAAAATTTGTATACGTTGACAAATAAAAAACAAAACAACCTCCGTTATAGACTTGCGAGCACGGTTTTTCGCTAAACAATTTCATTACAGAATGCGTGGAATAGTTTCAATACGCGAATACTGCTATGAGCGAAGGAGTTTCGAGTCAATAAATTACGTTGTTTGATGAAAATTTTCCACAACACCAGCATATTTAAACGAACACGAAAATCTTAAAATGAGATTTTTGTATTTTTATCGTCTAAAATATAAAATAATTTCGAGGTGTCTGGCAAGAGTAAAGTGCATAACCATTGTCGGATAGCGAAGTGAATCTTTACACAATCATGTTTCTAGTAGATGCGGCTAAATAAGTATATCAATAAGAAAGGTATATTTACGATTTTAATAAAATTGAGTATGTACTGTGATTCTGCTCTAATGACTTATCTATCTAAATTTCTGACAGCCAGCTAATATCATACCTTGAATATTATTAATCTAGTTACAATAAGACAAAGCGTTCCATCGGTACCAGTCCAGATCTTTATATAGGTTCCGATCCGATTCGGGTTAATTGTCGACGCTATGTCCTAGTAACACAATAATAAAATACACCTGACGGTAGAAAGGTTTCATCAATTCTAACATTATGAGCGTGGACTATATCTTTTAAAAAGATACATGGATCACTTTTGGGGAGGTGAAAGTTTGAGATAATGGTAAATCATCAAAACGAAGAAAATCAGTGAACTAAATTAAGATTTATTATTTCTCGTATCATAACTTTTAACTGACGATAGTCACCCAGCATCTCAATCAAGGGATACTTTGTACTCACTAGCGTATGGAGTCATTTCAAGTTTTCAACCGTTTGTTAGATAATTATCTAAATGTTTATAAAAAAATAATTCACTAATCTTGTTAATGAGAATAACTAAGATGTAGGTCGTTAGACAGTGTCAGTCAGTCACATAAAACACGAAATAAAAATTCTTAAGAATTTCTATACCTTTCATTTGATTCTTTCTATCTCGATATAATTTGTATGAGAATTACGCAAGCTAATCAGTAATATGATTGCAATTTTGTGTTACTCCTTGAACATATAAGGTACCTGCCATTTATACAGTAAAAATTATCTATGTCTGGATATGTTGCATGCGCATTATACACTTCTGTCGCTCTAAGAGAGTGACTTTACTATATGTATGTACACACGTATTACGTGAGTTATTATTATAAATACTTTATTATAGTATTATGAGGCATGTGATAGGATCACACGGCAGAAATTAGTATACAAATAATTCTTATTCTTTCCTAACATTATCGTGTAATCTCACACGCAGCACCCCATCAGAACGTGAAGGGCTACAAAGGGTCCGTGCCCACCGCGAACCACTCGCCGCTGGCGCAGGCCGACGATAAGAATCCGGACGTAGTGCCTCTCGGAAAAGGTAAGATCATATCACTGCTTTATGCCTTTTGTTGGGTGAGACATTTCGGAAAACGTACAGGTCAAATACAATGCGATGCTTTTTAAGCAGACAGAGCTTCTAGCTTCCTTCGACTACTATTATTCTTTGTGTTAAAAAAGTATTAATTTTGAATTTTTTACTTTATCAGGTATATGAACACATTATAATTATGTCTTCATATTCATATAACGACAACTACAGAGTTACTATTAGATTATTCTTCGAAAGTAGAGAGCGTAAAACTATTTTTTTAAATATTTCTCATAAAGGAGGTACAACTTTGTAAAGAATAATCTATTCATTATCAAATAATGTATCAATATATTTATTTAACATCTGTTTCATAATTCTTATTACTTGTTTTCCTATATTTACTTCACCTGTTCATATTTTTATTACACAACACACCTGTTATTGCAAATAAACTAACATAACCTTATAACGATGGGGTTAAGCTGTCATTCATTGAATATACTCTCTTACGTAAAATGAGTACAGTGAGTATTGCGTCTGCGTGCGATCTGAGAGATATGGGTTCAAACCCATATAGGATTGATTGTTTTTGCGACTTAAGGCAACATCGAAACATTAATTTATTACTTAAATTAAGCGTTGAAAACGAAGATTGTGATGAAATCTATACACCACAGGCTGACCAGAAATTGACAAATATGCAAATGTAAATTGTTCAAATATGTAAGGGAATGAAGATTATTCTGAATTTTTTTTTGTGTGCCACGATAAATATTTTTTTTAATTTTTGATATGAATCTAAAAATATGTTATCTTATTTTATAAAGTATTATTTTTACGACAAATACTTTAATTTCTGCTTACGTAAATTCTTTCTATTAGTTTTAAATTGATTTAATTTTTATTTGACTGAAAACAGTAAATTTTATTATTTCATTTTATCCAATGAGAAACATAATGTTAACAATTTTTGCTCTATTTTTTAAATTTTCATATTCTGTTCTTATATTCTACAGTCCTCTAATAAAAAATTATCTGCTTGTGCAGAAGTAGTAATATCATGAACTACTAACTATTTATAAAAATCTATATTGTGCTTGAGTAATAAGAAATACACATTACTTTGGTTATAATACTATCTGTTCAGTAATTATTACGTTAATTGATAAAAAAACATAAATATTCATATTCATACTTTACCTGTACAGTATGAGTATGTCGTCATAATAATTCTGAAATAAAAGTTCTGACAGGTTACCGTTTGTAGTTAATAACCGATAAAATTCATTAATGAAGACCTCGAGGGCCTATCAGTTTAAACGACGACGACGATGTTTTTCATGTAAATACATGGCTAAGCTATATAAAATTAATTAATTCTTAAATCCAAAAAAGTGATAAGTGCTCTTTACTGATGTGTAGACAAATGCAGACTATATTGGGCTCACTACTAAAAAATTGGCCATTTCTTCACGCTATCCCAAAACAACAAGGGGAAATATATTTTATATTTACGATGATCGTTTAGTTCAAATTCACAATTGTTGTGTAATATTTTGTAAGCTTAAACAAACCCGATAAAATCCGACTGCAGAGTACGGGTTTTGCACAAGTATAGAGTAATAAGCTCACGCTGAGATTATAATAAATTTTTTTCATCCTGAGATATATAACGATGCATACGATTATTTTTATTTATTAGCCATCAAATGTAAATATAGTTAACATATTTATATAACCTTATTGTTGTTTATATAATACTAAACAACCAAACACAATATCAAATCTGGTTTTGATTTTACAAATACACAAATGATCAAAAAAAGCTCTAAGGACACATTTTCCTTCCGTAGACTTTCATCCTCCGCATGAAATAGAGCGAATACCGGAGCCGCCGCCGTATGGGGCCGTGGTGACGGGCGCGGCGGGCGCGAGGGGCGACTCCAGGGCGCAGACCCCTCACACACCCATCACGCCTGGCTCCGACGCCCAGGTAGGTGAACCTAAAAATCTAGACGTATGCTCGAATTTCCAATTTCTTAGCTTAAATTTTTGATAGTGTTCCTAACCTATCCGTAGAAGACGGATTAGTTTGTGTGCGTATTTTTAGAGAATCTAATTATAATAAAAGTAATCTTCCAATAAATACGTTCATGATCTTTATGTAAAAGCAACCATCGTTTTACAAAACCGATCTTGACAAGAGACAAAGAAATTTAAATAGTAATAATTATTCCCTATTCGGTCCTTAAATAAACAATAAAGGACATGTATAAAATCTTAAAATTAACTTAACTAATTAACGAATTTGACACGTTTTTTTGGTTAATACACAAAATGCGCGCCTTGTCTGTTGAATATTCCAACATAATACCGCTTTATTAGTCTTATACCCTGAATTAGACCTAAAGCTGCTAAGTTATTATGCAGATGCATACACAGTTTATTGACGTTTTTATTTACAATTGCATACATATTGAATTTTAAAGTGTCAACTTAAAACGAAACAATAATATGTATAAGAATGTCATGACATGTTTTGATGTTTAAATGTGATACAAATATTGTATTTATTATGACTTTTACTTATAATTTTAAAGCATTAAAGCCGTATTCAAAGCTAAGTAAATTTACTCCGCAAACAGTTTTTTGCTATTGCCTACAATACAATGTTTTTTATAACATTTAGTATGTATTTACCTAAACAAGACATACAATACTGACTGAGGTTTTTCACTGTCCTTCACGCTGGTTTAATGTGTTCGAAAGTATGTTATAGGTTTCATTAAGTAATTCGTTAGAAAAATTGTTAATTTAAATTTCAATTCCCACATATGTGTAGAATAACGTCAATTATGTAGGCATTCTGATTCACATGCTTATGATAAACAAATAAAATATTGCCCTGTGACAAATAAATATTTTTTTTTTATACAGCATCAAAAGAAATTTTACGAGATAGTTTTTAAGGTTTTGTACACAGCTGAACGGCAGTGGTTGAGTGTTTTCGAACGCAACAAATATTTAAATCAATGCTGCCTTCGATTCTAAAAGTACCAGGTTCGGATCTTAGACAAGAGCAAGTTGACCGACGAGTCTCGCTAGCTCTGCATATGTAATCCGTCCTCTAACAGTCATTGGATCAGTGTGAAGGATTTGCAGTGCGCGCTTCTCAACCTTAAATGAAAGTATTATGAGATGGCATGCCTTAGCGGTGAGACTATGAACCTAACACAGCACGTAACTAAGATATATAACGGTGCGCACTCATGGCTCCAGTTAAACATTGCCAGTAAAGTAAGAACGATTAGGTACATTAGTCCGTGCGTGAGTCCCGTGCGACCGGGGAGCGGGGTGCGGGGCGGGACCACGCACCGCCCTCGTCCTACCGCCCTATTTTGTTTTAGCCTTAACGATGACCTCGCACGGGAGTCGCGATTATTGGTAGTTAATCCTTTCGTAGTACATTCCAAAACTAATACTGACATGACAATGAATGACAATTATTCAAGAGCACTGAACAAATATGTAATGAATTTATTGCAGCAAGCGTATTTCGCAATTTGAAAAAAAGGCGTAATAAATTAACTCCCACTTTTAAATTTGGCGACTAAAAGAATATTTGAAAATATTGTGCTCGATCAAACTTCGTTATGTGCTATGACAGAGTCCTACATGAAAAAAATAAATTGATTTCAGTAAAAGAAAATCGACAACGAACTGTGATGCGTTGCTTTTAAAACACATAATAAATTGAAAGCAAAATGGAAAAACTTCACATGGGAATTTTTGTGGCTTTTCAAAGGTGTGGTATCGATCACCAGACATTATTGATTTGAAATTGAATTGTAATGGTTTAAATGGTAATAAAATTGAGCCAATTCAAATAAATTATCAATTCGAATTCAAAATAAATTTCAGTAGAGTAAGGTCATAAGAATACATTCCAAAAACAAGCTTTCTCACAGATCTGTAGTGGATTTCTTTATTTTTTGTACATGTAAGTAATTTTTATTGGTATTTGATACAAAAAATCAAGTTTCATTTGCTCATGATAACTTCCTGGTGTGTTAAAATAAATGTAATGCTATTTTATTTTTACATACCTACTAGTCTATACATTAATTATAAAAAATATCAAAATGTACTCCTTCTAAGTTTTCGTTCAACGCGGCTTCGCCCTCGAAGACATCTCATACATTTTTTCACGACGCCCAATTCCGCTGTCAACCGTGATCCCAATATTGTTCCTGCTTTTGATTCTAATTCTCGTCTTGTTTTTAAATATTGTATTCAATCTTGATCCAAATTATGGTTTTATTCAAAATATACCTAATATAGGAAAATAACTAAAAGAAATAAAAACTGTCCTATGTGTTAGTGTAGGATATAGATCATTATAAATTTCATCATATTTCGTCCAATAGTTCTTGTAGAGTTCACGAACAACGGACAGACAAAAATTACAAAAACCATTGAAATGTATTCTGTTAACTTTTCTAATGGCCCTAGAATAGTCCTTCTCAAATATCTAATGTAAATATTTTTTCTCTCAACTATTTTAATATGTGTATAGATATTTGTAAAATTCCTTATTTTTATTTTTCTATCGACTTCTAAGTTTCATCTTTCACGTAATAAGAAAATGCATCGAAAACTGACTCAATAACCATCCTTAGCATAAAGGTAAAGTATTTTTTTTAGTAAAAACTGAACTTATATTTGAAAATAAGGAGACGATTTCAAGATTTGGCTGAAATTAAAAAAAAATCGAATGAATTAATTTTAATGTAACGATTAGAAAAGACAATAACACTTATTTGATCATTAGAATATGTTACTTTTCGGCAATGATGACGATTAATGATATTCATTTTTCGAATCTTTCACCAGAGCATCGGAACCATCGGCGAGGATCGGCGGAGCATCGCCAGCGGCATCTTATCAAGAAGACGCGAGGTGGTCACCACCAGAACACCCTTGCTGGCGAACGCGCACAGAGAGAGCTGCGTCTAATCGAATAATGTACAGCCGCGAAGAATTAGTCAAATAACAAAAGATAAATATATAAGTTTCAATTGTTGTAATTCCATAGAATTTATATTGTAAAAAATTCTATCCGAACTGATCCTGAATTAAAGTGTGAATAAAAAAAAATTGTAATTATAATTGATATGATTACGTGTTAAATGATTGTGTTATTTATAGATACATATATGTTTATGTATACATATCTATATATCTATATACAGACTATATTCTTTGAAAAATATTCCTTGGCACTAAAAATTAATAAATAATTGTATTTATCAACAGTGATCCCCATAAAATTCGTTCTCTTATTAAGTGTAAATATTTACACATTACTTTAGTTAAGACAAAGATTTAAAAAATCTCTCATTAAATAGTATCAAGCAATTACGAATAAGGATTTAGTTTTACAAGAATGATTTTGATTATTACAGAACCAACAAGTAAATGAATTTGTTATTAATTTCAGTATAAAATAATACACCGAAATTAAGTTCCTATTTACAGTTTTCTGATAAAGGTAATTTTATTTTTGACTTAAGGCCTAATATTCAATCACTTATTTTATCGCGTTGTCGTCGTAGGTTATGAAACATTTTGTTCGCGGAAATCGAACAAAATGTTTCATAATCGATACATTTGAGAAATTACAAAACTTGATTTTAATTCAATTCCGATTAACGACAATAAATAGTTAAGACATTTTTCTATAGAAACACGAAATAATGAAAACACAGATTTCATTCAAAAATTTCACCGGCTTGAACCTCGCAAATGGAACGACAGCGGTAGGTCAACGATTTTGTCTAATACTAATCATAGCCACAAAACGGTATTTGGCATGTCGCAAATTGTTGGCTGGAAAGACACACAGTTTTTATTTATATACGAAAGCATAAGCGAAATAGACTAATTCAATGTTATTAACAGCTGGAAGTTAGGTTTAGAGATTACAACACTTTTATTTCGTTTCGGACTAGCCTGGCACGTGCACGCCCTTGACAGCTCACGCATTTCACGAGCGGGCCTAACCCCGACCGGCACGCGCACTAGCGTAGTATGCAGTGCACGTAAAATAAAATTTAAAAAGCATTAAAAATATTTTAAAATAATTAAAAAAATGATACGGCTTCCTCATTAACTGCATTAATTACTCTAAAAAAAGTTTTATTTTCTAAAAACATACGAACATATAATTTACGTATTATGTAGGTTTGTATGAGTTGAGGTGCTACCCTGTATGGCGTTGTTTACTAAGTAGACATTATAGATAAGTTCATAATACTCAGAACTATTAAATTTGATAATTTGTTCTCTATGTAACGTTTATGCTGTGAACATATAATAGAGTGTCTTATAATTTCACGTCCGACTGTTTCTGATAACTTTTTCAATATTACAAAAAAATATATTTCATGACAAACTTTGAGATTATTTCTTTCCTGATAAGAAATATAGTGAAACACATATAATAATCTGTTTTAATCAAAATTCTCGTAGTTAAATTTTGATATTATCATGAATCTGTAGTCTACTACTGATCCGTATTAAAAAAAATTTAATTTCCTTAATAAAATTATTTTTTCTGATCCTTTCCTAATTAAATTAAAAAGTGTTTATGGATGAACGGAAATAAAGTAAATTATTGTAAACTGCAAATCCTTTGTCGTGACCTTATGATTGTAATTGAGATATATTACTTAATAAATTCACTGTGATGCTATAAAAAAAAATATTGTATGTTACATTTAAGAAAAAAACTCGGAAAAACATTAGTGTAAATATATCGACAATTTTAAATTAGCGAAATATATATAGGTTAATTTTCTTTTTTAATACTTGTATATATGTAATATATCCATGTTACAAATAATGAATACACATAAGTAATTATATAACTAAACATTTTTGTTTTGCATATATAAGAAAATTTTAAAACTATTTATAATAATTCATTGATATGAGTGAAATTTTGATTACAGCATTTTTTTACGTTATTTTATTAATGATTTTTGACATACAAGTCTCAATGTCGTCGACATATCTTAACTGTCTGATGTAAATGAATTATATGTAAAATTTCTTAAATTAATAAATTTGCTTATTTATATTGTGCCGTCTATTCATTTTCCTGATTGTAATAATATTTTTTATTTTTATTAACAAGCAAAATTTAAATGATTTGAAACACATAATTCTGTTAATTCACTAACACCACCACCGACCTAGCAGCGCCATCTGTTGCATTACTTTATAACTAATATAACGGTGAAATACGAAAGCTTCTGAAAAGTTTCTCGCCTTCACTGAAAGCATTTTGCAAATATGCTTGCAGCAAAAAAAAAATCGTTCACAACTATAACGTTGATTCGCTCGTTTTTTTTTTACAACGTAAAATATTGAAAAATGTTAAAAAAATGTATAACATCGATTTTCGAGACATAGGATCAAGCGATTCACCACACTGCCGTGTCAGGATAATCCTCGCTGCGAAGCTGCCGCAGCGCGTTATCTCTGCATTCGGCTTCGCCTCGTACGTAAAAAGAAAGCGGAAGCGATGGTGGAGAGGTCGCGGAGATTGCATTGTTCCTTTCATTGCACGGAACGTGTCCATTGTCATTCGCGATAAGAATTTTTATTTGACGCCTCGCCCCCCTCTCTCCACCTCGCACCGTCGCCCGCCGGGTTACCCGGACGCGTCTTCGAAATGTTAAAAAAAAATGTACAATACAACAAAGGGATGTTGAATTATTTTAAGTGAGGGACTTCGAGTTAATAGGTCGTATTGTGTTTTTTTTTCTGCTGGTAATACAACGCCACCGCGATGAGACGGCGGATAATGGAAGCTCGTTACTTTTGCTGTGTAAACGTTGCTTTGTTTGAATTTTCTGTAGATTTATTACGTGGTACTTACATTTTTACTGCGCCAAGTTAGGATCACAGACATCTTAACTGTGTCTATAAAGAGATTACTTTGACTATTCAAACACACTCCAAATACACAACGAAATTGAAAAAAAAAATAAACATAATAGCTTAGGTATTAGAAACTTAAGTAAATTGCAATCGCAACAAATAGCATCCATTAAAGCAATCCCACACACATTTAGCAAAAGGTATTGAATCCAATGTATAAGATTCAATAGTAAGTCGATCCGCCAGACGAGCTGTGAGGTTTAGCTCGGAACGCGAATTACACAACAGTGCAAAAGCAAAAAATATAGCATTAAAATTTTCTCGACAGGTTCAATCACAGGTTCAATTCGTATGTTTTGTAATTAATGTAATTCTGTGTTTCATAAATGGTTCTATTTAGTAACAAAAAACTCATAAGGTGTCTTTGGGACGGTTTGAACGAAGTTCCTTTCGCTATATGTAAATGTATTTTATAAATGAAATAATAACAATGAAATTAATTAAAGCCTTTGAAAGTATTTAAATGATAATAATATTAATATAAGTGAATAAATGGTAAAAAATATTTGTAAGTTGTAAATAAACACCTTTTTATTATTAATTACTAAAATTTTAAAAAGAACACTAAACAACACCCTCTGTTTTATATATTAAAGACTGTTAATGTCAGTTTCACATGTTTATGAAGTATGTATTTACTGAAAGTTCTAAATCGAATACTCTTCATAACTGGAACAATCCAAGAGCTTGATTTATAATCTTAGGAAGAAAAAAAGAAATCAAAAATTATATACAAGCGCAATGAAATAAATTAATAACCTTTGAAAGAAATGAAACGAAAAATACAACAAAAAAAAAGAAAAATGAAGGAATGGTTATAAAATATTGTCATAAACATTATAATTAATATTTTATTATAAATTACCACAAAAAGAATGATACACCAATAAAATCCAACATCACGCGGTATTCCCCAGGCGGTCACTCGTCCAAGTACTGACCGCGCCCGACGCTGATTAACTTCCGTGATCGGACGAGGTCCAGCGGCCTTATTACCTAAAACCAATCGATTGCTAATTCGGTATTTATTTTGAAATAACTCCTGTCAACCTCAATTTCACATCATGTAACGCAAATCGATTAATTATCGATGGTGCTACCTGTACAGTGGAATAAGTGAACTAAACGCTCTTAAATGGCAGCTAGGATTTCATAGTAATAGTGAATTTGACACATTGTCGCATAATGTAAGTAATGAGAAGAAATTGATTTCATAATATTTCTAAAATTAAAACTGTTATGTCGAAACTAGTAAAGAGTGATTTTTCTGCTAAAAGAAGATTTTCTGTTGTGTCTTAGTAAGTACATAATCAAAATATCTTTGATATTTGATATTAATTTAATTGCATAAATTTCGTTAAACAATTGATACTTTATAGATTGTAAGTTAAAATGTTCCTATTATTTATTATATAGGTTACTTATTCTGGTAATGTACAAAATGACACGAGCTTTAATGTTAAGGAAAACAGAAGTAGATGCCTTAACCTTAAAACATATAGATTACGGCGACAATTGCGATTTGAAGCCGCCGCCTTAAAACTTTCTGAGCCAGAGTTTCAAGCGCATTATCGATTGAGTAAGGAGTTATTTTTAGTTTTGTGCTCAGAATTAAAACCATTGATGGAGAGAAGTCGAAGACGTACTAAAATCGCCGTTGAATGTGAGGAATGTTAGATTGGTGTCTGTATTTACTCAAACTGTACCCAAACCTATAACTATTATTTTAATCGAGTTATCCCTTTACCCTTATAATATTTATCCTTATAATTACCTTTTACCTTTAATACCCTTTCTTCCTCTTGCAGGTGTTTACTGCTTTGGCATTTTATGCGAGTAGCTCCAATCAAAAACCCGTGGGAATGAATTATTTGCATGTATCAGCCAATCTAGCATCCCCGACAGTATTAAACAAGTCACGCAGGCTCTTAACCATTCATCATACTAAACAAATATATAATATTTCCACAAACACGTCAAGATAGGTATTTGTTAATTGATGGGTTATGTTAATACCATTTCTTTAAGTAATTTTTTTTCTTCAATATGGTACAAATATTTACATATTTTTATACTTACAGACTTCGTAATAAGTTTGGCTTCCAAGGTGTTTTAGCTGTTATCGACTGTGCGTATGTAGTACTGATTCGTTCCACGGTACGTGAAGAACGTTTTTTCAATAGGAAGCATTATCATTCAAGAAATATACAAATAGTAAGTTCCCATCTATGTCCCAAAATTTCAAAATTTAGTTTAGTGTAAAGTCACAGCACCTGTTTCATAACATTTTTAATTAGTCCTATGCCGCATAGTTCAGACATTATTACTAGTGTCTATAGCCTAAGTAGCAGTTATGAGGAACAATCAATTGAGAATATCTATAATAGTTGGATTTTGCAGATTTTTTTTTGAACTCTATAGAATTAACTTTCTCTTTAAGTCAAAATAGTTTTAAGTTCCTTTAAGTGATGCATATCCAGGTATGGACGGTGGTAAAGAAAAATATCAAAATGTTAAATAAAGCAACAGCCGTCAGCATTTTTCGTTGCGGTTACAATTTTTTCATGTAGCTCCCATCCGCCGAGCGCCTGAGTGTAACATGCGATAAGAAACTTCGTTTCAAAACGTTATTATTTCAAATTTTTTCTTCATTATTGTAAAAAAGATTTACCAATAGTCATGAAACGTATTTGTTCACAAAAAAAAAGGAATTACATTATTTACATTTAACCTTCACAAATCCATATTCAATTACGCTTAGAGATATATAAGATCGATATTTTTTTTCATTTATGATTTATTTTAATTTATTAATTATTGTGTTTGTATTATAACAGTAAATGTTATGTCAATATAGACAATACATACTTCCCTTCTTTATAATGTATTTGGTCTGGTAGAAATCTAGCAAAGCAGGAGTTGCAAATAATAAGTTATGTCTTATACTGTTTAATTTATCTTATTCAATTATTCTATTTTAAATGAGGAGTAAACGCAACTACAAGAAAAGTACCCCGAATTTCGTTATACTTATGCTGTATTAATATTTTAGAGGGAATTAGTTTGACAGTTAAATGCTTCTTTTTTGTAATTTCATTAATTTCTACACATCCTCCTTTTATATTACAATATTCGTATTTGTATATGCACGAGGACCATTCTGGAATTACTGAGATGCTGTCAAACATCGGTTTTCCCGCGGTTATATTTGCGCCTGCACAAGTACGCTTCAGTATAAAAGCGCACAGTAGTAACTTCCCGCGTTTGTAAACGTGGGTGTCATAAAAATACATTTGTAACGTGAGCAATGGCAACATGCTATGATCTTAAGGTAATCTGAAGGTAACGTAATCCGAAGAGCAATGTTCGCAGAAGTTACGATCAGCATTTAATAATGAAGTGCTATCTTGAGTCATTATGTGTCTATGATTTAGAGAATTTCGTAATGTACGTAACTCACTACAAGATGAAGGTCATACGAGAAGGCTTCTTTCGACAGTCACTCCAGATAATGTCGCCCGTTTTCGTAAAATAATACTACAATATTACATAATTCAGAATAGTTCTGAAATTAGATCTCCAGTGTATAAGATCTTGCATGATGAATTAAAAACGAAGAAGATTGTTTCTCGTTGGGTTCAACATCACACAACGCCAAAAATCTGAACGTGAAAGCATCGGCCGACAGATATTAAGGTTGTTTTATGAAGACAGTCATCTAATAATATCTAAAATCAGAACAGGTGATGAAATTTACACTCTCTTTTACGATTTTCCTACACGTGAGGAAAATTGAGCATGAGTTTATAAGGATGATGTAATGCCAACCGCCGCACCAGGGGTATTAGAAGCAAAACCGGAAAAGTCGAAATCAAAATTTGTACCCAATTAGTAAATGAACCTTCATTTCTCATTGTTGAATAGTTATGACGTCACGCCCGATCACCTACAAGTGTCATTCAATTTTGTTTGCCCCTCCGACAGTCGGAATTTAGTCGTTGTTCCTATCGCACGTCTTTGTTCGTCGTCGCTTAAAAAGCGAGTTTTATTAACCGCTATTGTAAGATTTCTGAGAAGTGGTGAAGTTTTTATAATGGATCTTGAAGATCGAGGTATGTACTGTATTTTAAAACTTATATTCATTTGTATATCATTCATATAAATATTTTTAATTTTATTAGCAAACATTAAACTTAGCATAAATTATAGTTTTATTTTTCCTTTTTAGTGTTTTAGTTATAAAGTTCGGATATCGGTAAAAATGATAGCACAAATATTAGCCTATCTTGTGTACTATCATTTAAACCAAAACATAATCCGCCAACATCCGCCTTTTCGAAATATAGTTCTTTATATGAAACAGTAATTTAGGTACTAAATTTAAAATATTTTGTCCTCATAGGATTTGAAGAAACTGTCCGGGAGAAAAGTAGGACAGATCTCTACAACTATATAAAGCAAAGTTCTGGACGATTACTTGATGACAAGTTCGCATACATGGAGGATTGTGTCATTAGGGAAACTAATTGTCCAACTGAAAAATAAGTAGTCTCAAAAGGAATTGAAACTGTTCAAATGGCAGTTCAGACAAAATGGACGGCGGCATCGTACAAAGAAGAAAGATTCCTCCAGAACAATGCTAAGTGGCTTACAGGTACTATAAAGTTATCGGCCTGGGTAAAACAAAGACTGGTCGGCCGGCCCTCAAAAGAGTTTGGGAGTTAAGTGATCGCAGTAAACGGCGCAAACAAAAGAACTCGGGCGCAGGTACCCGATGCAACGTTAACATATGCTGCTCAAATGAGTCTAAGAGCCGCAGGAAAAAGCGATGCTTCGGCTATCATAAAGAAATTACCAAGTCCCCGACTAGAGCATACAAAATACGTAAAGTAATCACACAAAACAAGAAAATATACAGCGGTTATCAACAATGGAAGCCTTATCAATGTTCGTAGAAGCAGGTTTGTCTCGAAGTCAGTACAATGTGATACGCAGTGCTAGAAAACAGCTCTATCCGTGTTATTCTTTGCAAAAGCGAAAGCTGATTGTTACCCTAAGCCTGAGTCATTTCATGTCACTGACACATGCTGAGATTAAACTGCAAGATTTGGTAGATCACACTGCTTCACCATTTGAAGAAGTTTTGAAAGGACTTTCAAGTGAAGAGAAGGAAAATTTAAAACTTATATCAAAATGGGGATGTGACGGATCTCAACAGACACGGTATATGCAACCTTACAAAATACGAACGAAAGCTATGACGATGCAAATATATTCCAAAGCTCGTTTTTGCCTTTGAGATTACTTGTTAGTCATAACAGCCAGTAAAGTCATTTGGCAAAACCCCGTCCCGTCGAGTCCAAGATTTTGTAGACCTATTCGAATCAGATTTGTGCATGAAACTAACGACATCACAAGAAATGAAATTAGTTATATAGAAAGTCAAATTGAAAAATTAAACCTATCTGAAATATTTTGAATAGTGAAGTGATAAAAGTAAAGCATCTGTTTTTATTTACTATGGTGGATGGAAAAGTCTGCAATGCGGCAACTAATACCCTATCAACAATGCGTTTATATTTGCAAAGCAACATCAAAAGATTTCAATAAATTAGAAACAAGAAGAGAAGAAGACCCTGCGACTTTGAAGTTTGGTCTTTCAATATTACATGAGAATAAGATTATTTGAATCGATTCTACATTTGGCGTACAAATTACCTACACAAAAAATGGCAATCAAGGTCTTCTGCTGACAAAAATTGTAAATGAGAATAAAATACGTATACAGCAACAATTTAAAGAAGAAATGTCACTACTAGTAGATGTACCAAAAGCTGGTTTTGGAAATACTAACACAGGCAATGTATCAAGACGATTTTTCTGTGATCCTGAGACAGCATCTAGAATTACCGGAGTAGATTTAGATTTGATAAAAAGGCTTAGAACTTTGTTAGAGGTCATTTCAAGCGGTCACAGAATAGATACCGACAAATTATCAACATTTTGTAAGGAAACTTCAGAAATTTATGTGAGACTTTACGGATGGTATCCCATGACGCCTACACTCCACAAATTGTTGGTTCATGGACCTACAATAATAAAACATGCCATAATCCCTATAGGCCAGCTCTCTGAAGAAGCGGCAGAAGCGAGAAACAAACACTTTCGGCAATACCGTACTGATTTTGCTAGAAAGTTTTCAAAAATATCTTGCAATGTGGATGTACTAAATAGGCTTTTATTGAGTTCAGACCCATTGTTATCGTGTACGCGATCAAGATTTATAAGAAGAATGAAGCCATTCACAAGAAGCATTGGAATTTCTTATACCAGAAAGTGATGATTCTGAAGATACAGGAGCACAATATACGACAACGATAGATGAATGTGATATATCTGATGATAATGAATTTGACTAATATAGTATTTTGATATATAAAATCTATTGTTTTAATACCCTCTACCCAGTAACATTTTACTTTATAATTTATTCTTAGATATTAAAGGTACGCTAAAATTATCAATTTTAACGTACCTGAGGGCAGTATAGTAATCGCCATTGAGCAAAAATAGATAAAATATGACCAATTTATCAGTTTAGGTAGTTAGACCATAAGAAATAGTTTTGGCCAGCTTTTTGTTACAAATACCCCACCGTGCGCTGTGAAAAAAGTACGTACAATGTAAAAGTTATGTATGCCAAGTTTTCAGTAGTAGAGGCCGTTAAAGCTATTAAATCTAGAATTAAAGACAACGCTACACCACGACTACTCATCGTCTTATGTCACTGCGTTCTTTGTCAACTTTTTGAAGGTAAGTAATATTGTAGTCTTAGAGCATCCGCCTTACTGATCCGATTTCGCAACGTGCGACTCAAAATTACAATTTTTTTTTCATTTATAATATAATTTATAATAAAAAAATATTGCCTGCTCGCCGTTTTACATCAGAACAAGTAGTCGATTCAGCTACTAGCAAATAATTTGACTATATTTCTGTAAAATACTGGCGCGATGCTTTCGGTCCGTGGGAAATTCGTCTATAGAAATATATTTCCGTTGTAGTTTAAACAAATGCAAATTTGATATGTCTTACTTATATAAATTTTCTCTTTCTCAATAAATTTGAAATGACCTTTTTGTTTCAGTGTATATCATATGCTTGACTGGTAGCCTGTCGTTTTATACCTTGTCTTACTTGATTGGTACTCTATTACATAATAAAAAAATTACACTTAACAGATTTTACCTGTCTGTGGTTAACGGTCTTGGTAACACATAAAAATTGTATTTTTAAATGCATATTAGTTATAAGTGTTTTGTGTGTTCACAGTTTATTGACCAAAACAAATAAATGAATCATTCGAACACCTACAAGACGAAGTAGTCGTAAAATCCTATAAAGTTCAGTCAAACACTGGGCTGAATACTTTTGCTGGCGACGTTGGGAGTTTTACATACTCTTTTATCGAGTGTGGTTATTAGGTTTTCATTCCTCCACTTCTAAGACACATCCTCCCACAGACTTAGTATTTCATACCGAGGGGCTTGGTCTATAAAATGCACGAAAATTTTTTTATGTATTTAATTCATTCTTTCATCTATGTTAATATATGTCCGATTGGCACAGTTGATAGTGAATCTACCTGCCATACGGGAGGCGTGGGTTCGATTCCACGAAAATGCAAATGCTCACGAAAAATATTTATTTGATTAAAAATTAATGTTTATATCAAATCTGGGTGTTTCTATACATTATGTGTATAAATTTGCGATAGAGATGAAGTATATACCTATTATCCAACCTTCTGTAATTAATGCCTTGTATAATAGGTATATACTTCATCTCTACGTCATCTAATAGTATGAGCCTCGATGCTTAGTTTAAGGTCAGATGGTGCTGCGTGTGTATATATGTGTGCGAAGACATCATAATTAATATTATAATGCTAAACTTTGTGTAGCTGACAAACTGATGAAAAAAAAATTATATCGCTTTTACAAATAATGGTAAAATGTTTATCACCCCAATTATATTAACTTATTTTATGTTGTTTTATTGCAAATCGTTTATTTCTACTTACAGAGTACATTGGTCAACGTATAACTATAGTAATATCTTAAAATTCTACTACGCCTTACGTCTACTACGGCGTAGCCTTTATTGCGGTATAGCTCAGTGCTACGAAGTAGTCGTGTGTGTATCCACACTCCTTACACAAGACTCCATTTGGGTGAAGTCGTCTTAAATAATATAATATGTGACACAAATTATATCAATATACGCAATGTAGATTATGAACAGGTGTTAATTTTTAAATGCGTAATAATATAAGAAAATTATATTGAACTGTATATATACAAAAACCGTATTGCAGCTTAATTCTTTCAAACGAGGTATTTATTTAAATTTTAATCACATGCATGTGCTAATATTTGATTTTATCTTTTGCAAAAATTATTGTCCACTTAACAATAATTTATTTAATATTGTAACAATAATATACATAAATATATATGTATCTTATTTTACGACATTTAAATAAAAATCTACATGTGAAACAGTTTCGTTATATTGAAAGCAACAAAAAAAAATGTGGTACAAAATCATACACTTTTATATTTATTACATATTTTGTATTAAAGTAATCACGTTATAGCGTTTCACAACTATCACTATCGACAAGACTACTGGACTATAGTAATAGACAAACGTGAACGGTAGAGCCTTTAATGGAATTGTCTCGGTGAGTGATTAGTACAATCATTAATAAAATCCAACGAGCACGTCATTGCGGTCCTTGTCGATTTGTCGTAATCGTCTACCGGAATTATTCATGTATCTACGGCCAGAGAAGTAGACGTCGTAAGGCAAAACTAACTCCGGGACAGCCGGGACGTTGTAACTGTCCCGAAAGCGACCTCGGCGAGGTCGGCGAATTACCTGGATCCGTTAACCGCCGCCTGTATTATATGGGCGCGAAGATTTATTCAATATTCGCCGAATGTTTGGCCCAAATATTCGAATTCGGGTTCGGAATAGTTCGGTTTGATCGTCCCGTGGGATTGAATATTAATCGACACCCTTTCAATTAGTTGACATTGCTGTAAAAAGAGATGACTGTGATTTTATGTACAAAATTATTTGAAAATTATTTATTCGATGTGTTCGAATAAAGAATTATTTATTCGAAACTATTTCATTTCTCAAATAATGAAAATGAGTATTTTATTTCTTAATTAAATTATTGCAGCGTTTTTGAAAATATTTTGATTGCTAAAGGCGCATTATAAAACACAACTACACTGAAATCGCGAAATAGTGGTGGCTGAGGGTCCACTCTCCCTTTAGCCCTTCATCAGCCAGATCTCTCTTCATTACATATATGCTATCCCCTTCGAAGAGGCTGGCAATGCACTGGTGAGTCCCCTGGAATTACGAGTGTACATGGGCGCCAATGATCATCTACTCTGATGAATCACCTATTCCTTAGGCCTTCGAATACACTAGAAAAAAAAACCAAGGAAGATTACTGAATCGTAAAAAAAGGAGACAAGATAACTCGTAACCTGCAAAGTCTTCTAGTCTTTCTAGTCTAGCTTCTGGGCCATGTCTGCAGGTTATTTCCGAGTTTTGTGAAGAGATCACGACGGATAGCAGGCTCCTTGGCGGAATGATTTTTCTTTACTGTGTGCCCGTAGGTTAAGTCTTTATAAACGTATATGCTTTATAAATAAGGGATATTTTATTCAAATTATTGCTGTCTCCGTGTCTTTTACTACACGTATTTTGATTCCACCTGTAAAAAAATATAGATTAACTAGAAGAAAAAATGAAATCGATGTTCAACGAAAAGATTTTTTATGCAGTAATGCATCAATAATAATATACGTATTGAGTATTTTTTTTTGGATCCATAAAGCTATGAAGTGAGTTATTCACTACGCCCACGTCCAACTATCGTTCGTCGCTTAGATTCAGCACTGCACCGATTAAACGAATCTCTCTGACGCCGAGACGTGTGCGATTTCATTCGATTCGCCGATAGTTCCTCGAAAATCCAATCCGTTGAAGCGTCGAAACCGTTTAAGTCCGCCCGCCCGTAAAACCTGCAGCAAGGAGGCTCAGTGCAGCTCCTGGGCGGCGCTGTGTGCATTGGTAATTGATGCGGCGCCGCGCACCGCCGCGCCGGGCGATACCCGGATTTCCGGTTTCCAAATTTATACTCCGCCATTAAGTCTGTTTGTTAAAAGCAAACGTTCAACGAACTGTCGGAATTAGAGAGCCTCAGTCCTTTGTTACTTGATACTCCATTTCGAATAAAGTGCACTTATGCAGTCTTGAAAAAATGGTGTTTTAGTGTTTTTAGTAAATAGATGGATACAGAATAATTTTCATTAGACAGTTTGAATAAACTACTGGGGTGTCTCATAAGTAATGCTGGTTTATATAACTGAAATTCATACGTTTCTTTTCATGCATGCAATAATTTGTTACGATTCCCAAAATTTCTACAGTAATGGGATTATGTTACTACCTACAAAATGGCAACAAATTGTTAAACAAAATGGCATATATAGATTATAATTAAATGTAAATAAAATATGACGTAAAATTTTTATAAAAAATGCGAAAAAACTTTTTCCCCCGCCCTTCTATGTGAAATTGAAGTAGGAGATACAAGCAATATACGAACAGTACAACGTTGGTTTAATCTTTCCATTAGTGGAGATTTGACACTGGTAGATCACCTGTATGGGATACTGAGGTTACAGAGGAAGCAGTAAAAAAAACTTGGTCAAAGTTCCAACACTTGCCAATTATTGAACTCTCTTGGACCTTCGTAAGACACCATACGTCGCTACTTAAAATCATTAGTTTAGATCTATAAAATGTATTGAATAGTGTTCGATCAAATAAACGAGATTTAAACAAAACTTCCAGTAGGAGTGTGCAAACGGCTCCTTGCCCTGCCGAAAGGCGAACGTTTTATTAAACGTATTGTTATTTGCGAATAAAATGAATTTATTTCAAAAATCCAAACACAATAATATAGTAATCCAATCAGTGGTTATACAAAGGACAATTACCTGAACTCACCGTGAAGTGTAGTCGATTCGAGCCGAAAATCTCGTTATGTTTCTGGTGGAAATATGAAGGTTCAGTGTACTCTGAAATAATTCCAGGTGGTCGAACTATCACTGCCGAGTTATATAGCGAACAGATGACACGAACTTGTGAGGTTTTGTCGCAGATATATCCAGGCTTAGTAAATCGAAAACGGGTGCTCTTAGAGTATGATACGAGTAATTCTAGAATCACATACTGCGAAGGTTATGTGGGATTGGATCGAACGACTTGGTGATATTGAACGGTCGGTACATTCTATATTTCATCCGGATTTTGAATTATCAGAGTATTATCAATTTAGAACTATGATGAAATTGTTTCGTGGAAAAAAATTAAGTGCAAATGAAATGTTGAAAATGCGACAGCTTCTAAGCTAAAGGAATAGTCTTATCGGAGACTCGGAGAGTTTTCTGTACGTTGGGTTAAGACCATAAATACGATGGGCTACAATTTTTATATTAAGATATCTCTTTTGTATGACTATTTAATAAACAAAGTGAACTTTGAAATCCGATATTATTTATGAGACATCTTAATAAATACTAGAAAGAAAAATTGTTCTCAATATCCTTTTTTTTATGGGATTTAAGGGGGCAAATAAGCATTCATACCACCAGGAAGTAGATGGTCACCATGCGTTGATGGACATTCACAACTCCAGAAAAGTTGTCACCACGTTACCGGCTTCGAATTTTATAAAAAGTTTATGCACTGACGCCCGCACTGACGAGACTGCGTGCGACGGAGAAGACACCGCGCCGTCCACGCCGTCTTCGCCCGTCGGTGACGCGTCGGCCGTCGAAATAATTTCGGTTCAAAACAAGCTGTAACATGGTCGGACGCGAGAAGGCTTTTGATTTTTAACTTTCCGCTATGAAAATTGCAAAATTTCCGTAAAATTGGGATTTTATTCATAGTAATTTACAAGTTACTCGTTTTCCCGATTTTAAAATTATTTTCATTGGACCCTTGACGTTTCAGGACCTGTATATTTTCGATCATTTTTGCAGTGATGACACGTATGTGTGGTGTGTGTGTGTGTTTTGCGTGCGCGTGTGCATACGTATATGTTTGTTTGTGTGTGCATGTGTAAACCTCTCATAAGTTTTGAATAGATCTAAAAATCGAAACACAGTTTGTTACATTCGATAAGACTTCACTTAACTTAGACTTTCCGAAACGTTGAACTGATTCTACTCCGTAGATTTTGAGGAATTTAAAAAATAAAGATTTCAGTTAAATGGGTTTTTCCAGTAAGTTCTAGATTACGTCATCGATTGGTAGCAAAATCTAATCAGTTCTTTTCCCTCAAACAGTTACATCGATTGCCGCTAACTACATAAAAATCGGTTGATTTCTTTAAGAGATATCGTCGGGAAAAAAGTTTGTGTTTTTTTAAAATGTTTTTTAAGCTGCTGTTCTGATAAATTCTAAGATTTATCCTGTTTTTCTGTTTAAAAAAACAGCTTTGAGTGTGACAAAATGCAAAAAAAATGGTTTTCTTTTTAAATATCTCTTAAACTACTCTATAGCTAAGTTCCCAAAAGTAACTAGCTTATATGTTTTAATAGCAACATAAGATTTTTGCAATCTGCATCAAACTCTATCGGCTTGTTGGAGAGATATACGAAGATGTATTTTTCAACTCGAGGAGCTCAAAAACGGATCGATAAATATCACAGCAGGAAACCTTAGAAATGGCCTGCAGGTTCAACCGTTTTAAAGATTTTTTTTTAATGCCAAATAGTGTTGAACCTTTCAGTTAAGCTTTACTTTTTTTGAACGAACAATATAAAAGTTAAAAGACTTTGTTTTACACTAGGGTGAAAGACTGTTGCCTATAAATAAATGTTCAAAAAGATTCTAAGTATAAAGTGGTGCCTATTTTTTTCTAAAGCTCTTCGAACAAATTACTTCAGGAGATTCAATATCAAAAAGAATAGAAAAACAAGCAAATTAATCATTATTTATTAAAAAACATAGTATATGGCTGACAATAATAGAAACAAACTTCTTTCAAAAGGTTTACATTTAAATAATGCTCATAAAAGTACTTGTAATACAAAAATGTTTTAATACAAAAAATATTGTATTAAAAAAATAAACTACAATTCTCAAAATAAAACTTGTTTTTACTTTTTACACTACACGTTCATTTCGGAATTCACAAATTTTATGAGTTCCTCGTTATTATTATTATTTGTTTGCAAAACTAAATTAATAGATCTATAAAAATTAAAAAGTACACGACTTAGCCTAGCAACACACAAAAAACTCTATCGGTCCGTATTCCGTTTTAAAATTTATCATCCAACGAAATAGAATCACTTTATACATAATAAAGTCGTGCGAGCGCTTCAGCTGCAACGATCTAAAACCAAATCCAACTATACGAGTTTAGTTGAATTTCGGCGTTAACACATCTCCCGCCAAACCGTCTGCATGGCTGCGCTATTGAGAGCTCCCTCCGAGTCGGGGAATACCCCAGACGGTCTCATCGAGTGTTCTAGAACATTCTCATCCTATTTCATTGTTTGTTAATTTAGAGCGCTTCAGTTTCGTCGCCGAGTTGCGGTGGACTGAAATAAGATCTGAATGAAATCCCACTGAAATCAAATTCAAATTCAAACTGAATATTAAGTTGATTCCGTATTTTATGTGACAAAAACTTATCAAAATAATTCCGATAATGATTATTAGTGAAATTAATTTTGAAACGTTATATTTTTATATATTGATTATATTTTAAATTACATGCATCTAAACTTTAAGCGAAAATTATCGTAAATTGAATTCCGAAATCCACACATTTTTTCTCTTTTGCGATTAGTTATAGCGTGTCATTAGAAAACAACAATAATATTTTTTGTTACCCATACAATTTAGAATTGTAAAATATTAGCGAAAATCAATTCATATGTCAAAACAACTTGGCAAAAGATCCAAAGAAATCAACTCGATCATTGATGATAAAAAAAAACAGTTATCTAATTGAAATGAAACTTGATATCCAGATTACAAAAAGTTCTTATGTACTTTTGGAAATTGTCCAAACCAAAATTTTTGATAACATGATTCCTTAACGTGATAAATACGGTCCCGTTTGACTGAATTTTGTTCCTCAGTCAAAGGTTAAAGATACAAACGGTTCTACTCTCACTCTACGGGAAATCCTGTATGAATTGTAACTCTAATTTGATATACAATTAGCACGTTCTGCTAGAGTATCTGCCTGACTTTGTTCAAAGTTTGCTTCGCAAGGTTAGAAATCGTAAATAGAACCCTATTGAAGTTATAATAGGATAAAACAGAAAATTTTAGTTTTAAATGGAATGATAGCCATAGTATCGATTATTAATATGACGTATTCAGTAGAATCATTAATTATTCACGTAAATCAATATTAATGAAATTTTATTTACTTAAACAAATTTAAATTATTAAACTGTGCGACTCGGTATTAAATAAAAAAAACGCCTTAAAATGAAGAACATGTAATTCAAGTTTAATAATATAAATAATATAGACATTGAAATATTTTCAAAAGAAACTCATGGAACCTAAAAAATATTAGATTTAATAAATTGGGCAAAACAAGCTGTAATTATAAAAAAATAAATACAAAAATTTAATGTAGAATGACATCATTTTTCATCATAATACGAAATTAAGTTCATAAACTAAAATTCAAATTG